>JAZGTH010000004.1:12577500-13177500 GCA_036877525.1 Chromobotia macracanthus | reverse complement strand
AATGTGGCTAATATAGTCTGCATGAAAAGTTGTGTAATAATCCTCACACAGGGCACCAATTAATGGTACGCCTCACACAGGACACCAAAGGTGTGTATGAGTTTGGTCAAGTGTGTGTGTGTGTCAGATGACCTCTCCCTCCTTTTACCTCGAGGCACCAGCTGTGGAATTCCACCTCAAGATTCGTTGGGGTAATCCAACATACATCATAAGTGATAAGAAAAATTATGTAAAGTGGAGGGGGTAAATCACCTGGGATATCTGAAGGATTTTGTGAGATTCTTGCTAACTTGTAGAGCTTCTGATTACCAACACAAGAAAGACACAGTTGTACAAATACAAAAGTGTTTATTCACTAAACATACAAAGATAAATAACTACTGGATAAAGTATAGAAATAAAAATAACACTACAATTGAATAATACTTTAGAAAGATTATCGAATGAAAACAATGACTGGAATAAACACAGAGTGAAAGATGCAATGCTGTTACTGAATGTGGTGGCAGGAGAATATTCTTAGGCTGTCAACTCCCAGAGATAACACCTATACTCTCTGCTAAGTAGCACATACAAAAAAGACTTGAAAGAGGTTTGGAAAGAACCCTCCACGGGTTGCGTACAGTCCAAAAAGCGCAGAATCGCTCTCAGAGAGCTGCAGTCACGGAGGGGTGAACTCTGCTGCACCAGAAAGATTGTACATTGTAGAGGGGCCCCGTCATAAACTGCAATGTCCCTGGAATGTCCTTTGTTCTGCTGTTCATTACAGTTGCTAAATGTCACCAGATCCTAATTTGTATATACATTACGTCACCACGTCATAGTTTTGTATTTTGTTTAGTGTCAGCAGTTAACAGTTGTTTACAGCTGCTGTAGTGGATGCTCTTAAGGCAGCAGTGCCCAGGTAGCAGTCCAGAAGTGAGCAAGGCAAAATTTATATTACTAGGCATAGTGCTGCTTAGTTTTTCCGAAGATATCTCCAGTATTCACCCTGAATAACTAATAATAAATAAATCAAAACCTGAGCATTAAAACTTTTTATTAATTAAATGTAAATGTATTTTATTCAACAAGCATTTCAGAATTACACATTGCACTATTCTACAATGGACTTAATGAGTCATGAAAATTCAGATCCATCAAACACAAAAAAAGAACAAATTACATGCTTGGTTAAACAATCTGCTGTGTACCTGTTGTTAAGAATACTAAGAAAATAAATCAAAGAAAAGGCACAGTAAGCACATATTTAACAATAATTATTAAAAATGACAAAATAAATCAAATTATACAGCCATGTTTTGTATAATTTAATCATTAATCCAACAACGATCTATTTAATACATAACACAAAAACTACTTTATACTGGGTTCTTATTTTCTTATTTAAGTGTAAACAGACCAGCCAGAAAATCGGATATGGACTTAAGATCTAATCTGTGCATTAATCTGAGCATTGCAGTGTAAACACAGCCTAAGAGATAAGCGAACGCACTGGTTTAAGTCTAGGCACGCAAACACACACACCGTACACTTTAAATGCGAGGACAGATTTGAGATTTTAATTGACACATTTTGAATGTGCACATACCCTCTGGGTGACAAAAGAGTGATTTCATAAGGAGTGCAGCGCATACCTGAGAGCACGCATCCAGTGTTGTGTGAAGCACAAACAAAGGAAATTCTATGGGAGGCAGAATAGGATGAAACACATTAAACATTTTCACATTTACATTGATCTTGCGCAGACACCTGAAACCATGATTCGAGTCCCTGGACCGGTTAGACTTACAAACATATATTTGCGCATTTGTATAAAACACATGCATACACACTACATTACCCATATACGGTTGCACCAGCACATATGTAGCGCACTTTCATACATTGTCACTAAGAGAACACAAAAACAAATTTCAGAGTGAACGGAAGTAATTTCATTGTAACCAGGGGTCGTTTCATTGTATCCGGAAGTGCGGTTTATTTGGAATCTGGCACGTGGTCATGGCGGATAGTAAGGTTACTACCGAGGCTGTTAATATTTTGAGAAACCTTCTTTGTTCTCCGGTTCTGATTAATACAATCGCCAATTCCATAAATTTGAGTTCTTCATCCAGTCAGATTAATTTGGAAATTGGGACATTGTTCAAACCCATGCAAAACAATGTGGAGACAAAGAACACAAACCTTGCACGTAACTTTGCCTAACACTTCTGGATCAGAGAACCAGACACCCTGTTACATAGCGAGATGATTCAGCAGCTGGAGTTCCAAAGGAAAGAGGTATGTACCGCATATATTTTATTTTTTTGCAGGACGATGTAACTTGATGTGTAACTACGGTTACTGTAGCAAAACAATAGGTTACTGTCCGTAACCCTGGTTCTCTGACCTATTGTAACTTATTGTTCTCTTTCATAATCTTGTGTTTAAGATCCACTTATAGGAGATATGGACAGCTCCCCGTTTGCCCAATATACTCACTGTGAGGCCCTGACAGTCAGAGGATGGTCACCTGAAAAGGCGGTGCATGACATGTCACAAAGTAACAACCCACACACATGGTAAGGGACATACCCCAAAAACTGTATGAAAATGTGGTAACATGCAGCATACATAAGCCTGACAATGCACACACAGTGAAATAATTTTGCCAGGTGAGGAACGTGCTTAGTAACATGCATGGAAGCATAGGGGGCCTAGGAGAATAAGGCTGTGAAGAGCCCACCTCTAGGACAGAATGTGCTACCAGTGTCCTGGTAACATCTAGTCAGTAGTATCTGACAAATGAATGGGGAGAAGCCCAGCTTGCAAGTGGAGCAAATGTCTTGCAGGGAAACTCCCCTAGACAGAGCCGAAGAGTCACCCACGCCTCTGGTAGAGTAGGCTCTGATTTTCATCAAGATATTGTTTCCACAAGCCAATGAGACAGGCATTGTTTAGAAATGGGATTCCCTGTGTGAGGAGGGGCCCAAGATATAAAGAACTTGGTCCCTCCTTCTAAAGGAACTGGTCCTGTCAATATAAACCTGCAGGGCAAGCATTTAGCCTTTGATCCTCTGTGGAGGATAAAGGAGGTGGGTGAAAAGCAGACAGCTCAATCACCTCACACATGAATGCTGGGAAGCATTTAGGCATAAAGGCCAGGTTAGGCCTGAGAAAAACCTTTATTTCACTGAGCGAGAATTTATTCCATGAGATATAGACAGAGAGTGCATGCAAATCGCTGACACGCTTGACAGACACCAAGGCAAGGAGCAGAGCTGTCTTAAATAACAGAAGTTTAAAGGAAATGCTTCCCAAGGGCTCAAAAGGCTGTTGTGACAAAGCCTCCAGCAACATATAGAGGTCCCACTGAGGCACAGCTCTTATAGACACAGGAAGGGAATGGCGAGCAACCTTCATAAATCTGCAATAAGGGGGTGTTGCACCACCATTGTGCCATCAAACCCGACATGACATGTGGCGATAGCCACTAAATCGACCTTAATAGTAAAAAAGGATTTGCCCTTATCTATAAGGTCTTGTAAAAAACATAAAATATGCACTGAATATATGCACTGACCAAGAACTGATATGAAATTAGTTGATGACTATCACACCACCCCTCAAATACAAGCCACTTACAGGCATACAGGGAAAGTGTTCACCCTCTCACAGACCATGGCTGAGCATGGAGTTTTGGGCCACCGGGGTGCTATGAGAATCAGAGTCAAGACCTGTTCTCTCACCCTGGCTTATCAGGCAAAAGGAGGGGAAAGGATAAAGCAGCACGTGAGGCCACGGACAGGCTAGACACAGAGAAGCGCATCCTCGTCCCATAGCGAGAAGAGCATACATTGGGAGACAATGGAAGTTTTCGCACATGAAAAAGAAATCTACAGGTGCCTGACCAAATCTCTGCCACAGCAGACCCACTATCTGTGGGTGGAGGCACCAGTCTCTGTAGAATGGGTTCCCCATCGACAGACGGTCTGCGCCCCTGTTCAGAATGCCTGGCACATGGGTGGCTCGTAATGACAGAAAGTGCCGCCTGGTCCATACTAACAGCTTGTGTGTCAGAGCATGAAGCTCGGAGGAACCCATCCCTCCTTGGGTTGTGGTATTGTCGCAGTGGACCAGCATATGATGCCCCTGCAGGCAGGGCAGAAAATGTCTCAGGGGGATCCTGTGCTCATAAAACTCTGCATTCTTCCAGTGGAGCAGTGCTGCTGTGCACAAGCACATCACTGAGACAGAGCAACAGAGGTTGCGTAAAGGGCTGAGATGATGTCATAAATATTTGGCGCAATAAACAAAATCATGGATCCATCCAGCCTTGTCTCAATGGTTCAGGCTGGTGGTGGTGTAATGGGGTGGGGGATATTTTCTAGATACACTTTGGGCCCCTTAGTACCAATTGAGCATCGTTTAAACGCCACAGCCTACCTGAGTATTGTTGCTGACCATGTCCATCCCTCTGTGACTACAGTGTACCCATCTTCTAAAGACTACTTACAGCAGGATAATGCATCAAGTCACAAGCTCAAATCATCTCAGGTGGTTTCTTGAACATAACAATGAGTTCACTTTACTTACATGGCCTCCACAGTCACCAGATCTCAATCCAATAGAGCACCTTTGGGACGTGGTGGAACAGGAGATTTGCATCATGAATGTGCAGCCGACAAATCTGCAGCAACTGCATGATGCGATCATGTCAATATGGACCAAAATCTCTGAGGAATGTTTTTAACACCTTGTTGAATCTATGCCATGAAGAATTAAGGCAGTTCTAAAGGCATAAGGGGGTCCAACCCGGTACTAGCAAGGTGTACCTAATATAGTGGCCAGTGAGTGTACATATAAGTTTTCAAAAGTTGATTTTAGGTTATCCTTCATTCTTAATTTTGTTAACAGAATACCTGTATCAAAGACTCCAGAGGCAGCGAATGAGGATCCATATGCAGTTTTATTGACAGTAAACAGTTCAAGAAAAACTGTCAGAAATCAGTAAAGGGCAAACAGAAGTGGCATAGGCAAGGCAGTAATAGTAAACAATAACTGGCCAACAGATCGAGGCAGGCAGCTAGAGTTCAAATAGTAATCCAAACAGGCAAAGGTTAGGGGAGGCAGAAGAATCATAGTAATCCAAACAGGCAAAGATCAGGGTAGGCAACAAGAATCAAAATATAATCAAAGGCAAGGTCAAACACGAGAGAGGTAATCCAAAAAACACTCAGAATTGTTCAGCATGGCAAAACAAGACTTCGCAATGAAGCCCTGCAAATGCTGTCAATAAAGGGGAACAGGTGTGGGGGTAAACATCCAGGTATGTGGGATTATGGGAAATGTAATTTGTCTACGTCTACATAGTTTTCCAAATGTTCTAAGTGACTTAATTTTAACCAGCTATGTTAAACAAAGATGCTGCAGACAGAAGCTCAGTTCAACATTAGTACTACATGTTATGTAGCAGCCATGCAGACGATCATGATCTAATTTAATAATACATGAAATATCTGATCTTGTAGCTCATTTGGCAGAGCATTGTGTTAGCAACGCAAAGATTGTAAGTTTGATTCCCAGGGAACGTGTACTGACAAAATGTATACCTGAATGCACTGTACGCTGTGTAATGTAATGTAAACCTGTCAGACATTGAGAATACTCTGGCCAGACTTATTGACTCACACATAATATACACATTTGAAATGTGTGTATAATTGTTAGGACATTTTTTAAAATCTATTATTCTTTTCAATTATAATACGATCTATTATTGTTTTAAATTAAATTATATTACATATTATTATTATAACAAATTATTATTGTTATAGAAAATGTAAGGGTTGTCTGTCAGAGGAGAACTTACTGCTACAATGTTACTGCTACAATGGGCATATGAGTGGGCAGTTGACAGATCATTGCTATGTGGTTACTAGAGTGTTCTGGATGGTTTCTTACTTGCCTCGGTCAAGGAGCCTACCCTATCCAGAAATATGATATTCTGATTTAGAGCTGACTCTCTCCTTTAGGGTGTTTTTTTTCTAGTTTTCTAGTTTTATTATCTGCCAAAGAAAAAAATAATACCACACCTCTCTTCACATGATAAGCCATATCATTTGATAGTATTTCTTATCAAACATCTTCGATGTCCCTAATATTTAAACACAATAATTTTAAATATTATGATAAATATTTCAACTTTCAATGCCGTTGCATTGTTTTATTGCACCTGTCCTATCAATGACTATACACAAGTTCTTTATGTTCTTCAATTATTTTAATTGCCTTCTAGGCATTCTGGTCTTCATATTTCATTAATGTCATTCCCTAAAGTCACATCTTTGATTATGACATGATAATTTACATTTACTTTTGTGAGATTTTATTTAATCCATGTACAGAACATTAAAAATTTGCAATGTTAATGTTTTAATGAGAAATATCCAATGACATTAATGTCAAGGTGTGTAGACATGGCATTACATTGTGCATGTAAGATATGTAAGACATAAAATTATAATTTAAAACATCTTGCAATGTGTTTGTTGACATAAAATGTACTAACAACCTTGAAAACAATGAACCTACATACTGTTAAACAATGCTTGTTTTTAGTACTGAGGATTTAGACATACCAATCATTTCACACAATAGGCTTATTTGGACAGTCTTCCTGCAAACTTACATATTTGTTTGTTGCCTAGATGGGAGTGACATAGGCTTATACAAGTTTATATAATTTCAACCCAAGAATATACACTAGTCTGCCTTATTTGATTTCCTCCAGTCTTTGCTTCCCCTTGGTCTTGATTAATCTAATTAAAAAGCATTTTTTTATTGTCATTTTTTCTTTCTAGTTAGCTTAAATAAGAAAAAAATTAGAAAAAACGTTCTTTGCTTTTGACAGGAATTTATTAAGACATTTTGGTTAATAATTTAGCAATAGGTTTCATTGCTGAATAGGCAGATGATGTATTTATGATTTCAAAATGTTTATGGAATGAATGCAAGATACTTAACATACACATACAAGTGATGCCCAAAGAGGTTAAGACACATAAGGCTAGCCAATATGTGGTACTGTAGCATGATAATGTCAATGGCTCTGTGTTTGTGTGTGTCCAGAGCAAAACAAAAAAGAAAAGATTCTCAATATCCCTCTCTTTCAATAATTCCTTTAATAAAAAGTAAGTTTTTCCTGGTGGGGGGGGGTGGTGGACGAAAGGGAAAGACAACAGAAGGGAAAAGTAAAGAAGGGAAAAAAAAAAGAACATTATCATGTCACAGTCTGTCAGGAGATGCGTGGCTTCGTGATCAGCCCATCCCTGAATATGACACACAAGTTTTGTTTGAGGGTTTGGGGGAAGAACATGCGGCGCTTGCTTTGCAAAACAAAGAATGTGAGCACTGCAAGCTTTTAACAGCTCACATATTTTCAAGGGCACACATCCAACTTAAAATATTGGGGCTCTCAAGTTGATTTGGCGGAGGAGCGGGAGACAGGTCCTTTCTTTTCTCTTGCTTTTTTTATTTTTAATTTTGACTTATTTTGAGCGTGTCAGAAATTATTACAAGAACTTTATACCTCATGTTACTGCAAAAATGTGTCCAGGATATAGTCAAACTGAAGGCTTATGCTTGAATGGAGAAATGTCTCATCTTAAGTTAAGACTGGAGAATGCCTATTCACAAAAGCTACAATGGAGTAATGCCTCAGCACCTTCAGATTTTGTGTATCACCTGACTCTAACAAGTTGCAATATCATGACATAACTTTATGATAGATAATTATTATTAGATCGGAGCAAGCGTGTGGTGGCCAGATTTAATAATAACACATCTCTGACTAAGATCAGACTGGCTACCCTGTGACTGTGTGATGTGTATATCGGCTGCAATTAGACTCTTGGCGCAACATTGGTTCTCTAATGTATGAATAATAAAGAGTATGAGAATGTCAAAATAGTAAAACTACTAAATTATGTTTAGCATCAGTTTGAAACCATTATTAATCTAAATTGGAGTTAGATTAAAATTATCAAAAGTGACAATTTTGTTAAAACTGCCAAGACAGAAGATATGTTGGAAGATACCTTGACCCTCACTATTAAATTCCATCGCTGGGCCAGTGGGTGAAAACTGGATCAGTTTATCTTAGCTTATTTTGGTCTGTTGATTGATGTGTTTGAAAAGTGACACCAGGCACAAATCTGTCAAGAGGAGACATTACCACTTGGGCCATTCTATCAACATTTGCTTCAATCAAATTTAATAATTTGCACTACGAATTAAATATATGAGAGGTAAACATTTTGGGGGAAAATTTTAAGGTTTTGTTCATTTTAGTTCAAACTTTAGTTTAAAATAAAAGTATATTTCACTTAAGCTACTTTGTGCACTTTCATATTTTAATTTACATAACCAATAAACTTCAGTGTGTTTCATATTGAAGAATGCTGCAGATTTGTTAAGGTTTTATGAGCTCATGCATTGCAGCATGCCATAAAAGCAGCATGCCATAAATTATAAGGCATGCTGCTTTTATGGCATGCTGCAATGTGGCATGCTGTCAGTTATAATGGTTGTTTGGTCATTTGCTAAGTTTATTTATACACTGTTCTGTATTAATGTATTAATCCTGCTTATTTACATGGTGAAGTTAAAAGCTCATCTTTTCAGTTTTTGAGGTTTGTGTGTTAAATGTTGTGGTCCGTGTGATAAGTGAAGTTGTATTCTTTGCGTTCTTTCGTGTTTCAAGTAGAAGCCTCTTTATTTGAGGCAAAGATATTGAGATATTAAGTTTATATTGAGTTTTGCGAAAATAAAAATTGGCTGTTGAAAATACTCAGAAATCTTAAGCACCTACAATTCAAAGTAACTTGTGTAACAAAGCAAAATTAACTTATTAGGGCGATGAGTGTCCATAAATTTCTTACGTTGAATGAATTTGTCTGGGTTTACAGTATTCCAAGGTTCCCCCACTTATTTGAATAAACATCTTAGCGTTTCTTCTTGCCACAGCAAAAACGAAACCAAAGACCGGAAAAACAGAGAGCGAAAAAACACGACTGGACAAAGACTAGGAAAACTTAACAAGAACAAAATTACAAGATCACAAAGTACAAAATTGCACATCGCAAAAACCACATTACCAAGACGAACTGACACAAGCCAGAGAACACGGGGGCATTAAATAGCACGAGGACAACGACTAACAGGTGAGCGAAATCACACAAGAGAACAAGGGGGCGGGGCCAAGACGCAAGACCGGAGAGCACATGGCGAATGTAAACAAAACAGAGGCCACGTGCTTCCACACGAGACGAAGACCCAGAGCATGAGTTCAGATCCCGCCTCCAAGAAACAAGAACCAAGACTAGAAGGAGTCAGGATCAAAACAGCATGATCTGACACTAAACACAGGACATGCCAGGATCCTGGCAAGATAATCTAGAAATACTCAGAACAGGGAGCCAGGACCCTGACAGCAAAGCTGCTTTTCAAGGTACTCTGTAAAACAATCTATAAATTAAATCAGCTTGTTTTACTGGGAGCAGCACATATCGCAAGAGAGAATATATCCCATGTCTAAATACTGTATCGGTAAACCTCTTTCACTTTGGAAAGAGAGGTGAAATAAACAGGTTAAGTGGTGCCTTGCATCAGTCATGTTTTGTTTAGAACCCTTTACAATCACTATATATTAAATTATACACGGAAAAAAAATATTTCAATGTTCACCTTTTTCATAATTCTTTAGAATTTAAATTATTAGTGGATAATGAGTAAGATACATAAATACAATGACGAAAGCGTAATCACGCCCTAGGCGTCTGCCACATAAACAAACACGAACATACATATACAATAAGAACCTGACAACTGTACACTTGTAATAAGCATTGTGTTGCTTTGACGTGAATAATTGCAATAAAGTCAATGGCATAACTGAGTGAGAGTATACTAAAACACGCAATCGCGCCAACCGTACCTGGATGCTGCACGAGATCTCTGAGTCGTCAAGCAGCCGAACCGTGCACTGGACCTCCTGCACGAGGGAGATGTTCGGACTTTGGAATCTAAGCATTTTCATGGTTCTGCATAGCAAGGAAAAGCGAATTTGATGTCTGTGAGGACGCTGTGTCGGTTACGTTTCGCCTATGTTTCCAGCAGGAGCGATGTCGCGTTATACGACGGGGAGAACGCGCGCTCCCTCCATCAGTTCAGTCACATCACTGACATAAGCAGCGCTTCGCCTGTGAAAACATTCAAAACACAATGTGGTGCATATCTGTTTCAGTCAATGGTAATACAAAATCTATTGAGGTGTTTATTCACGCCATATGTATTTACAGGCAGACTGTAAATACCAAAGCCGACACAGAGTTTCGACACAATTTGATCTCGCTGTCAGGCAGTCGCGTGGTTGGCGCAGCTCTCAATACTTCAAAACAAATACGCGCAGTCATCCTGTTTAAATGGAACAGTCAGCAACAACGACTCTGCATTGTTAACGCATAGGCATTAATTACAATGTTGACTGCAGAGTGACAGACAGCAACTGGTTGTGTTTTGGTTGTTAACGTAAGAATACATTTAAATATATGTATAGCCTACTTTAATGTTTCTCGTGCTTCCATGGTCATATTTGCTCCCTTCCATATGTTAAAACAATCACAGAAACATGCATAACAACTTAATATTAAAATATTGAAATATCAATAAATTCAAGCAATTGCACAATTTAACCCAATAGTCTTAGTTTGGTCAATATTGTAAAATAAACAATGCAACCAATAGCATTCATCAAAACACCCAGCTAACACACGATGTACCAGATACATAATTTATTTGTACTTTTTGATAATTTCATGACTAATTGGCAACGTAACTGCAACGTCACAGGCACGTAATTGTATTACCATTTTATTATAAAATGTCCTGTGAGAGGGTAGATGAGCCCTTCTTTTAATGGGCAGTCCTCATAGGAACTGTGACAGGGTAAAAAAGACAGCAGAAAGCGTTTTCGCAGAAGAGCTTTTTAAATAACAATACTAACTAATACTGTCTGACAAATGTGGAAATAAATTATATTTTAAATTGTTATAATTGTTAGAATGAATTATAAAGTTGTATTGATACGGAGGGTATGTTCTGACTGGTTGAATCAGTGAGGTGTTGCTCGCGTTAACTAACTGCGTTTTGAATACAAGACTGTAAAAGACTACTATCTAACAATAAACATTAACTAATGCGTTAAAATGTCAAAAAATGCAGAAATTGCATTGACCGATTGGGGAAACAATGGAATGAATGTATTTCAGTCCTGAACTATAGCGTTAAAACATTAGACAAGGGACCAGAAAAACAAAACAAGCTCTGTGCCAATGCAACAATTTTAACTTATACTCTGTATTTATTTGACAGTTTTAGTTACTTGAAAAGCCTGCTTTCTGCTGTTTTTCACTCCCTGTCTATGGCTGAATGAGTTTCTGAGAAAAAATGTACGCTCTCAAAAATCTACCCTGAATACATTTCATAATTAAAAGTTTTGATGACTGCAATTATTTGCCTCTTTATTTTGCATTATTTTGCATCATGCATTTGAATGCATTCTACATTACATATTTTTTCCAAAGCTAAACAAAGAAAAAACTGATCATGCCTCTCCATCATTCCCAAAAAAATGCAATTATTAATGTGTAGTCAACGTGGTAATCAATGCACATTGTGTTAATATTTAACGAAAAATTAACTCTTCAAACTACTTTACCAGGTTAACCATACGTTCAACCAAAACACCACAGCTGGTGTACGTTTATGCTGTTTTTTCCATCACTTTGTTCTGAGAAGTGCGGTTGTAAACGGTTTCACATTTATCGTTACTACTATAAAGTCAATTTAAAGCTGACAGCAGTAATTTTCTGTTGAGCGGAGCTAATGGGTGTTAGTGCGAAAGTTGTTCAGTTCGACATGACTGATACATGCACCAAGTTTCGTACAGGTGCAAGCATGTATGTTTGATATACGTACCATCATTCTGTGCCTCCTAGCAGGGGAAGCTACCGAGTCCCCTGCCCCACACATGCCAATGTTTGCTCAGGCCTAATGGCAATGACTTTGACGTGTGTGCCAAGTTTTAGGAGTTTTCGAACGTGTTAAGAGACCCAAAGATCCTGAAAGATCCTTGAAAAAATAAAATAGCATTGCTGTGGAAAACAATAGGGCCCAAGCACTTAGTTATTAAGATTTGCTTTTAACTTTAAAGTTATTAAAGTTATTCAAATTGTAGCAACGTATATTTGGTGGTATTCTGACGGTTAACTTGATTTGATAACACCTTTTGCTCTTTAACATATTATATTTATGATATGTGATATATTAATATATCTATTGGAAGTTCAACAATATTTTTAAACAATTCAAGTTTAAGTATGAAAATATATCTTAACTGTGGATGGTATATGGCAACACACCTTTTCCCTTCACTACTTTGATGTTGAGAAATAAACAAAATGTAGTACTGGAAATATGAGGGCAGTTTTTAAAAAGGGTCCATGACTTAGACCATAAGTGCCATATGATAATGCAGAAATATTGATAAGTGTAATCAAATCAAACTTCCATTACAATTTTTTTAATTTAAATTAATTTAGCTATTCATGTTATCAAGATTTGCTTGAATCCAATGAACAAAAAAGGTAAGGATTCATCAATAATTTTGCTGAATATTTCAGTATACATAGCTTGTCTTTTAATAGCTTGTCTATAGATTAATAATTATTTTTTTGCTGAGCGTTCAACAGGTTAAACAGATAAATAGATGTTTATGTTCACAGGTTAACTTTATCTAATCTAGGAAATGGAATACTGCTATATAGTAACAGCTTGGCTTTTGAAGCATTAAAATTAATGATGCAATAATTAATTAATGATGCCAAACTCAAATACCTTGAGTTTGTAGAAGTAACTGTTTTAAATTAAAAAATAAAGGCTGTTTTGAAAGCAAAGTGGGAATAGAAAAAAATGTCTATTCAACAGTCTGTTTGTCTTAAGTACTGACAGCATTACTATAAACATTATGGATTCTTTAAGTGGAGCTGACTGAAGACTTTCACATACACTTTAAAAAAAGCAGATTAGCTTCTTTATTGAAAAGAACTGAAGCTTTTATGCATTTTGTTCATAGTATAGAGAAAGGCAGTAGATTCATTCTACAGCTTATGCAGTGGCACTAACAAACAGACATCCATTAAAGCAAACTGAAACATGAGACTTTATAACAACAAAATGTAATACTACCAGAATTCACTGTGATCTGGCTAACCAGGTATCAACAGTAAAAAGATGGTTTGATTAAGGGACATTGCTTAAAACAGCAGATGAGAAGCTTGTCTATGTGAGGGTTTGTTTTGAACTGTGAAGTTACTAGTTGCCTGACAAAGGAGCTGTAACTACATCCTCTGACACAATTTTCATAAATCCCCTTCTGATGCCCTTTTCCCTTTTCGATTGCCCTGTAAAAACAAAGACCACCAAACTGTCAGTAAACATATTAATAACATCATATTTGTTTCTGCTATGGGATGTAGGTATATTAAACAAGTGTTATGCATATTTATGACCCAGCTGGGTGAAACTGGGAGATCTCCAATGAGGCCCATAGACCTGCAGAGTTTCGCTCCAACCCTAATTAAACACACCTGACCCAGGTCTTTGAGACAGCTCTAAACACCAGAGCTAAACTGCCGGTCTGTGGACCTCCAGGAACATGGATTAAAGACCCTAGCTCTAGAAGAAATGTCTGGGTCAGTAATTACAGTAAAAAACAAATTACAACTTTTTAGTCCATTTAAGATTGTTTACATTTTTTGAACATTACATTATTTTTATTACAGAAAAAAAATTCAAATTAGAGTAGACTTTATGCAAAATATAATTTTGGAATGAAATATAACTCGGACATGTTCCTGACAGGTTTCGAGATAACACAAAATAAAGGACAATAACTTACAAGCTTTTTATATATTTTATATGCTTTTAATAAGAGATGTCTACTTTTCCAACATTTTGCTTCTTCAACCACTCAGAAGTGCGCCACATATACACCTAAGATCATGTGTGCACTGCTCTGCTACTACTTTATTACCTTTTCTTTAAAAGACATTAATGTGACCTAGTACTACATCTGTGGCTCTCAACTGGTTTTGCTTCAGGACCCACAGACCCAGCAATATGAAAACATGAAATAGGCATGTCAAACAAGCTTGAATTTATCTGCATTACTGACTACATTACATTACTACACACTACGGAAACCCACCAGTTGAAAACCAGTGATCAACATACCAATCAAACAAGCGTGACATAAAACACTGAAAATAAAGGGCATGTCTAAAAAGTTTAAATTGCTGCCTTATCTAGGAATATCCAGGAATACATAATTAGACACTTCCTTTCATATCCCATATTTCTGTGCATGTCAACATAGAAGCATTCCAGTTATTTGTTATTCAATTATAATCCTTAATGCTTGCTTCTGGATGTTTAACTGCCTAAGACTGTTTCTAGTTTCTTAAACTTTCTCTAGTTTTCCTAAATGTACTTTTATGCAAAAGTACTTTCTGGTAAAATTTATTTAAGGCTCATTGGAGAGTGAACCATAGGCTGCATTTACAGTGCAAGTCTTAATGCTCAGATCCAATCTTAAATCCATATCAGATTATTTGTCCTGCGTGTTTACACTTACACCTCGTATCCGATGCACATTTACATTAATCGCCCAGCCAAAAAGTTTCCAGTCATTCACTAATGAACACCATGATTGACCCTCGAATTGTGGATGGACTAAAAAACTCCACGTTCAGAATGCAGCAGCCAGAGTTCTCACAAGAATGCATAAGTATAACCATATTAACCCAGTGTTGTCTACACTGCACTGGCTGCTTATCAAGCATTGTATAATCTTCAAAATTTAGCTGATTACCTACAAGGCTCTGAATGGTCTATCTCCTCTATACCTAAGTAAATTTTTCTTATTACAGTTCTTCGCGTTCATTGCTATCTGAAAATTCTGGCCATTTGATAATACCCAAGATTTCAAAATCAAGTGCTGGTGGTAGATCCTTTTCGTATTTAGCGCCCAAACTCCTCCCAGTACTGTCTGGGAGGCAGATACATTATGTCAGTTTAATTATAGACTAAAGACCCACCTCTTTAATCTAGCCTACACATAGTTCTATGGATTTATTTCTCAAATCCCTTAAGGGATTTTTAGGCTGCATTAATTAGGTAAACCGGAACCGGGCACACTTCCCATAAGAACAGATGTACTGGGACTCCACACTAAATCTGTCTGTCTTTCATTTCCCCAAGGTCCTGTAGTCAGATGGATCTGAAATTTGACACCAGATGATGGGGGACAGGATCGTACGACCCCTGAGACAGATCATCGGGATTTGATGGACTTCTTTAGTAAACTTATTATTATATACATACCTCCTTAGTCACAGCAGTGTGCTGTTATAGCTTCAATTAGTAACATTATGTTTCTGTCGCTATTTCTGTTGGTAACATTTCTCAGTGCCTGACATACTGTCAGATATAATTAGACCTGACAGTTTCTTATCAATAAATAATTATAAATCATTATAATCAACTCTCCATTTGTATCCAAGAAAGTTACAAATTGCAGCTTTAACATGCCACAGGAGAACTGGCCCTCCCAGTTGAGCCTGGTTTCTCCCAAGGTTTTATCTCCATCTATACATCAATGGTGTTTTGGTTCCTTGCCACTGTCTCCCTGTTGGCTAGCTTACTGGGACACTGCTGACATCTAACTTAGCTTAGGGTTTTATAAATTGATAATACTGCTTCTAGCAATATAATTACAGTCCAAAAGACTATTTTTCCACTCTTTTGTCTCCAATTGTCTTCCATTCTCCTTCATTGTGTAATCTTCATGGTACTATTGCAAATTTCCTATACCCTTGTCCCAAAAGATGTTATGCCATCTCCAATATGGAACAGCATAGCATGCTTAATGATTTTGTAGTTTTATGGGTTCCGTCAACCCTTTTTCAGAAACATACTATAAACCTAGTATGCCTAATTAGTCTTCATCTCACACATATTATTTGCAATAATACCATGTATTCTTTGTTGAACATGTCTGACATTTGTTCTATGTTTTATTGTTATTTTTCGTGTTATATATAAAGCTGCTTTGAAGCAATGTAATGTTGTAAAAAGCACTATATAAATAAAATTGAACTGAATCTGTTAAATGCTTTTTTAATTAACATTTTTTATGCTGCTTTCATAAACACGGCTTTAATGTTTTCCACATCAGTGACACAGCAACTCCATATATCCTTATAGCCTCCTTATATATTTGCTTTAATGCTCTTTATTTTGTGCTGGTATTGCAGCCAGGTTCGGTATATGTGCGAAATGATGACGTTCAACACAACCCATCGTGGAACAGTGACATTACAACCAAGGTGAATCAGATGTGTTTAGATGCAGATCGGATGTCTGGATATCGGATATGTATCCAATTTAAATCCAGATCTGAAAGTGGCTCAGATCAGATATGAAAAAATAAATTAAAAGATAAAAGATCTTGTGTTTACATGTGCAACAAATTCCGATCCGTGTCAGATGGGAGTAAATAAAAAAAAGATTTTTTTGTGCCAGTGTAAACGCAGCCAAAGATTCCCTTTGACACACCAAAAGTTTTCCATTACATTTGCCAAACTAGTTATCAATAGTCAGATCGGGCTTGGTCTTGTCATCACCTGATGTTTTGGTTGTTCTGACTGTAAGCCCTTCACCTTTGACCTCTCTTGCTCTAGAGCTGCATGCAATAGCGTCACCTGGAAAGGAGAAACATTTTATCACTGACAGCATACCATATCACATCACCACAACCCTACTGTTAAGGTAAAAACGACTGCATTCAGTTTGAAATATGTAATGTTCTCTTCTGATCGTGTCAACTAACAACATTTTCTTGACTTGAATGAATCAAACTCACCTGTGAGGACAATTCCTCCTTAATGTTCAGAAGCTCCTCTACCTGAAGTAAAATTTCAGCTTTGTCTTTCACTGAATACAAAAAAACAAATTAAATACTAAGAATACATCACGACTACCAGATTTCAATGTCATGACTGTTGTTTTATTAGTATGTCCTTATATACTCACTTTCTCCCTGTTGAAGCATTTTAAGCAGCTGAGCATTTCTGGCTTTTACTTCCTTATATCTTTCCTGTAAAAAACACAAGAGGAAATGTATAATTCAAAGTATAACCAAAACGTGCTTGATCCTGGTGAAATCTATGCTATTTATTTAGCATTAGAATCACAATCAGCCTGACACAGCAACATTGGTTTAACAAACCGTGTGAATTTAAGATGTCACTACATTATTCTGTGCAGTGGCAGACACTCTTAAGTGCCATTCCAAGTGGGCTTTGCACAGTATTCTGCCATTTTTAACAAATTCCTATAAAGGAAGTGTATAAGTTCAGTTTGAAGGGCACTGCAAAAAACTAAATTGAGTTAAAGAACTTTATTGCCATTGTGCAGGCACAACAAAATTGCAAAAGGTATGAGCCTCCACTGCTGCATTATATAAAAAGCAGTACTCAGTTACATATTTATTACTTTATATAAGAAAGTAATAAAAATAAGCAATAGGATACAAGTGCAGATATACGCAGTAAACACAATAATACAGAGTAAGGGTAGTCAGATAGATCACTTTACAGAAAGAGGCAAATTTACCCATAACATTTGAAGGCAGTGAAAATGAGTGTCTCATTTAGATGAACTAATCATGTCTCGTGTGGTTTCCACAGATACGCTTGCAGGCACACAAGATGTGACTTTATAGCTTAATCATCATGACCATGGGTCACATAACAGTTAGAGCACATAAAATACCCAAATTAACATTTATTTTTCTACAAAACACAGCTCACTAACACAGTCACAGTATATATTTTTAAACATGCATTTATAACGTATATTTAATTTTGTAATCATTCCCGAATCATACCATATTGTAAGCAAACCTCTTACACAACTAGCAAACTGACATGCTAAATAAAGGTTGCTTTATTTAGGCTACGTCTGTTAAACAAAATTCGTAGCAAAATGTCCCTTTTAGTAATAAGCTGAAGCTAACAGGATAACTAGCAACCAGAATACGATGACATTGCAACTGACTTGTATATAAAAATAAACTTTCAGAAGAAGAACTTGGACACTTGTCCAGCTTCACTTTGGTATGCTTCACTTTTACCAAGCAAACCACTTATTCTTGGCAATGTCAACAGAGAGGCTGTCATCCGATGTGCCTCTGCCATTGTTTTGCAAGCCATTCCAGAAGAATCGATACACTGCTTTGACGAGAACTTCCAGCTTTCAAGTCCGCTATGATAGAGGTCTCTCATACCTTAACCAGATAGAGTCTTCAACAATCACGTCTTGCTACTTATAGGGTGTCCGCAGTTCAACAGATTTTGACAGACACTGACCAGGCTAAAATTACTGCACCATGCACCGCAGAAAAGCCCCCACATGGATAACAGTCATCTGTTATATATAGGAGTGCCAAATCCTGCTCCTGGAGGGCCAGGGTCCCTCATCTGCTCCAACCTTAATCAAATGGTAAGCTGGAGCTAAACTCTGCAGGACATTGGCCCTCAAGGACTGAGTTTGGACACCCCTGTGCTACATCAACATTAACACCCTGACTGTACAATCGCCACAGCAGACAACATGGACCTTTTCGACATCTCAGTTAATAATGTTACAGCTTGGTTAATAGCTATAAACATTATATTTGCTCTATAAAAGTTTGTAAAGACACAACTGTAAGGCCCTTTTATACTGAGCACAATTAAATGTCACAAATGATTGACATAATGATGCTTTTGAATCTAAAACAAAATATCCCTATGGAGCTACTCACACCTGCCACTGTCACTTGTACCACAACAAAGCAAGGTTTTATTTTTTCAACTAATATCAACATTGTCCCTATTGCCCAGCATTAAAACGAGATGTCCAATTAGATATGAGCTTTAAAACAGCCATTGCTGTTACCCAATACTGCGAGACGCTGAGAGTGGCGCTGAAAACAGAATTTGACTGCAAACAAAACTAGAATTAAACACACGAAGAAGAGTAAGAACCGGTGTTAAGTATACTGTGTACTATATATCTAGGCGCTAAAAGTGCAAAGAGCCCCAAAGGACATTGCAATCGTCAACTCAAAACAAATCATTAAAAATTCAAAGGGCTCACTTGTGTGCTTCAGTTAAAAACATTATACACATATAAACATTACAAACACAACTCATGCAGGCAAACAAGACTGATCATTTCAGTTTTAAACATAACAGCATACCCATAAAGTGTTACCACATAAAGTGTTAAACATTATTATTCTGACATTATCTCAAGTTATGTTTTTTATATAATGATGAAACACTCTCCTCATTTTTCACTTTTTTAGGAGTATTACAACTTCAACAAAACAATAATACCAAATATAGCTGCAAGCAGTGATGACAGGCTGAAACACTATGGCACCATCTCCACCTGATGCTTCTCAGAAAATGTTGCATAGTTGTCACATGCAATTCCGAAAATAATTAAAAACTATTTTAAAGTCTGTTCTAAGTCTTTTGTAAATGACACACTTACTGCTGCCAGTTGCTGGCATTAAAACTATGACTCACAATAGCCAAATCATTGTGATCAGCCCAACACCAACATATTTCCCTTCACATTTCCCTTCAACCTTCCCAACTCATTTTGAATTGCATATTATTGCAATTGCAGTTAATTGCATATGGCCATCTCTCAAAAGACATTATTAGTTTTATCTTAATTTATTAATTTTGTCTCTTTAAATAATCTGGCTTTCTATTATGTTGACAATGGTAGGATCAGTCTTCAGCAAGATTTTGAATCTGTAAAAATTTAAAAATGACATTCCTTCTTTATTTGCTCTAGTGCTAAGAGCAATGCATGGGCCCCACCTGAGAATACTGAATTTTGTCCATTGATACATTCAATGTACATTAATATCAAAACATTTTTGTCCAAACATGATCGTCTGATTTTGATTCATCCGAATTTAGGTATATAAAATGGAAAGCTGCATCTTACATCTAAAAATTCTGGTTGGAAAACAGTTCAGAATGACACAAACAGAGACTGTTGCTTCAACATAAATGTCAAAATGACTGTAGGCATTCTTAGCTTCTAGTTACCTCAGCTTGGAGTAATTAATAAAAGAAAATTCAATTTCTGTAAACCTGCTTTTCTACAACACACATGAACAGCACTATAGAAGAACAACAACTAAATTAAAGACAACAGAACTGACAAAAGTAGAAACTGTACTTCTGTATTTGACCCTGTTTTTGTAGTATTATATCACTCATTATTAATGCGTGTTTGATGTTGATTTTACAAATGTCATTGACTGTTGTCTATAAAAGTAAATGTAATTCTGTAAGTAAGAGTAAGTAAAAATGTAAGTAAAAGTGACCAAGTGACAGTTATTAGCAGTGTCAAATGACCTAAAATTGGCCAATAATATTAGCCTTTTTTCTTATTTCTTTCTATATTAAATATTTATTATTTTTTGTAAACTCTTACCTCCCATTGTGAAATTGTTTTTTTCAACTTTTCAATTTCCTGGTCTTTCTTTTCCAGCTCATATTTTAACTGCTCAGTTCTCACATCCTGAGAGGTTTATAGAGGAAAAAGGAAAGAAAAAAAACTAAAGTTCAGACTTTTAAATTCTAAAGCTTATTAAGGTTGTTCTCGCACCTAGATGAAGAACTACTCAGTACATTGGCAAAAGAGTCTGACCTGCTCTTGCTCTGAGGAGGTGTTGACCTCATGTCCAGCACTACTGCTGTACTGCTCTCTGCGTTTGTCATGCCGTATGATCCGGCTTACATCATCCTCCAGACGGTTAAAGAACTTGTCATCACGAAGCGCAGGGTTCACAGGCTTTGATTCCTGCTTAGAACAGACAGGAAAAAAAACTGCATGCTTGACAAATTTCAGAGAAAAGAAAATGTCTTTCATAAAACGGATTCCTCCCCTTCAACTATCAAAAAGAGACTAAGCCCAGATAACTGCACTCATTCATTCTGGTATAGAACAAGGAACTTTTTAATATATGATCAATTCCTGGTAGGTAAAAAAGTCCTGCTTCACATTCTGACTGTATATTATCTTTTACCTACACAACTCTCCAGAATATCTGATTCCTATTGGTTTATCCCTGCATGCTACAGTCAAATATTCTATTTGTCTATTAAACAACTATATAGTCTATCAAATCTATGTAGTCTATTAAACCACACCACTGACCACTGTCCCTAGAAACCAATTTCATGTTTTTGTATCGCTCTATGGGACCGACGTGACCCTTATCTTTCTCAAATTATATTTGAACCTGTAGGATTTATAGAACCTGAGTTACCCAACCATCCCCAAAGATACTCACCTCTCTGTCCAGCCGTTTATTCAGCTGATCTGCAAAACACAGAGCGAGTTAGAATGGCCTGTCTCTCATACTCATACAGCAGTACGACAACGGTGCAGAACTCTCACCCATACTGCCCTCCTGCTGGAAGTCTTTGAGAGAGACCGTGACTCGTTTGTCCTTCCCTGGCAGATTCTTCTTCCTGTCTTTCTTGCCTGCTGCCTTGGTCTTTGGTGATGTGGCCTCTGTTTTCTCAGCATCCTTTTAAGAGACCAATTAAACAGCACGTTTTTAGCTGCCAAATAAAACCAGCATAAAATAAAGCTTTTATATTGACATTATATATTGATTTTGTTTTTGCTCATATTATTGTATTAAAGTCCCAAAAGCACAAAGAGAGATAAAGGGGAAGATTCAAATTTCATTCTGTTCCTTACACAAAGCTATTCTATGGTGACCAAGAATGATACTATATGTATACAGCTCTGGAAAAATTAGAAGACCACTCCAAATTGTTCTTAAATCAGCATGTGTACATTTACGGCAGCCATTCCATTCCAGTGTCTGTTGAATTCCATCACAGGCACATCTCATTCTGCCTAATGAAATACTGATTAAGTGATCACCTGAACCAAATATTATTTAACGAGAAGAAGTGTAGAAAACAGTTGTGGTCATCACTATCCTCCTGCAATAGGACCAGCTGGATGGCAAAAACAGTTCTAGTAGAACATCAAAAGTAAGAGGAATCAAATAAAATCTGTTGACCATGCCAAAAGTGATAAAAAGAAAAGTTTTGAGTGAGGAAAATAAGGGTTACTTTCTGGCTTTACTAGCAGTGGGATACCATGAGCGTCAAGTTGCTTCCATCCTTAAAATTTAAAGACATCCGTTCATAAGAACAAAGTCAAGCTGCAGACATTAGGGACATCAAAACTACAGACCAGTAGAGGGTCCACTGAACGAGATGACTTCCAATACATTCAAATGTCAGTCAAAAAACGTAAGATGACATCAAGTGACCTACAAAAAAAAATTGCAAATTCCGAGCACAGTGCGAAACAGGCTCCTAGAGGCAGGGCTGCAATTGTGCAAAGCTAGAGAAAAGCCCATTCACCTTTGTGAAGGGCGCATACAAGGCCTCATACAAGGTTGTCCTGAAAGAAAACTTGCTTCCTTTTGCTCTGACAATGTTCCCTAAGGAATATTTTTTCAGCAGGACAATGATCCATGCCACACAACCAAGTCAACCAAGGTTTGTATGGAGGACCACCAGATCAAGACCCTGTCATGGCCAGCCCAATCTCCAGACCTGAACCCCACTGAAAACCTCTGGAATGTAATAGAGGAAGATGAATGGTCACAAGGCATCAATTTTTGTGTCAGGGGTGGCATAAAGTCACCAAACAGCAATGTTAAAAGACTGGTGGAGAGCATGCTAAGATTAAGCATTAAAACTGTGATTAAAAACCAGGGGTATTCCACTAAATATTGATTTCTGAACTCCTCTTAAGTTAGAGAGTATTGTGTTTAAAGATTAGTATGAACTTGTTTTCTTTGCTTTATTTAAAGTCTGAAAACACTGCATATTTTTAGAGTTCATAGAGTTCATTTTCTGCAAATAAATGCTCTAAATGACAATGTTTACTTGGAATTTGGGAGAAATGTTGTCAGTAGTTTATAGAATAAACAAACATGTTCATTTTATTTAAACACATACCTATAAAGAGTAAAACCAGTGGAACTGATGTTGCAGTGGTCGCTTATTTTTTCCAGAGCTTTATGTGTATATATATGTATACACACACATACATGTGTATGTACTTTACACATACATGACAAAGTAAAGAAAAGAATCTGTTATGCTGACATGGTTTGGTTCAGTACAATCTTTATTCTATGATAAAGCATGGGGAGAGTGATCTCTGTCAGGATGACAACGCCTCTATCCAGAAGGCACAAGACGTTAATGAATGGTTTAATGAGTATGAAAATGATGCAAGTCATAGGCAATGACCTTTACAGTCACTAAATCTCAACCCATTTAACACCTCCAGTGGAGTCCAGAGACTTCTGGACACAATCAAAGGAACAGCTTTTGGCGGCCCAACACCTTACTAAGACACTTTATATTGGTTTACAATATATTGGTTTTCTATGTGAATATGATTTGCAACAAACAGTATGGCCCATACAGAAATCTGATCTTACTATAATCGATCCAGTCAGGACTTACATGAAGAGACAGAAAAAAATGAGACAGCCTAATCAAAAAACTGACAACATGTCCAAAATATATGGCACATATAAAGACAAAAATGAAATTCTTAAAAGCTATTGCATGCTTTTAGATTTTGCATATATGCAGTGTTTGTGTCTCATCTCTACAGTACCTACATTATTTACAATAGTACTTACAATAATTAACAAACATAACAAACATTAACAAACACATTGTCTAAAACAAACATACTCCACTAACACTCCACTTGCACAAAAGAACTACATATCAAATCCTTATGTAAGGAAAGTTGGAATGGTTCATTTGGGGAAAAAAAAGGTTTTCAAGAGATAATACTGCACCTTTTTCTGTTGCTCAAATTCCAATTTACTTAACATCATAGCTTTCTCCAAATCTGCCTCATATAAGTCACTGGTCAGCTGTAACAAACACAAACAGGTTTTTCAAAGAGAGATTAAAAGGACATGGAAAATATGGAAAAAAATATTGTGGGCTTTTTAAGAAAAGGTTTTACCTGTTCATCTCTCTGTTTCCACTCCTGCCAGCTCTCCTGAGGCACAAAGGAGCTGTGACGAACAGCTGCTGGGTTTAGCAGGTCGTTCGCTAAATCTTGCAATGCAAGTGTTGACACAGGTGCTGCAGACTTCTGAGGGATCTTCTTAAAGGCAAGACTCCTGAGCTACAGTACAGATAACAGCATAGACTTAGAGCATTTTTTGATGATTTGTGTCATCAACCCTGAATTATTGGCTATTCTCAGAATGAAACACTACAGTGCTGTTTAACGGATATGAAATACTGTATACTCCCCACAATTTAAATAAAAAAAATTTAAAAAATAAATTGCATTGTGGGATACACTACCCAGTGCAGTGTATTTTGGTTGTATACTACTTTGGTAACGTAGTTACTGATCATGGGTATCACATACACACAAAGAAAATGCATATTCTGAAGTTTACATTATGCAAGCACAGAGGTTGGAGGGGTAAGATGTGTAAACCAGTAACCTGCAACTAGCAAACTACATAATTTGCGTCACATGACCTCTATACATCTAAGGGCCCATCATATATATATATATATATATACCTGCTCTTGACTGAGGGGAACACGAGGAGAAGCAAAAACCTTATGTTACCCTGCTCTCCCTTACACATCACTGTTACTTGCTATTGTTTTCTTTACCACTGCTAAACCTTTCACCTCATTGGCTTCACTCAGCTGCTGTTCCTTTTTTCGTCTCCTCTTCTCTTTCTTCTTGTCAGCATTCTGGTTCGTCTTCCCGCTAGGAGATTTTCCCGAGTGGGGATTTCCAGCACCCCGAGCCGCTTTCGGTTTTTCCGAATCGGTGTCCGAATCAGAGTCGACCCGCAGCAGAGCGAAGCGTGACGCCGTGGTGGGCACAGAGGTAACAGCTGAAGCCATCGTGGACCTGCCAATAGGAAAAGCAATACATACTGAACACTCTGGAAGCCCTAACTTAACAGATCATTGTGCTGGATCACCTGTTAAATGTGCGTACCTAAAATTTGCTGTACCTCTAGTCTCAGAGACTAGACTTACACGTTCTCTTAACGTTTACGTATGTCCCGATTGAAAGTGCGGTAATAGCAACGTTGCATGATCATAAATCTTATGCTTTATCCAAATAAACAATAAACAAACGTGTAATAAGCACTGATTGACTTGCAAAATAGTTCTGTTTCATATAAAGCTGTAAGCGCTTGAAAACGAAAATATTTAATAAACAAGCGAGTATGGATATTGGTTCAGGATTCGTTAATATTTACCTCGTTGTATATATTCAAATATTCAATAAACATACTGCATATTAAGCTCCCTTTGTTTAAAAATGAATGGTAATACCTTAAAGGCTGTTTAAAACCAACTCAGCTGCCTGGTACCTAGAAAACATTTTGGGCATCATAACCGCGTATGAACATTTGAAGTGGCCTTTGATACAAAATTCCGTCTAGGTACGTAGCACAATAGGTTTTAAACACTGTTTTAAATAGTGGCTAGCTTATACTTTTTAGCTCACCAGTGCTAAAAACAGACGTGCTCTATCGCTGCCCTTTCTTCAGAACGTTCACCTGATATAACGTGCCTTGTGTAAACTTTACGAAATTTTGGACAGAGGCACTAAATAAGTTCCTAAATTTAGTTCTAAATAAACTAAGCAACCTTTCACCTGGTTAATGTGGTTGACGGTATCCTCGGATTTGATCAAAAGTGCAAACTGCAACAGATAAAAGTATGGCGGTCTGCAAGGACATGCGTACATGAACGATATGACGCTGCTAACGGGACAACTGTTCTTCCTCAAGGAGGCGCTGCGTTACGTTTTTGTGTTCTGAGAGACATTTGTAGTTTACAAAGTATAAACTATTAAAATGTATTAATTGCACGGAATCCGTATACTTTACAAACAAATAATAAACCCTCTATAAACCCAGCTAACAATTTTAGGTTGTAAGAACGTTTCCCTACGTGTCCATTACGTGTCCATTAAGTAACATAAGTAACGTAACGTGTCCAAAACGTTTAGAATGTTATTTTAAAAGTTCAAGGAACGTTCAAAATGTCCAGTTTAATAGAAGTTGTATTAACGTTTATCAAACTTTTTTTTAATTCTGTAACGTTTTCAAAACGTTATACTAACAACTTAAGAATAACACGATTGATATGATGTATAACGTCACAAATGTTCTACTAACATTACTGCAAGGACGTGCCCCTTTTCAGTTTCGTTTTTATTATGTGGGCATCACTATTTATTATAAAATAGCATATATTACTCTCTTGGATACTTATTAGTGGTACTTTCAGCAAAGCATCACTATTACCCTCTTGCATACTTCTTTTTCTGGGCAAAACTTCGCTA
The DNA here is from genome assembly GCA_036877525.1 of Chromobotia macracanthus. Lineage (NCBI taxonomy): Eukaryota > Metazoa > Chordata > Actinopteri > Cypriniformes > Botiidae > Chromobotia > Chromobotia macracanthus. The sequence goes on along the minus strand of JAZGTH010000004.1, from coordinate 13,150,860 downwards.
CTTAACTTGTCTCTCACCGTACGTCAAAGACCTGTGAATAAGGGGTCAAATTTCTGATCTGTTTACACTTACACGTCGTATCCAATGCACGTGTTTATAATAATCTCCCGACCAAAAAGATTAAAAGTTATTCACTAATATGAGCACCATGATTGAATTGTGGATGGAATTTTCTAATTAATGTGTTCAAAAGTCGGCAAAAGTACATCCAACAGCAATTAATTAGACAAATGCTATCATGTTAAATCATACTAGCATCATGCTAAATCATACTAAAATCATGCTGAAACATGTTAGCATCATTAAAATATTCTGGCCTCATTTTTGCCATGGCAAGCACCACTCTGCTTCACTCTCTTTCTTCAGAAAATGTAATGTCTAGTTAATATTCTTCTGAGACTAAAATTTCTGACTCAAACTCCTAGAACTTTCAAGTCTCATGGTTTAATATGTTGTTAATGTTTTAACATAATGCAGTATGATTTTAGCATGTTTCACCATAATGGTAATACATTTTTACATGAAGGTAACATGATTTAGCACCCTGTTAACATGATGTTAACATGATTTAGTATGATTATAGAATGTTATTAACCAGAATATTAACCAGAAAATAATCAAGTACAATCAAGTATAATCAATATAGCCATTTATGTTAATCAGCTATTCTGCTATTATAGTCATTGTATGTCTGTGTCATTGTATGTATATGCCTGTAATTATCCGTATATGATACACTGATCTTCCGTTTATGACATTAGTGAAATGGTATGGCAGCTCCTTCTATGTAGGCATTATTGTAGTAGTGTATGTCTGTGTCACTGTGTTCTGGAAGCGTATGTCTGTATAAGAGTCATTTTTAATTTATGCCAGCTAATAATAATTATAAAAGAAACAAAAATTCAGCCTATCTGAAAAAAACAGCTAGTTTTGTTCTTTGGCTTCTCCTGAATGCACGCTGAATTTAAGAACATAGTTAAAAAAGGCTGTACAAACCCGATGTGAGCCAACAATAATCCAATTGATTTTTCATTCTAATGACAAGGAATACATTACAGTTTTGTGTGGAACTATGTTGGTGTGTATTTTACAAAAAATAATAATTACAGAAAGGTCTTTAAAAGCTCAAAATCTGTCTACTTTTCAAATGAACCAAAGATAAAGTGTCAACTGCTTCTGACAGTTGTCAATATTATAGTAGTGATGATTATATGAATTAATAAACAAATTAATAAATTCTTAATTAAGAATTAATAAAACCTTTAATAAGAAAATAGATACTGCCAGAGAAAAAATCATAAACGTGCATTTGTCTGCAACACAATCACATCGGATGGTGCATCATAACATGCCCAAGGACACCTCCTGTCATTCTCTACTATAGATAGGGATGAACTGTTAAAAATAATTAAATCATCTAAATCAACAACATGTATGCTAGATACTATACCTACCAGGTTGAAAGAGGTGCTTCCTGAAATCATAGATCCCCTACGTTGTATTATTAATTCATCACTGGTGTTGGGATATGTCCCAAAACCTTACATACTGGCTGTTATCATACCCTTTATTAAAAACCCACAACATGATCCCAGGGAACTAGTAAATTACAGACATATCTCAAATTTACCTTTTATAATAAAAATACTGGAAAAGGTGGTATCTTCACAGATATGTTCATTCCCGGAAAGAAATGGTATCTGCAAGAATTTCTATTCAGGATTCAGACCATATCATAGTACAGAGACAGCTCTCATCAGACTGACAAATAATTTGCTCTTGTCAGCCGATTGTGACTGCATCTCTCGTCTAGTGTTACTCAACCTTAGTGCAGCCTTTGATACCATTGATCACAGCATTTTTTCAAATAGGCTTGAAAATTATGTTGGCATAAATGGAACTGTACTGGCATGGATTAAATCATATTTATATATATGTTATCTTTTTATATGCCATCCCCATGTAAGTTGGAACAGCATTGTTATGATGGGTCTGACGCAAGGATCCATTCACATCCTTTATTGGTAAAACACATAAGCAGGGTCAAACACCAGTAAACGGGAATAGTAGAGACTCTTGTAGAGAGAAATATCAGTGAGTGTGAATAAATTAAGACGTTCCTGACATCCTCAGGGTGTGAACACAAAACCCATGTGAATAAACAGGTGGTTTGTGAGACCAAAAAAGAAACACCGTATCACAGGTGTAGAACTTCGCTGAAGTATTCTATTCTATACTTCAAATAATTAGATTTTTTCAAATGATTCATTCATTGAAGCAGTGGTTTAACACAGAACATACAAAGTAAATCGATCCATCTAAAACACATGAGATTTGGTTTGGGTAATGCATCTGTCTTACCTTTTCAAGTTGATGCAAATCTCCTTTCATTCTACTCAATTGAAAGATCTAAGATGAAGGCAAAAGAGAATATATATGTTTGACAGTGCTCAAGAATCAAGGGCCCCTGAGATAAAGACTGAAAACATGAAAAAGCGTTTGTCTGAATAAGATGACTAAATCTTGTGATAGCGATCCATCACAAGATTTGTGATGGATGGAGCGATCCATGTTACCTTTAAATCAGGGACTTTCTAAGAGCTGAAAACATAACAAACATGTCTTAGTAGCTCTGGAAGAGTATGTTCTAAACATTGACAACCCATTCACAATACTTCAGAAGAGAAAAAAGTTATTTTCTGCATAAGTTGCAAATTTTCCTGTATGCTATAGCCACTTTCTTAGTCATTTGTAAAACCTGAATTAGGGTTAGGGTTAAACTAGATATAGGAGTTCTTAGAAACCCATAAATGTAATTACATTTTGCTGCTTACCTGTATTTTAGAGGGTTTACATGAACCTCCTCACAATCTATCTGAAAACAAAAAGATTATCAACTACACACATAGAACAGCTACAGATGGTTTTCAGATACATACAGAGGGGACTTCTTATTATAGGCAGACAATAGACAGAGAGGCAAATATTATTATTATCCTCTGTTACTTTGTGTCAGAAAATATAATGTATCCAATAACTACTCTGAGTCAAAAACATATCACACACGCCCCCCAGTCCGGAAAAACAAGTTGGGGTATGTCCTTTAATCAGAAAGCTAGATGAACACACATTGAGATAAAATGGAAACCCAAAGACCATACTCCATACGCCATACGCAAAGGTTGGAGCAAATCTTATGCTCGTAAACACCACTGACATGGACATACTAGACTTAAAAACAGACAAACCCCTTAACAATGCAATAAATTTGGAGGGGGGCCTGATCCTCACCAGGACAGATAGAGCCAGAGTAGGGAAGGGGCACTTCCTCAAGAGCTTGATGGACAGAGGTTAAAAGTACATTTTGCACATAAACATGATTGACATGTAAAACTAGACTAAAACCAGACTCCCTCACAAAATAGGGTAATAAACTAATGAGTTTTTGATTGACAGTTGACACACAGTTTATTGTAATAACTAACAAGTGAAGAACAGAGCCCACCAAGCTTGCCTGGGATTTAGATGTTTAGCCGACTGAAGATATTCTAAATTCTTATGGTCAGTTAGAACTGTGAAAGCATGAGTAGCCCCTTCGAGCCAGTGTCGCCACTCTTCCATGGCTAGCTTCATGGCCAGAAGTTATCTATTCTCCACGTTGGGCTTCGGGAGACCAGATCAGTTTTGTACTTTTAGACTTAGTTAGAGCTGTTAGAGGTGCTTCTACAGAACTGAATCCTCTAATAAATCTTCTATGGAAGATTCAGCTGTTGGTGATGAGCTGCCAGTTGAGAGGCCTGAATCAATAGCTCTGTGGTCAATTGAGAAATCGCTGCTGGATCGTTGTCTGGCGGTCTTCTGTAATGATGGGTCTGACACACGAGGATCCATTTGCAGCTTTTATTGGTAAAACAGACAAGCAGGGTCAAACACCAGTAAACAGGAATAGTAGAGGCAAGGCAAAGGCATAAACGAGGGATTGGCAAGGGTTGTGGCAGGCAGCAAACAATCATAGACTCAAGATCAGTCCCCAAGATCAGTCCCCCCCTCAAACACCTTTTCACATGATGAAAACAAAAGACACATATTATTAATTCATGTACAACACACAAACAAAAAAAATCCACCTCAGCATCTCGTCTTTGGTCTGGGTCAGGCCAGAGAATCTGGCAGGGAGGGGGGTAAAATCCTCTTGAACATGGATGTAAAGTTCTCGGTCATACACTTTCCACCGCCATGCCGAAAAAACACCTCTTTCGGGTTTAGAAAGGGAGAGTATGCAGGTAGAAAGATGTTTAAAAACCTGCCTGTTTCCTGCCAATTTGATGCATTTCTTTATTACAGTAGCATAGTGCAACAGTGTATGTGTTGTCACAGCACAGAGTACAATGCTCAAAAGTTACTGTACAGAGCAGTTTTACTGTAAGTACACCTACCTGTTTTCCTCCCTGAAGGTTCTGATGATGGAGGCAACAATGAAGTGACTCAAATTTGGCTGTACTCATTGCCCAGCCTCCCTCATAGTGAACTAACGTGGCTTGAATTTCATCCAACACTGCTTGTCTTCTTGCCCTTGCCCTTCCTTGTTCTCATCCTCCTTCTCCTCCCCCTCTCCTTTGTCCACCTCTGATTGATGTGTGTTCAATTTCTTAGACTCTTAGTGTTTTCACCTGGGGAATTGTGTCAAAATTGAGCACAAGCTGTGCTGAGTTGAGTGAACAGTATTGAATGGTAGTGCTTTCAAAATGACGACATGGTGTACACAATAAGAAATTAAGGGATTTGTATGTAGAGTTCTGCAATGACAGCTCAACAAATCTGACTCATGTCAAAACAAGGGTGTACTGTTTAGAGTTTAGGGAATTGGGCATGTTTTTTGATAAATGGCATTATGGTTTTGAATTTTTAGTTTGAATACCTAAATATTTCAATTGCTTATAGTGTTTAAGCAATCGAGAAAAACTGTAAGTGATATAACACAGTTAATCCAACTGAACTGATTCCTTTGGCTTATAAAGTAACAATGAGAGAATAAACAACTTAGATATTTTATGGAAAATGGTACAAAATAATGAATGGTATAAATGGGCATCATTTACAACAAGAGAGGCAGGTAGGAAAAATGCCTACTGTGCCAGATCACCCTTAAGTAAAGTCATGATAGTTCCAAATCTATCTATCATAACTGACTATCATAAATGTGCTGAATTCAATAAAAACATTTGTCAGCTAGATAAACCTGTTTCTCTGCTGAGTGTTTTTTTTTTGGTAATTCTGTCCTTAAGAATGACTTCAATAGACCACATTGGGGTAATTGCACATATTGGGGTATGAATAAAAGCATTAAAATAAAGAAAGAGAAGTTAGAAATCCCAAAATGTTATAATCATAGATTATAACCAAAAACAAGAATGTTTTAGTAAGCCTGAAGGAACTCATGATTTTAAAATGAAAATGTGCTATTTTTGTTAACTAGACAAAACTTCAATAGGGGTATATATAGATCAAACAATATTAGTAGCAGACTTCTTTTGGGTTTGTGGAAAAGAGCAACTTATGGCCTCCTTACTAGGATGGAAAGTAATATACGACTGGTTCAAGAAGTTAATATTGTACAGTAGAAGAGAGTTAAGAAACAAGATAAAAGACCTTATGAACCAGATCCAATGTGTATATAGATTTGATTGGTCAACCCAGGGTATTTCTAATCAATCTGAGGCTAGAGAGGAAGTAGAAGAAGGGATTGAATCAATATGCATTTGTACAGCACAAAGTAAAATCACAGAATGGACCGATTATATTAACTATAATCAACAGAGATTTACTAATTATACGGACGATAGCTTATGTGCTTTAGGAGAACAATTAGATGCAACAAGTACAATGACATGGCAAAATAGACAGGCTCTTGATTGGTTATTAGCAGACAAATGGGGTGTATATGTTCAGCTTGGAGGTCAGCGCTATACTTATATCACTAATAACACAGCTCCTGATGGTGCATTTACCAAAACCCTAGATAAATTGAAAAACTTTGGAATAGAGACTGAAGCCAATGCTGGAATAGATAAAATATGGGATTTGTTTAATGGTTTGATCTAAAGTTAAATTAGAGAGCACGGGTTGTTAAACTAGGAATATATTTAGGAGTTTCTATATTAATATGAGGGTTATTATGTTGTTGCATATTTCTTGTATTAAAATCATTAGTTATCAAAGCTAATAAACAAACAAAATGTTAAGATACCAAGATGAGAAGCTGATTGTAGTGGGCAGCAAAGATATAATTCATCAGAATTTAGATTTAAAAACATTGGATGAGGATTCAAAAACATCAACTAAGGATGAAGAATATATAGATGAGCCATGACCTAGGTGTAGGTGCTAGCCCAATCTCTCCCTAAATGTGACCCTCTATGATGCACAAGTATCTAGGAAAGTTTACAAAAGGAACTTATTTTAGTAAATATTATTATTTTATTTTGATGTATTCTAAATAACTGTGACAACCCCAGGCAAGCCCAGAACCAATTGCACGCTCATGCTTAAAACACTGTTTTATTTTGAATGAAAGGATTTGGAAGACAGGATCTTTTACTCACTTCTAGTCAAGTATGAAGGGATATGTTTGGTCCTGATGCTCCTCTGGAGTGCTGCTGCATAATCTGGTCATTGATAATCTCATTAGAAATCATGGGATAAATTTCCACCGTTATGCTACATTACGATGATACTCAACTATATTACATCAAGACTGAATGATATTCCTACCTTATCAGGTAAATTATCAGACTGTTTAAAAGACATAAAATTGGATGACTCATAATTTTCTTCTTTTAAATTCAAATAAGACAGAGATATTACTTATTGGACCAAACTCAAGAAAACAGAAGCTCTCTGATTACAGTTTCCCTTTAGAAGGATGTAACATCACCTTATCTTATACTGTTAAAGACCTGGGCGTTATATTAGACAGTAACTTGTCTTTTTGAAAATCATGTGGCTTATATTACAAAAACTGCCCTCTTCCACCTTCGAAACATTGCTGAGCTGTACATTGCTTGGATTTTTATCCTGGTGTTTCAATCCCGGGGTAGCTACAGTTCCAGAAAGCTGTTCCAGCATCCGACAGCCCAACCCAAGCTCTAGTTCATCCTGAAAATTGTCCCTGCTCCGGTATAGTCAGGTGCGCATCCTCGCGCCATAGAACAATGTCTTCAGCAATAGCCTGGGCCACCCAAAAGCACTGGGAAAAATGTGATGGACTTTTTTGAAATTTTAATAGACTATTTAGTGCTCATCTGCTTGGTTGCCTGTTAATTTTTGTGTATAAATTTTCCCCTCAGAATTTTTACATTAACATACATTCAGCAGTTTGCTGTTAGAGCTGCAATCAGTAACTTTATGCCATTACCACCATCTCTGTGAAATTTTCCTCAGTTTTCTGTCATTAACATTATGGCCCCATCCTCGTTGACACAGCCCTTATTTCTCTCTTTCTCCAACATGTCACTAAATTGGAGTTCTAATCCATACAAATGTTTAAATCGTTTAATTTGAGCCTTTCTTTCTCTCTTTTAACCAATTGTAGTTACAGACTGCAGCTTTATATATAAATGCTATTATATATATATATATATATGTTTTTTTTCTCTATTTATATATCACTGGAGTTTTGGTTCCTTGCCACTGTCACCCTTTTGGCTTGCTTACTGGGAGACTGCTGACATTAGCTTAGAACATTTGCTTTGTACATTGTTAATTATCATTGTTTAATAATTTTATTCATTTTAATTTTCTTCCGCATTTCAAATATTTTCAATTTAATTTTCAAATAAATCATCATTTTATTTTACTGTTAAATATCTTTGGACATTTTTCATTTGTACAGCTGCTTTGTAACAATGTGCCATTGTGAAAAAATATAGTTTATATAAATAAACTTGAACTTAAACTTGAACATTCCAAAAGCCTGTAAAGCCAGTCCTCTGCACATCTGGGACTCTCATATCTTCTGTCTCTGACACCACATATAAACCACTTAGCTTTGCACAAAAACCATCCACAAAGACAGTCAAGGTATGGATTAAGAAAGCCACCTCAGCCCTGCGGTCTGCTGTGGAAAACACAGACTGACAATTTTTTTTATCAGCTGTCTTCATATATAAATATTTGTGCTGAAAGTGTGTCTGAAACAAAGACAGTTAAAGTATTCCCAAATGAAAAACCATGGTTAAACAGCAAGGTAAGAGCCTTGCTTAGAATAAGGGATTATGTGTTTAAGTCTGGAGATTTGCAGGTTTACAAAAAGGCACAAGGAAACCTGAGGAGGGGCATCACAGAGACAAAATCCAGGTACAAGCAATGCATAGAGGAACACTTTAACATTAACAACTCCAGAGTTATGTGGCAGGGGATCAAAACCCCCACCCATCCTAAAACTCATCCTAAACATTTGCACACCACAAGGTTGTTTTCTCAGTCCCCTTCTCTGCTCCCTTTTCACCAGTGACTGCTTCCCCATTCATCCCATCAATACCATTGTGAAGTTTGCTGATGACACCACCATAGTAGGACTGATAACAGACAACGAGACAGCCTACAGGGAGGGGATTCAGCATTTCACAGAGTGGTGTTCTGATAATAACCTTGACTTAAACGTTACTAAAACCAAGGAAATGATCATGGACTTCCGAAAATTAAAACACACCAAGCACTCTGCCCTCTTCATACACAGGGAGGAGGTAGAGAGTTTTAAATTCCTTGGTCTTGGCTCATCTCAGCTGACCTCTCCTGGTCTACACACATCTCCCACCAGGTGGAAAGGTCCAGCAGAGACTTTACTCCCTCAGGAAGTTAAAACATGCCCACCTCCCTCAACACCTGCTGACCAATATCTAATGGTCAGCCATAGAGAACCTCCTGACCTACTGCTGCATGGTGTGGTTCACCAGCTACACAGAAGAGAACAGGAAGGTCCTGCAGTGGGTAGTTAGGACAGTGGAGCGTGTCATTGACACATCACTACCCATACTCAGTGAAATCTATACTAGCCAACTTTAAAAGGCCAACTCCATTTTAAAAGACCCCACCCACCCTGGACATCATCTGTTCTTTGTCCTATCCTTTGAAAGGACATACAAACTAATAAAAACCAAAACAAACAGACTGAAAAATGGGTTTTCCCCCAGGTAGCTAAATGCTTAAATGCATAATCCTCTTGTCACTAAGACAATACCCTGCATACCGTGCAATACTCTCACCCAAAGTTTAAGTGCAATAACCCTCTACCCCAAGTGCAATACCTTTACCAGAACCTTATCACTATGCAACACTATTATTTCACCCTGCACTACCTCAACACTTTAACACTGTTAAAATTTATATTATGTTTACAGTGCATCCGGAAAGTATTCACAGCGCTTCACCTTTTCCACATTTTGTTATGTTACAGCCTTATTTCAAAATTGATTAAATTCATTATTTTTCTCAGAATTCTACAAACAATACCCCATAATGACAACATGAAAGATGTTTGTTTGAAATCTTTGTTGAATCGTTTCTCATGGTCTGAGAGTCCTTCAGGTGCCATTTTGGCAAACTTCAGGCGGGCCGTCATGTGCCCGCCTGAAGTTTTACTGAGGAGTGGCTTCCGTCTGGCCACTCCACCATACAGGCCTGATTAGTGGAGTGCTGCAGAGATGGTTGTTTCACCTGAGCTCAATTTTGAGTGTCAAGGCAAAGGCTGTGAATACTTATGTACATGTGATTTTTTTTATTTTTAATAAGTTTGCAAAGATTTCTAACAAACCCCTCACATTGTCATTATGGGGTATTGTTTGTAGAATTTTGAGAAAAATAATAAATGTATTCCATTTTGGAATAAGGCTGTAACATAACAAAATGTGGAAACTGTGAAGCGCTGTGAATATTTTCCGGATGCACTCTACCTATTACTTTATTGTTTTAATACTACTGTATTATATTTGTATTTATTTACCTTTGTCTTTTTGTGTGCATTGTTGCCTGTGTATCAGTGGAGCTTGGACCAGATTGACCCAAATTCAGTAGCAAAGTGATTGCGGTCGAGCTTACACTCTGTGCTTTTCCACCACTTCTTATGGGAAACAGAGTTGGCTAGCTGGATGCGATATGACAATGCCTTTTATTGTTTTCCCTTTGTGCTGTTTCAAAGTCCTGGCACTTTGGAAAGGACAGTGTGTTTGTGTTTTGAATGATTACCTTGATTACTTAATTCATACTCATAATACTACTATTAAACTGATACTGATAATAAAACTACTACTGATTATAAACCCACATTGAACTCAAATTCACTGATTCACGGCACATTTACTGCATTCTTTAACAGTTTACTTTAACATTAACATTTTCAATATTTTATCTAGCAGTAATGATACATAATCGCCTGATAAATGGCTGTTTACAGTCCTGCATTAATAACAGTTTAATTTTTCAGTTTGTTTGCACCCCCCAAAAAGTCGCCAGCCGCCACTGCTGTATATAGTGTTCATTGTTTATATACATATATTTTATGTCCACACATGTACATTGTCTCTCCTCAATAATTGTACTTTGCAACGTTGTCAATCATATACTTTTGGAGTATACATTATCTACACTGTCTAATGTTTACTGCAAACTCTGTAGATCTGCTAAACAGCATTTCATTTGTTTCTCAAACAATGACAATAAAGAGCTATTTTATTCTATTTCTATTTTAACAGGAATTTGCATGATGCTAACATGTTTTGGCATCATGCTAGCTCATTTTAGCATCAATTAGCATAATGCTAGCATATTTTATCATTAGTTAGCATTATGGTAGCACATTTTAACTTTATGCTAATGCATTTTAACATTAATTATCATGATACTAGCAAATATTAGAAATAATTAGTATGATGGTCGCACATTTTAGCTTGATGTGTTAGCCAGTCTCCAACCAATCTGCTGAGACCATCACAACCTTCAAAAATCAACTCAAAACACACCTGTCTCGCAGACACCTCACTAATCCCCTATGCTCTGATATTCTTTCCTACATAAAAACTATGAATTACTTCTGTTCATCCTGTTTCTAGCATGATGTTATCAAATTGTAGCATGATGCATGTTTTAGTATGATGTCAAGATGATACTAACATATTTTATCTAGATGCTAACATGTTTAAACACGATTCTACCATAATTTAGCATGTTCTAACTTGATGCTAGCCTAATTTTGCATGATTCCAAAACATTTTACATTAGCATGTTTAACATTAAGTAGCATGATGCTAATACATTTTAGCACGATGCTAGCATGTATTAGTATGATGTTAACACATTTTAGCATGTTATTTAGTTTTAGCAATGATTGAAATTATGCTATTACATTTTAGCATGATGCTAACATATTTTAACATTTATAAGCATGATGCTAGCACACTATAGCATAATTTGAACACATTCTAATGTGATGCTAGCACGTTTCATCATGATGTTACTATGATTTAATATGATGCTACCACATTCTAACATGTTAATACATTTTATCAAGATGCTAGTACATTTAACACCTTTATAGTATGATTTAGAATATATTAAAATATGACTTATGATGTTATGCAGTTGCTAGGGTGAAAAGAGACCATCCACTGGTCTGTACGATGTACAAGCATACAATGGGGTGGTTGCTATTTGTTGTTGCTTGCTAAGCCAAGTGAAGACATTCTGATGCAGAGCTATGATGCCACAAATTTCAGACCAATGTTAAGTTTATGGGATTTTTTTTTAATTGAAGTCTATAGGGCGGTTTATAGGATACTTTAGCTGGTTGCTAGGGTGTGGCTATGAATTTGTTATATCAGCAATTGTTGTTAACTGCTAAGATAAGCAATATAAGCCCACTTCCAAGTCTCAACAACATTCTTGTGCAGAGCTATGACATCACAAAATTCAGCCCAATGTTAATCTATGGATTTTTTTTGGCCACTTTTTAAAATGCCCTAAAACAGTACACCCGGTCACATTTGAAGTATGGGTTACCATACATTTACAAATACGTCACTTTCACAATTGTTCTTGTTCACAAATCTTCATGCTTGTCTTTTTTAAATTATTTATTTTTCACTTCCTCCAAAGTACATGTAGTAAAATATAGCCAGATCAATTTTTAAAGTTACAGCTCACAGATTTTAAACAAAGGATATTTATATCACCAGTTGTTTATAACTTTATTGATAGGTATAAACAGCATGATGCAAAAAATAAACTTTGGAAGAAGGACATACTGTAGGCTACTATGTGTTGCTGTCAATAGTAGATGCATCGTGTGTGATGTATTGGAATGTGTGCCATTTCTTTGTGATGTTTTTTAGCATAAGACCACAGGTAAAAGTCAATAAGAGCAGAGTTGATGTGGCAGCTCTCGCCATCTCTCTGTTCCACAACTTTCCACAGATGGTGCCGTATTCTGTCCACACACCAGATGGAGCAACCCCTGATCTCCACCTCTCGCCTCTCCCCTGAGCTCAACAATTCACCTGTAAACAGAAAAGGGCCAGGAACTAATAGTGATAACTACAACAACAATACTGATGACAGGATCTGTGTATTCAAACAGATGTGTATCACACCAATCAAGCAAACTCAAAACTGAAGAACCTAAATGTTTTAACCTGTACCTTAAAAGTATGATCTATTAAAATTGATTAATTCCGACGTAATGTTATTTCACATTCTTCAAAAACAACATTAATGATTTTAGAATGATTTTGTAGTTTTATCTCATTATCACAATTCAAAATATCCTGCTATAATGCAAATCAACATATTTTATTTAAACTTTGTTCCTGTCTCACAAAGTTTAGCTCAAAATTTAATCAAACACATGAAACAGCTAATCAGGATTACTGATTAGACTACATTTTTAATCAGGATCTGAGCTCAATTCTGCAGGGCACTGGCCCTCCAGGAACAAGGTTTCCCATCCCTGATTTAAAATTTAACAATCACTAAAATGACCCTAAAAATGTTTTCATAATATTCACCTGTAAGATAACGCATGCTACAGACTTTCAATCAATTCATATCTAGAATCTTATGCAATTAAGGTGCTACAAACCATTCTTCAATGCCTCCATAAGGCCATCAGAGTAGCATAAAGCCCCAAGAAAGACGAGGCCTTGTGGCACCCTGTAGTCAGCAAACATGGTCAGGTAGTCAAGGTTAGGGATATTACTCTGCCCTCTGGCTTCCATGATGCCCCAGAAACCCGCCACAAGGATTTGAGCCCTCTTGTAAAATGAGATCTTCCTACCCTATGGTTATCATTGCGTCACAAAACAGTTTATTTTGTTATAATAATAAGCAGGCATCAGTCATGTCTTTATAAATTGCATCAAGAGAATGCAAGTATGCTTTGTTTATTGGTGTCACTATACTAAGTACATGTAACATATGTAACAAAGACACTTTTTAAAGTGTTACCAAATGTAACTTTAAAGAAGCAATCTGTAACCTTATGGTTAAAAGTTAACAAAAAACTGTTGAGTAAGTACATAACGGATCAGCGTTTAAAACTGCCTCCTTACCTTACCCTAATTCACAACAGTAAGTTTATAATCATGATTAATAATTTAGGCTGCCGGGTCAGATTTCACAGGAAATTTGACCTCAACATACATGTATAGTATCTTAAGTGACCTGCACTTTTGTTTTAAACAGAGATGGTGATAAAGAGGCAAAAGGTGCAGATTGCAGCTTTAAACTGAACTAGTCTTTTACTACATCTATTACTATTGACACCAATTTTGTATTTGTCATACTCGTACTCTGTTTTGTACTTGAGAATATTTTTACCTTGTAGATGGCTTCATCTCTGTATGATGGTATTTTTTGCACAATATACTTCACCATCTTCTCTGCATTATTTTCACAGTGACTCATGAACTTCCTAAAGGATCCACCATGCTCCATGAGCACTCGCCCTGCCTCTGTTAGTGCCTGGTGACGCTCTTTCAGCATGGGCATGGGTGTAGCGCTGTCTGAACGCAGAACGTGTGCTAATTCTGCCTCAGTAATTTGAGAGAAGTATGACGGATTTGTTATGGGCACCCCTAAATAAAGAGATCAATTTAGAACAGTTAAATATTAATGTTGGATACAAGGCACATTTCCACCACAGAGCTGTCTGCTAACCAAGACAACAGTTTAAGAAATTGAACTAAGAGAAATGAAATGAAATTAAAGTCACGTTCACTGAAAATCTTGAGCTGTGGCTTTCAAATCTGATTTACATTTGTGTACATTCAATTACAGCGTGTAAGCACACATCACACCAGACAGAATTGTAATTTTTCTTTATGAAGAGAGATAAAGATTGAAAAATCCACTTGAACTGTAGCAGAACTTAAATGTAAATTATGTTTTTGAGAGTCCCTTCATCCATCCAAACCAGTCACCTTCATCCATAGCCCGGGTGACAGCAGCACAGAGAGACATGTAACCTTGATAGATGCTTCCCCTGCACCTGACCTCACATTGTTCATCCTCCTTGTCGGGCCAAAAGGAAAAGTTCATTGTGTCAGTCACTAACACCCAATTGATGGCCTCATCTGAATCTGGTGGAGGTGCCAGTGGATTGTTCTTCTTCCAGCCACTAGCTGTAAAGTCCTCACTGTGCCGGAGCTCAAAGATCATCTGTGCTACACGTGCAGCACCATCTTCATCCACAAACACATCTCGACTCTGCTCAAATATAAACTTGCCAGACTCAAGAGGGGACAGCGGCTCCTCCATTGCTCACTGCTTGGGAACAAACATTGAGAGACTATGGCTATGTTTGTTATGTAATATCTGAATGTACTGCACGGTATATACTGTTTGATATGTTTATTATTGTAAAACAGTACACAGCATGCAATGATAAATCTTTTAAATGTTAAAATGCATTGCTGTCACATGGCTTTATGTTTTAATCAGCTCATCTAGTTTAGACATTTTAGAAACGTTATGTTTTTGTTTGTGTTTGTAATCCCATCTTGTTTAAAAATGTTATGGCAGTCAGATGACGTATTTAATCAAGATAAAAATCACAATATTACACAGCGTGTATAGTGCATAAATAATACAAGCCTGTATTATTAGTGGTGCTTGCAAATTAAAGCATACTACTTTTTATAGACAAAACTTTGGTAAGTAACTCGTCCTGCAACATTTCTTGTAGATCAAATCAACAGGTTATTGAGGTGTTCTATGACTTTTATGACAGACTGGGTGTACAATGCTTTTTGGGCATACAAAAAAGTGGCTGAAAAGTTCCACAGACTAAACAAAGCAAGCAATCACCCCATTGACTTCTATTTATAAAGGTGAGATGCATCAGCACATTGTAGAGAAAAGTGTGTGGTCTCTTTTGACTCAGACTGGCAGACAGTCTTTAATTGTTACCATGGAAATGTCCAGTCATGCCCTAGCAACCATATAGAGAATCCTAGCAACCAACATGAATTAGCTGTATCTCAGCACCAGAACATCAGAGACATAGGAATTGGCTTTTCGATTCAGCAATACTCAGCAATATTATCTGTCTATTAGTTTTACAATGTGAACTGTCTAGCTGCACCCTAGCAATGTAATGAAATGAATAAGCCATGTCTCAGCATTAGAACAAAATGTAGAGACATGTGGGTAGCCTTATTTACTGGGCTGTCAGTGGGCTTTAGGTGTTGCCTTAGCAACTTCTAGGCACACCCGAGCAACTACTTGAAGCACCTAGCAACTGCATACATCATGAATAAGCCATATTTCAATTTATCTATCACGCTAAAACATGTTAGCATCATGTTAAATCATGCAAGCATCATGCTTAATTCATGTGTTAACAAATGTTAACATTATGATATATCATATTAACATCGTTAAAACATGTTAACGTTGTTTAAATATTTTTGCCAGAATTTTGCCATAGCAAGCACCTCTCACATTTTCTTTAGAAAAAGTACTTACCTAGTTTTATGTGTGATTTCAAGTTTAAGCCTTTAACGGTTTTGTATCCTAGGGGTACATACATATAAAAAGCTGAATGTGCTGTAAAAGACTCCCATTCTGAAAACGCCTCCATGCCGCGTTGTTGGCATGGAGGCGACAAATAGACAAATAGAAATGTGTTCCTATTTTTTTTAAGTCTAATGTTTTGGAAAATGCCAGATCAATTCAAAGCATTTTAATGTTCCAGCCTTTAAAATGTTGAAACGTTTTTATATCTAGATCTTAATCTTGCATCTACTATAATATTGTATAAATTATACTTAAAAATAGAATAAAATGTTTTCACAGTTAATTATCTGACGCATTTTCATCTGACGCAAAATTTGCATTCCGTGAGATTTATCATTTTTATAAAGGTAAGATCAATGTATTTTTGCAACAAAAAAAATCACTTACTGAAAAGTCCGTCTCCAAAAATTGTTGTCAATTAAAAATGTTTTGTCGACGTGTTAACTGCCACATATGCTAGACACAGTAACGGTCAATGTCCATGCAGCTCAGCAGAAAAAGTGCAGAAAAGGGTGAGTCTCGTGGTACAAAGTACATCCGACTGTACTGCAGAGCTCACTGAGCCTCAGATTCGTCTGGAAAATCGTCGTTTTAAATACTCCCTCCACTTCCTCCTGAAGACTGAACATTCCTTCCTCTTGTTCTTTTTTTGAAGGGTTATAAATCGTCATGTAAGCTGAATACCGCCACCTACTACATTGGAGTGTTTATTATGGAATGATAAAAATATTAAGATTAACCCTATTATAGAAAACTGTTCGCAAAATATATGCCAAAATAAATATTTTGCCCACGGTTTTTTAATAATGAAATGGTAATCTTGTTTTTTGATTTTTTTATCAGTGAATTGATTTATTTAAATTTGGAAAATATTACTCCCATAATATGTTGAGCGTTAAAAACAGACTTTGTGAATGTAGACTTAAGCTGTACATATTTTACAGTATAAGTTTATATAAAATAGGGTTAAGAAATAAATGGTCATTTAGTTTTATTACAGACAGAAATATTCTGTATATAATGCATACACATCGTATTTAATTTTATGCAAATGTGTGCATAGTTTTTACTTTACTGAAATCAAAGAAATAATATATAAATAATATGAATACATGTTGTTTTTGCAGCTATTATAAGAAGAGGTTATATGCAATCATAATTATGGATATTTGATGCATGCAAGTCACATAAAACTTGTGACTTGTGAGTGAACCTATACTATCACTGGACCATAGATGCTATGCAAGAAAACAATAAATGTGGATTTTTTTTCTTTAAAAATATTGTTACTTTTATTCCGTTAACAGGCGGGTGGCAAACCCACTTTGTTGCGCATTATCGCCACCTACAGAGTTGGATTGTGAATCAGCAATGTGAATGACCATGACTACGATTTATGCATGCATAACCTAGTAGGTATTTTGATTTTATATATATATATTCTCATTTAATTCAGTGTCCACTTTTATTTGTTGTATAGCTTTATGGATAACTGGCTTGTTTCTGAGTTACTAAGATCAGTGACAAGTTCTTTATTGTTTTTGCTTACCATCATACTTTTACTGGAATCCAAAGAAGTATATTAAAACCTTATGTAATTTATAAGCGTTTTGAAATATTTGAAGACCTGTGTATTGTCTGCAGTCAGAATGAGCAAATTGTACAGTACAGTGTGCTAGACATTATGTAAACCATTTAGTCATTACTGCATAAACCTAAGACCTCTGATATAATTCAGAATCCAGTTCTATTAATGATGGCAAGCCGTCCTGACCCAGGTGCAGCAAAACCACAATACTGCCCCCATTTTCACAGATAAGCTCTTTATCCTGAAATGCAGTGTTTTTTTGGAGAAAGGAAAACACATCTCATTTAAACCAAAACATTGTCCCTTTCTGCCTTGTCCATGTGATTTTTAACAAAATCTACAGATGGGCAGCAATTCTTTGGGAGAAAGCAGCACATAATAAATGTATAGCCTAAACATACAACATGGTGGGGTATTTTTTCAAATGTGGCATTTCAAAGACAACATAGGTACAAAAGGCGAATGTGTGTACAATTACAATCTTTTTGTTTTTGCTTTATTGTCCTTTTTGCCTGCACCTAATTTGATCACTTTTTCCTTGTGAAAATACTGTACAAATGCAGCAAAATACAGCATGTTTCAGTTTGTTTGTTAATACTGGAAAGGAAATATTTCCAACTCTGAAGTAATCTTTGCTCTGGAGAGCTGCTATGTGAACATTTCCAAGGATGTTAAATTCAAATGCACTACATTAAGTTTTCAAATGTGATGAAGCATGATGAGAGAAATTGAAAAAAAAAACTGATCTTCTGTAACACTGTAAAAATGGAACAAACACTAAGAAAATAAACGACATTGGAAAAAAATGGCATTTCTTTATTTTAGACAAATGACAAACTCTACAAATGTGTCTGGGTTGAAGAACTTGAGACAATTTGAGTAAAAAAAAATGAGAATGAGAATTATTGTCAGACACAAAAAAACTGTCTAAAAGTACAACTTAAAATCCACTACTTAGAAAAAAAATGATTGTGAGCCTTTTTTAAAGATGGTAGACCTACTACAAAAATTCCAGAGGTAGAGCAAATTTCTTACAGACTAGATTGTGAAAACCGAGCAACAGACCAGAAAAGAGACTGAGTACTGCAAGACTCCACTACCTGGTGAAAATATTTGTACTTCAGAAAAAAAAAACCAACACACAGAGGATAGATTCTAAAGATTATATTCATATGTCCATGGTAATCATTTTCCATAGCCATGACTGGATATTTACATGTCATTCCGTAACACAAAAAAAAAACTCTGGGGTATACATGTATGAAAATGCACATTCTGGATTGAGTGATTTAAATGGTGGCATATAAACTTGATATTTCACAAAACATTTAAACCCTTTTAATCCCCACCACACACACAAATTTGAAAACCAGCCATTTACTTATATAATGCAAGGTGTCTGAGTGATGCCTGTAAAAACTGGCCCAAATAAAAACAAACCTGAAGAAAGAAACCAATCCCACAAAATCCACAATCAAGAACAACCAAAGGGTTCCGGCTTGTGTAATTCTGAGGAATTCCTAGAGAGATGGACAGACAAAAAACCTTAACATGTCAGGCCATCACATGGTGGTGAGGACTTAAGCTGAACTGGATGGAAATCCTGAGAAAAGCAGCTGGTTAGTTCTGGCGTCCTAAGAGATGTAGAGCACTGGCAGGAAAAACATAAAACCCAGCACTTTAGTATTAGCTACATTGTGATTTGATTTTATCTGTTAAATGTATTTAGTTTGTGACTTACCTGTTTTGTAACAGGTACTGGGCATTCTGGATCTGGTCTTGGGTTCCTGTGATGGTGATGATGCGGTCTTCAGAACCTTGCAGGGGCTCATCAATTTTGATTGATGCTCCAGACTCGTGCCGAATTTGTTTGATCCTCTGACCCCCTTTACCAATGATTGATCCTGCCAGCTGAGAATCACAGCAATAGGAGTGAAGTGCATGGTGTTTATAAAAAGAACATTACATGCCCTGTATGTGGAAAGCAATTTACTTACATCTTTGGGAATTGTCACTTGTGTGGTGATAACTGGACCTCCCATATCACTGTAATTACCCCTACCACCTGTACCAGTAACACAATTTAACACAAGTTAAATGTATGATAATGTAAGATTAATAGTTTGAGAATTGAAGTCAGCTGGCTTGTGTTTTTATTTCAGGCTGAAATACTTACCTGACTGATAGGAATCCCAAGAAGAATTGTTTTCTGATAAAAAAACAAACAAAACAAAAACAAACAAGAAGTGTGAATAAATTGGCCAGATATCAATGTACAAAACATACCCAGTTTACCTTAATTATTATCACAAGCCCACCCAAACAAAGGCCATAAAAATGTTCAGTTGCAGGAAGCGTTGCATATTCTCCTTTGTATTCTACATATTATCTATGAAATATACTGTACTTACGACTTGGCTTGTGACTAAAGCCGGGCTGAGATTGTAGCAAGATGTTACTGCACCAGCCAGCAAATGTCAACAAAAACAACAACTGTCTCTAGATGCTACATAAAATGTTTCGTGCAAATCGGACAAAAGCTGTAAGAGTTCGAAAAAGTAGGTTTTCAATTTAATTCAAAATAGACGACAGGAAGTAGCATTGACTATGACAAATGTGGAATCGTAGAACTTAGAATGAGCCAAAAAAAATCTAAAGAAAGATATTGTATAACTATGTTATTGCAAACACATAAGCACAAAAATTCGTAGACATGATATACAAGAACAATAAGGGTTACAGACACAAATTTCATGCCTTTTTGTCGCAAATGTCTCTACATGCTACATACCAAATTTTGTGCAAACCAGACAAATACCCTAGGAGGAGTCTGAAAAAGTAGTTTTTTTTAAAAAAAAAAATTCAAAATGGCAGAAAAAGTGCTAAGGAATCAAGGGGAAAAGGAGATTTTGTTTCTAGGAATCAAAGTTATGATCATAAACATGAGTGAAACTTTGAACTGTAGCACTAGACGGTTTAACGTACAGACTCCAAATCTGCTATGGCAACATTTCAGACTGTCCTCTACCTGTGTGCCAAATTTCATTACTTTCCTATATACGTTTCGATAGGCTGCCATAGACTCAAGAGAGGAACACCACTAACAGATAACTTAATATTGTCTTGTAGTGTGTGATGCACCACGATTTTAAAATCTCATAGTGTGAGCATGTTTAAGACTTTAGAGAAGAAAACCTGTCAAGATTCTCATGTATGTGCTGCAACCAGATCGGTCAGGATATTAAAAATCCTGTAGTCTGAGCCCAGTTTAACGGAAATTCTTATAGTTAAACCCATCCCTAAATAGCATACAACAACAACAACCTGAACTGTGGTTGGACACAGGGTGATCAGAGGGTCTCTTCCTGTCCTGTCTTTTGTAGTCTAGGCTGTTCTTGACCAGAATAAAGGACCAGACCTTATGTTGAAAGTCAAACGTTTGACTGCACCAAGTTTATGCTACCTTAATTAAATGGAGTGGTATGAAATTATTATATATTGTACACAAGTAACAAGTAGGGGCATACAGGTTTCATGCACTGTACTTGAAAATATGTAGACATATTTATGGCATGGCACAAGCTTGACTATGTCTAATATCGATCTCGGCCTAGATAGAGCTCTGTTTTACGTACAGATAGATTTTAAAAATTCTTACCATATCCACCATCATTCTACAAGCAAGAGCAACAAAAGAACATAAGGATAAGGGTAAAAACACAAAGAAAAATACAGAAAACTTGAGGCATTTAGGTGACACTTAAACTAATTCATTACAAGCAGATTCTATAGCAGTACATGTAACACTAACCATGCTGCCTCCATAACGATCATTGCGTCCTCTCCTTTCCCCACTTGGGAAAAGAGCAAACAATTAATGCAAAGAAACATACATTAAATTCAACTGCAATAAAACATTCTGCAACATGACTGCAGCTTAATACTGAGAGCAACAAGAGCAAATAGAGTGTTTTAAACACTGAGAAACACTGACTACATCAAAACTAATGATTTTCAAAAATGGGAAAAGGTTAGAGATGTAATCCATTAAGCAAATGCAAAATGCATTAACTTTAAGTCTTTGTAAAACAATAGGGGATTTAACTGAAAAGTTCATAGGTCCAGATGAAAAACTTACTGCCTTCTCTCTTCCATGTGTCCACGATGAGAGCTGTACAAGTACTGGTCATTACTGTAAACAGACACACAAAACCAATATCCAACACTGCAACAATTAGCAGTTTACACTTGAAGGAAGATTTCTACCAAATATAAAAACTAGCAAGCTGATTTTTCCCATGCAAAAGGTGAAAGGGGGCCAGGGACAGCTGTAGTCAGTATTCACTTTTACTGTACAGAAAATAGTTTCCATGTTTAAAAAAAACAGGAAGCTGAGCTGTGCAAATACAAGATTTGCTGTCCAGGGTGTTGCTACACAGTTTCTACAGTGTTACCCAAGTCTTACCCAAGATCTCTATTATATTTTGTTTCAGAAACCAGCTGTTCAGAAAAGCAATCTTACCCCTAAATATGTACAATAGTAACAGTACTTTTCTTTGCAAATGCCACTAAAATAATAAAATGCTTATAATGTAGCATTTGTAGGACAAAGTAGCTCACCCTCTCCTGTGGTGAGGGGTTCCCATGGGCATGTTTCGGGAAGGACGACCCCCACCTCCTCTCCCTCCTCTTTGAGGTGGAGGGGGGCCCCTGCGTGGGCTCATGTCATCATAATCTCTCCTGCCTGGTGGCATGTGGTGGCCACCACGGCCTCCACTGGGGGGCATGCGATCAAACCTTCCTCCACTGCCACGGCCCCTCGACGGGAAGCCTCCAACAGGGCGACGCCCTCGCTCTTCATACATCATGCTAAAGCCACCATAGTCATACGTCTCATCATAAAAGTTGGGGTCATACTGCTGAGTGCGACCTTTAATGGGAGCCTGGAGAGAGAGGAGTGAGTGAGAGACCTGTCAAATAAGACCATGCTTAACATAACTTTAAACACTGCTATATATCTGACCTCCACAATGAGCTCCAGCATGGTTTTAATGCACTGCACCACCCGCTCAGCTTTCCCCCCGACAAGCACCACACGGTCAGTAGACTGAGGACAGCACTCCTGGAAGAGCTTGATGGTGGTTTGAGTGCTCTGAAACAGTTTAACAGTTTAACTATTCTGCATAATAATATTTATTAACTGCAGAAAAATTCACAGAAATTGTTCATGTTCTATTACCTCTCGAAGTTCCTTAATCTTAGCTCCCTTTACACCAATGATGCTACCAGCTAGACTCTGATGGATAAGCAGCCTCAGCTCACAGTCAAAATCCACACCCTTGTGATGCTGATACTGTTCCAATCAACCAAACCAAAACTGACATTTAAATATGAATAAATGTACAAACAGTATAGCTTCAGACTGTATACAACTTCATAAAAAAGAAAAAGTAAACATTAGGGCTGCCTCCTAACAGTCAACTAATCGTTAGTCAAAGAGAAAAGATTTAGTCAAACAAAATTTAGCCTATTAGTTGCAAAAAAAAAAAAAAAGTCACACAGTCTGTGATGGACAAATTTGTGGCAATTATGAAATCAAAGGACATCAAAAGTGTTAGTGTGTACTATTATTAGGAGCATAACCAAGTTTGTCAAAGTGTGGACATGGTGGCCAAAAAAGCTGCTATGCTAAGCTTTAAAAACTACTTGGAAAAATAATAGTCTTTCATTTAAAATGTACTTCGATAGAATTTAATGTATTGCACTGAAATTTTCAGAAACAAAAAATAAATACTACACATTTTTCAGTGCACAAATCTTATGTTTTAGGGCTGCAAGATATTGAAATTATCAAAACATCGCAATAAACAAAATGCAATGGTGTGCATACTTTAAAAGGTTAGGTAAAGTCAAAGTTTTGGGTTGATGCAGAGAGACTGGCATGCAAATGTTAGTTGGAATTTGTCTGCCAGAAAGAATGTGAAACATGTATATTATACAATTTTCAGTTTTTAAACAATTTTAATATAAATAGATTTTTAATTGAATCTCATAGATTACCATATTTAAATAAGTTATTGCACATCACTTTATCGTGCAGCTCTAATTTGATTTATAGCATTATAAAAACAATGCTTTTATACTGTATAAGATAGAAGCATTATACGATATTGTATAATGCTTCTAGTAGCAGAATATAATTTCCGCCTGTAAATGTAGCTTTGTAGACTTGGCTTGTTGGCTTGCAAGGCAAAATGTCCAATGCTCTTGTCCTTTGGATAAAAGCGTCTGCTAAATGACTAAATGTAATTTGTTTGCTAATTTTCTCATTTAGGTTGTTTCAATGTGTACAAGATAACAATACAATTTTGGCAGCTACAAAATAATATTTTATTTTATGTTTCCCAAAGTAACTAAGTTAATCCAAAGGCATCTCAATCCATGTTTGACAGCCACAGAACAAGTGCTGGGAAAGCATCATACTGTAAAATTACAACAATACTACTGGTTTATTGTTTCAAACAGCACATCTTCCACCTGTATTTCCATTTCATATATGAAATATGAAAAAGCCTCACCTCTTCCAGAGTAGGTATGATCTTCAGCAATATCTCAGCGACTGTGGGAATATCGGCACTAATGCTTAGGATTCTGTTAAAGTGATGTATCATATTGCACGAAAACAGAAGAAAGCCAATATTAGACATACAACCAGCCTAGGTGCAACAGTTAATTATATTAATACATTTAAATGTGAGGAGAGGAAACAGATTGATCTCAAGGAGGTTCATGGAATCATGCACTCCTTTATGTCAGAGTGGAGTAGAGAATAGAAGAAAACAAAAACAAACTGAAGCTCCTTCCCGTTGCTGAAATGTCAAAGTGCAGGGAAGGTAAGATATGCAGTGTGACAGAGGGATGCCTGGTGAAATATGCAGTAAAAAGAGAGGTGACAAAATGCAGAGAAAAAGGGAGAGAAAGACTAAAAAAACTGAATAAACAGAAACAGACTGAAACATAACTTCCAAATCCATTTGAAAAAGACAGGAAAAGCAAAAACAGACTGCGGCAATGAAAGAGTGACAGTAAAGAGTCCTTGGTTAGCAGAATAAGTAAAACACCACAGTAAAACAAAAACAGGAGAAAGCGTATATTTGCGCTACCCCTTCACCCTTAATAACCAAGTTCATCCTTGTATTACTTGTATAAGAAACCTTCAAATTAAATTTTGGGTCATTTGTAAATTTTGGTAATTTCCATAAAATCTACTTTAAATAATATTTTTCTTTTAATGTGAACGAAGAGGGAGAAAGGGTGGGAAAGGGCTTTCTTGCATGACAGAAAAGGCATTTTCACACAGCATCACAGTACTTCAAAATATTGATCGTCATGACAGAATCAAACTCTTGTTTTTTGGCAGTTAGGGAGTATTTTGCACATTAAGGAAGTTAAAACAGTTCTGATATTGGTAATAATAATAAGAGCAGATATGACTTGGAGGTTTGGAGTATCTGAGTGGCACGTACCGCTCGGGCCCACTGCTGTCTGGGACTGACACAGTGGCATTGTACTGCAGGGGGCAGGGCCAAGCACCCAGAGCAATCAAGCACACGGATGTCAATGTAGTAAGCCGCCCAAAACGAAGGGCGCGATTATGAGTGTGGCCAACCAGGGAGTCAGGAGGTCAGGCGGCAATGCAGGTGGGCAGTACAAGTCGATCCGGAATATGGGAATTGGCCAAAAGTGAACAGAAATATAAAAACAAAAAAAACAAGGAAAAGGAGAGAGGGAGTGGAAAAGGAATACATTTTTAATTGGAAAATTTTCAGATTGATTTTCAATTCTCATAATGCTGTAGGAGAATGGAGGACAAGGATTATGAGAATATGAATTAGGCCAAATACTATTTTAGCTTTATCAATAATTGACACATTTCATATCCTTTCTAATTAATCACAGAGTACAGTAGAATTTGGGGTACACAATCCAGAATACTCAACCACAACTGTTCACTACATTGCAATTTTGGTTGCAAAAAATTTAATTACTTTAGGCAAGAACACACAGCCTAAAATTTACCTTTTCGTGCTTCAGAGACATTAACACTAGCATGCCAAACAAACCCCCTATAGCAGTGTATAAATAAAAGATGAGAAAGTACAAGCTAAACCGAGAAGTACTCACATCAGTGCGCAGAGCTTTGATATTCTTCCCACCCTTTCCAATCACTGCTCCGGCATTCTGGAGAGAGGATTCAGCACTTAGATACAGCTTGAGAAATAAAATTCAAACATAGATTTTTCAAGGATTTTACTTTGCTCTGTAGCAGAATTCTGAGCTCCACCATGTCATCAGAGTTTCTGGAGCGTTTATGGGGTTTATCCTCCTCAATATCCTCAGCAGAACGCTTACCTGAAGACACAGAGGTGCTTATAATCACTACAACAAAAGGATGGTAACGTGTATTATTCCAATTTCAGGAAAGGTTCCAGTACTGCAGACCCCAAAGGCAAAATAAAATGGCAATCACACCCCACTTCACCTCTTTAAGTAACAAATTTCCAAGTGAAGCAGTGTATTTAACATAAAACATAAGATGGAGTAGACATGCACGATTAATCAAATATATTTTATTTGAAAAATTTTTTTAAAAATGATCATGCAGCCCTAGCACGGTGCTTAAATTTTACCTGAAATCGCCTGGATTGTACAAAAAGGGTTTACTAGTGGTTATCCCTGATACAGAGACTTCGAAGCTTGTGTCGAGAACGCCACACTTTCTGTCGGAGCTCTGTATTGAGGTTTGTATTGTTTTAGTACAGTGAAGTCACCGGTGATGTTTAAAGCCTTTTTTCAGTGCAAGTGCTTTGAGAAGGAGTGAACTTTTTGCGGATGAACACTTGGATTGTGTTAAACACCCTTTCTAACGTTTATTTATTTATTTATTAATTTTCATGTACTCATGTCAATGTACCTAGCACACATTTTGGTCTTTGTCAAACTTGAAGTTTTTTTTCCTTCACCATATGGGCATTGACCGGTAGGTGTCCCCAGAGTTCATCTGAAGCCTCTAAGAAATTAACCACTTTTTGAACCAACACATCTGGCCGAGAAGTTTACAGCTTCATTAAAGCTTCATTTTACCACTAGGGGTTTACCATAACAGACACCGAAGCTACACTTTAATGGAAGTTTGTTTTTAAAAAAACGCATGTATAGTTATTTGACTATTAATTAACACTACTTTTAGGGCTAGGTAAAGTTTTGATTAAAAAAGTTCCAAAGTCAAAAATGTTTTCCTTTAATATAACATGCAATATAAAAGTACACAAATCAGTTGATTTCTTTATCACTGAGTTCGTGTCTTTAATTAAAACTTACCGTTACTCTCTTTGTTGCTAAAAGTGGTCTCCTCGTCCTGTGGGTCGTTTTCTGGCTCCATTATCTATATAAACTGAGTGGATATGAACAGCCCTCTCTGTCCTAATGTATGCCTAAGGAAAAATACCAGTATGAACAAAATTGCATCATGAGAGTGAATTCGTATTAAGATTGTTTATAGTAACGTTTTCTTGTCCACCGAGCATGACTACTGAAAAAAAACATACCTTTACGTTTTAATAAAACAAGACAGCAAAAGCTACAACAAAAACTACAAGGATGGCAAAACAATAAATGATAAGTCACAAACTGAAACATTGTTAGCATTTTGCTAGAAGATCAAATCCACATTTAAGCTTATAAACCTCTTAAAAACTAGAATGCTACTTACATAGACAACATTTTTGGGGATTGTAAGCGCATGAGAAACCGCTTGTTTCAAACGGCTAAATGATTCACTAGGTTTTGAGACACAGGCTTAATACAACAATTATTGACTTGTTAGCTTGCTGTAAAGGTTCGGCAGCTCATTAACAATAGACGGTTTCAGCGGGCTAGTGAGCTAGCTAGCTATCAGCCTAACCGTTTTCACCACAAGTTAGTGATTGTGTTTTATATGCTTCGTGGTAAAATAAATAATTAAACAAAGAAATAAACCTGTCAAACCAAATCATGACAAACAGTGTAAATAAAAAGAAAGTGTTAACTACTGCTCAGTGTCTACTAGCTAACAGAGATAAAGCTAGCTCGAAAGATAATAGCTATCTCGCAGAATAAAATTATCACAATTAGCCTTTTTCACGGAAATATATATGGAAAATTTAAGACTGCAAAGCTTTTAAACATTAAAATATATATGGTTATTTGTATACAAACAACATTTACTTCAATAAATGACGCTACTTGCCTGTGCTGTTTTACTCCCCCTTAGCGTAACAACAATTGACGCACAATCGTGGTAACGCTGAAAATACGTTGACCAATGAAAGCGCCTCCCTCCACAAACGATACGCCTTTTTTCAACCAACAGCAGTAGAACGAGAGTCGCGTTAATTCCATTGACGCCCACAGACCACTTTTTAAAACAGCGATTGCGTACAGGGAGCTTCTCAATAGTTCCTGGAAGTTAGCGCCAGATACCAATAGCGACATAGAGTTGCACCAGAACAGTCAGTTTGTGATGAGATTTTAAAATATTTAAAGAATAAAATTGTATATTGTCAGCACATCTGAATTAAATTACTATTTGTTATCAAAGGATTCTATAGACTATTTCTCAACAAGATATTATGCAGATATATATTAGAGATAAATCCTGATAAACACGGGCGGAGGATGCATATTTAAACAACCGCGGGAAGGACTGGTTTAGGCATTCTGGACTATTGCATGACTATAACATAAAACATTATCAACATTATTATTATTATATTAACAATATTATTATACATATAAAATATGATTATTAAATATGATGTTTCAATGTTTCAGTAGTTCTGTAGTGGTGAGAGGAGCGAGGCTTTGTGAAACAGTTGAAGCAAATGTGCCGCATTGTGTCGACGCTTCGAAACAATCCGACACTTTCTCCACGGTGACACATAGTGGTCACTTGCATGCGTTACTCTAAAACAACTGAACGAATTATATGACGAATTACAACCCCAATGTTGTTTGTTTCAAGGTGAATCAAGGGTAATAGTGTTGCTGCCTTGGGTTCTACTACTCGGTGAAATGTCCGCGTCCACATCGTTGTAAGACCCTAATTTAAGAATTAGTGTTTTATATTTTGTTGTGTTTTATAATGTGTTGAGTTTATAAGTGTCTGCAGGTTTCAGTCTTGATGATCTGAGAGCTTGTGATTTTTCTTCCTGCTGTTAAAACTGTGGACTTGGTTGGAGGTTTTATTTCTTTATTTCTATATATCAGAAACGTTGTTAGTAAAACTTTTTGAATGAATGAACAAAATGTAAAAACTTTGAATAATGTTCTTATAACAAAGCAGCAATGTTAATAGAGTGTTTAAACAACTGAACATTTTTAATGTTTCTAGAACATTCTAGAACATTTCTAGTTTTTGTAACTTAATCATTAGGGAAATGTTCTTACAACTTAAAATTGTTAGCTGGGTAATAACTTGGTTTTACAAGTTAACTAACAAGGGCCTGACTCCCATAATGCTAAAGCCATAAGTTTGAAATCTTTCGAAATACATTAACTTCACTTTTAAACTTTGTGGAAGTTAGCTTGAACTTTAACTTCAACTTTAATTGAGGTCATATTTAAAGGATGTATTACTATATCTTTAACCAGCTTTGCAATGCAATTCTTGTACAAATGAACACTGAAAAATATGTTCTATAGTTTCAATGTCTTTCAGACAAAATCTACATGAATTGTTCTCCCAATTAAATCTTTCATGTAGGAAATGGTGAGATGGATAAATGTCATTCAAAATTTTAAACAACACTTCTTTGGTCCTAGGAAAAACTGGGTAAGATAAGTGTTGCTTCCTATCTCTTCATCATTCAAATCTTGAAAAACATGTTTTCTTTTCAATTGACCAGAGTAATATATCTTGGATAACACATTTCAGATAAATGTATTAGCAAACTGTTTGCAATTTAGCTTTGTACCTTCAATACATAGTGGTCTCATTACTAGTATAATATTACTGGTATTATACTACCAGTAAGTAGTACTGAGTAGTACTGAGTACTGGGATGGCTCTTATTATTTAATTATAGCGATTAACTGGGATTGATGAATAAAGTTATCACATAAAACTCTGTAATGTAATACATTACCAAACTTATCCATTAAGTGTGATATTTCCCAAATACCTTTCTCCACCCATATCCCTAAAAGCAAGGATTTATGATGACTGAGGATATATATGTTGTTCCAAATTGGTATAAAATATATCACATTTAAATATTGTAATAATGTTCCAGTATAAGACAACCTGTTGATGGAAATCTGCTGTGGAAGTTTGCCTTTAGTCTTTAAAAATAATGTTGTGTCATCCACAAATTAACTTACAATGATGTGCTTTCCCACAATGTTCAAGCCTTCGGTCCTGTTTTTGTGTGATGTGATGTGGCAACTGTTTTGTTATAATTCACGTCTTTCATATCACCATAGCCAATTGGGATGTCCCATTTACATTAGTGCAGTGTTACATATTTATTCTGTCTAACTGCATCATTAATGGTAGTCTAATATTCGGTTATTAAGCTTGTTCACTAGACTGCCATGTGCAATGTAAAGGCGCACCAGCTATTATCAGTGGATAGAAACCAATACATCTCAGCCTATCCTCGCCCTAACATCATGTCATTTTTCATATATTGTTTCAGAAAGTGGTGTAATAAGCTGGAAAATGCTAGAAAAATGTAAATTTTCAAGTATTACAAAACTTAAATGGTTAAAAATGCTGTTGTTATCTCTCTTTCTCTTTCTCCCACTCTTTGTGTGTGTGTCTTTGGGTGCATGCATCTGCGTTGATTTATTTCCTCTACTCATGAGTTTTGTTTACAAACAGGAGAAAATGTTATCTTTATTGTTCTGAGTTATTAGGCATATGCCAGCAGAGGCCCTCGCTGAGCTCTAATTTGAAATACTGTAATTAAAAAAAGGAGTAATTAAGCATTTTCTCATACAATCGTATTGAAAGCTTCACTGGTTCAAAAAAGCTTTACTATGCCATCACTATGTTTAATGTTCCATGTCAAGTTTCACTGTTCATGCTAAGGCTAACGCTAAATTGATCAATGCATGCTGTAGATATAAGTTCCTGCCTGTTTCCCATTTTTCACCATAAACTTTATTGCCTCGCCCTGGCAACACGGTTCAAAATATCAGATCAGCTTTGAATCTTCAATGTCTTTGTTTGCTCACAAAGTTTGGTGACAATCGCATGAAATCCCAAGGAGGAGTATTTAAAAGTTCATAGCATGCACTTTTCACAAATAGATAATTATTGATCTAGAGAGTCCAGAGAATTGTACTGCATTGGTAGTATTAAGGTTGAGTTTTGGGATTACAAAATCCTAAAAATTTAGGACTAGTTTGCAAAAGTAGGTTTTTGAAATAACCTCAAATATTTAAAGACTGGTTTAATTGACAGCAGTTGTTCTAGAGGCAAAGATGTTCAGAATTAGGAGTCAACCATCGCATGATATGCAATCATTAACCCACCGAAAAACCAAGATAGCGCTCCCCTGGTGGCCGATTTAAAAATTCTTTCTGATCTTTGGGTCATGAGTCAAAAATGCCATCAAGGTTTTTGGAGGAGAATTGGAACAGCTCTTGGAGATGTATTCTCAAGGCAGAGTGCTCTGAGATAATGGATCTGCCTGAGGAAAACCATTTACAAGGTGAGGAACCAGATGAACCAGGAACCAGAAGCTCTTGGCCAGTGTAGAAGCTGTGGCAGATCTTCAATTATCTGACACTTGCTATGACAGCCTGACTTTACCAGCTTTCATCTGACCTGTACTTTGGAATGTGGTTGAAATTCCAGATGATGACTTTAATAGTATTACTGACAATTTTGACAATTTCCACAAATTGTTGATAAAAATATGGTTGGTGATATTCCTGAGGATTATGATATCCCTTTAGAAAAGCTGGACAGTGTGATGTGCCTTACAGAATGAGAAGTCTTACCCAACACATGAGAACACCCTGAAATTGACAACAGACCTTGCCTGTTTCAGACTTACTAAGCATGGATAGTCATACCAACCAACTGAAAAGTAGTGGATTAAACCACACAAAATCTGCTAAAAGCTCAACTGACATCAGTAGCCACCACACGAGGTCTGTGCATGAAATTTACTCAACATCTGGTGTGGATGAATATAAATCTATTGGAAGTAACTCTACAATTAGAACAGAATATTCTAGTTGTGAGTGAAATGCTATAGCTATTAGTGACATGCTTTTTCCAGGTGCACCTCTGCACATTACAGTCTGGCACTTAGCCACCCACTAATGCTCAGATTTACGACTGCCTTTATTGTCACACTGGTGAAAACTTGCACAGCAGTGGCAGTGTTTAAACATTAGGAGCACCATATCTGATGGAACAAGGTACTTGGACATGGATTTGGGTGACGCCATGCTCACCAACCTTCTCTGCAACACAGGTCTGATCACTTAAAAAATAGCGCATCTCCACAAAATTCCCCTAATTTGATATATTATTCATGCCCGTAGTACAAGTAATGCATGACGAGTTGCACATAAAATCTTAATACTTAGAGTTAGGGTTCTGTAAGTATGAAAAAATAATCGTGATGCTTTTGCAAGTACCAATGTTTGTACAACTCTTTAAACATTTACTAACGATCACAGGCAGATGGCAGCAGTGGGATGTCATTCTACAAACCGTTCATTAAAACCAATTGAAACCCCAACCCAAATGTAACCTTTAATGATCCGTTGTTCTCAAAACGGATTTACACAATCAGTCGTTCATTTAGTATACTCCGGCAGTTGGGTTTATGCCGTTGGGTCTGACGTCATGACAATGGTGCTTGACCGGCGTGCGTGAATGAACTGCTCTGTGTGAACTGCATCTGCCTGCCTTCGGGTTAATTAGTGGCGGTCATTAACCCCAATCAAAGCAACATGTAATTATAAAACAATTGCCTTGTTTTTTATGGACACGTATAAAAAGCATGTATAAATATGCCTGTTTTAGCGTTTATCTTGTGAAAAAAGCAATAACGTGATGCATTTTATAACTTTCCAGTTTTCTATCATTCCCATATTTCTGTACCGTTTATTTATGTCTCAGGTGTTTGTTCTAAAATGTATTTTCTGTAAAGCTGCTTTGTAACGATGCACAAATTGTGAAAAACGCTATAGAAATAAATATGAATTCATCTGAACAGTCTTACATTGATATAACGAATCATTAAATAGAAGGGACATAAGATTAACTTCATCATTCCTGTACAGTATGACATTACCCTACTATATGCATTGTCATCGAACCAAATCTCGAACAAAAGTCTTCAGGTCAATGGGAGCCATCGGGATGTTGTTAAAAATCAATAAGGTGTTTTATTGATCTCTTCCCCTTCTCTCTTGTCTCCTCCCCTTCTGATATGCGGTGCATCATCCAACAAGAGTAACAAATTGTTCTACAAAGCTAATATCATTAATACACCATGTTTAAACAGGACAATTGTAAGTGTAGGTTAAAATGTTATCTTATAAACAACAGAGAGATTTAGTATAACCTGAGTGGACCTGCCTCACTGAGGACACTGAGCAGTGATGTCAGGACACCTGGTTACTCGGTCACTTTGGATTGTCTCTTCTTTGTCTCTTCTGGAAAACAAGTATTTAAACCAAGAGTCAATCAATCAAATGCATCTGTTTTTTGTAAATATAATACAAAGTAAAAAAATTATTAAAATGCTTACACCAAGGCATTGAAGGTGTTTAAAAATAGTTATGACATGGAAATGACATTGTTAGTGGTGACACGCAGAAGAGTAAATGTATTTCCAAAATAGCACATCCTCAATGACTTTATTGTTTTGTATAAAACATAGAAATATGTAGCTATTCTAAAATATGTAATTATAACACTTTTCATAAACATTTTAGCAAGCAAAAAAGGGTTGTTTTTTTTAAAAAAAAAAAGCTTTTTGCCTTGGTTGAAGGGACTCCCTGTACAGACTCTCGGCCAATCCAGGGACCCCAAAAAACTGTATAAAACTTATTAGGACCATTATAAATATTATATATTGTTTAACATTAGTTAGTTATCATTAGACATCCACAGTGCAACTTTCAGTAATCTACACAGTTGCCCATTAACCTGGCTGAGTATCTTCTGCAGCTTTGGATGATGGCATAATGGGCATGAGGAGTTTAAAATGGCTCATTATTTTCACTATATTTCAACACTTTTATAATGGGGTATCAGTAATAAGATGCTTTGTTTTCTAATAAATGCTCCAATCTGTCATGTGCCATCAGAGGGATCATGATGGCACATGACCCCTCATGAGAGGGATCATCACAACATAGCTGAGTTCCAATTGTCTGTTTCATTCTCTTAGATATCACTGGGACTAATGCACCTCCAAAGCTACATCATTCAACACACCCCCAGTGATCTCAGAAAACCTAAAACACTGTTTGTTTTGTCAAATTAATTTTTTAAACAATTTTCAACCTTTTAACAGATATGGCTCACAGTGGGTAGAAATAACATATTTCAAGACTGGTGCAGTTTGCTTAATCTAATTTGTTTAAAGTTTGATGTTTATCAACATGATTGCCAGATTGTTGCCAGGGCAATACCTAAAGCACACTGACAGCCCAAGTCAAATAAGCCGAGTCAAATAAGCAAACTCAGGTGTCTATACAATGTTCTAATGCTGAAATATGACCTATTCATTTCATTACATAGTTGCTAGGGTACCATAAATGGTTGCTAGGATGTAGCTAGACAGTTAACACAGTAAACCTAATAGACAGAATGTCTGAATCAAAAGAGTCTCTATGATGTTCTGGCACTAAGATATGGATAATTTATGTTGGTTGCTAGTATGCTCAAATAGTTGCTAGGGCACGCCTGGACAGTTTCCAGGGTATTATTTAAAGACTATTTGCCATCGGAGTCAAAAGAGACCACTTTTCTCTCCGATGTTCTGATGCCTCTCACCTTTGTCAAGGGAAATCAGCGGGGTGGTTGCTTTGGCATGACTATGAATGTGAAATGTCAATATTTGTAATTTGCTATCTAAGTGATATGAGCCCCACCCCCAAGTTTCTATAATAATCTGATAATCACAACACCCTCATGTCGTTTCACACCCTAAGACCTTTGTTTATCTTAAGATATAAGAAATAAGAAATAAATAAGACCTAAGAAATCTGAGACCTTTCTGACCACTCATAGACAGCATTGCAAATACCATTTTCAAGGGCCAGAAACATAGTAAAGACAGTAGTAAAATTATCTATTTAATAATCTATAAGGTTCAACCTTAATTTTATGAAATGCCAAGAATATGTTTTGTATGCAAAAACCCCCACAAAAAAATAACAACCTTTATTCAACAATTGCTCCTCTTGCATGTTAGTCTTCCACATGCGCTTACTAGAGCACCACGGCACATTTGCATGGTTTTGATGGTAATAGTGTAATAGTGAAGAATAGTGATGCTTTGCTTCACAAGAACCACTAATAAGTATGCAAGAGAGAAATAGTGGTGCTTTGCTTTGCAAATAATAAGTCTTAAAACAATAACAATAAGTTGGCTTTGTCAAGCCAACATAGTTACAAGTCTATAAGCAACTAATTTAAGGAACATACTTGGTCCCATTTGAAGATACCTGCATGTGTGCACTTAATTTCTTTTTAACTGGTTCCATTTAGCAGTGTTTATTCCAGTGACAACAGAAAAACCAAGTGAAATAAGACTGATTTAAGCACTGAATTAATATCATGGCAGCTGAAGATTCAATGTATTTCTTTGTACTTCAGGAGACACAGTGGGCTTCAGAAGTTTAAGACTATTAGTGAAAGTCTATTTTGTGTTCTCAAATCTGATACAAACTTTTCTATTACAAATTATTTTAACACCATAACAATTAGTAAAAAGTTTAAGTTTATTTTGTTCCCCTTTTGTTTAAATGGCAGCATAAAATTAGTAAAAACAATATTCCAGCATGATTTGAGATCTAATGTATACCTTAAATGCAGTTATATGTGCTTTGGGTGAAAGCATCCCTGCCAAATGCATTAATATAAATTTGAACATGTACTAAAAAAAACCCAACCATTGCCCCCCACTCATTATTTCTTTGTGTCAGTCTTGTTGTTCCAGAAATACTGTCAGTCTTGTTGTTCCAGAAATACCGTTTTATTTTTAAAGAGATTTATTTCTACATTCTAGTTGAACCGTGGTTTGTTCGTTTTGTCAATGAAAGATTTCATTTTGTAAAAGCCCAACATCAAAGGGGAAAGAAGAGTGCTCATATCAATAAAAAAATATACCACTGAATTTCTGCCAGGTAAAAAATGTTTTATATACAGATTTTAAGGTCCTTCCTCAATCATCAGTATTGATGATGACTCTGCCAGCCCACTCTATCAGATGTCTAATGTATCCAACACCCTCATCCTCTGACAATGAACCCAGATGCAGTCATCATCAGCATTACTGAGATTCCAGTCATAGAGAACCCACAATACTCCCACAAGACTGCAATACATGCAGACGGATAGACCTGTGAGTCTGTCTGTCTGTCTGTTTACAGCTGTGTGTCTAGATAGTCTATGTGATAACACTTATGAAACCATGTTAAACCTGTGACAACATGATTAATGGATGATTCTGAAGTTACCTGAAAGACAAAGAGTTTATTTTAGCACAAAACCAGAAACAAGAAATTTTAAGACCAAGGCCTTTTACATTGTGACATTACTTTCTTAAAACTTAAATACACGTGCAATTATTAAAGTGCAATTTTTAAACAGTACAATTATTACAATTATTATTTCTGTAAATTTGGGAAATAATATTTAATTATTATGCCATTTTGTTAAAAGCTCTTTTACATGTAAAACGTTTGTTGGTTTGAACATAGGTTGAACATAGGTTGCAGAAATGGCTAATTACAGCCTGAAATAGCAAATATTATTGCACCACATTATTGGTTGGCAGTATTCATATTTTCATACCAAGAACAATTTATTTTTCTGTAAAATTGATTGAACTTTTAAGCTTGATGAGTGTAAATATCAAGTACTGACTAAGGCTTACTGTACTGTACAATGTTTTTGTAAAACAAAATACAAACATACTTCACAGATTCTTTTGGCATTGCACTAATAAAAGTAAGATGTTTACGTATTATGGTAATAAAAACCAAGGTAAAAATGTTTTTAATTGTTATAACAATGACACAAAGCAAAACATTGTAATGGGCTTTCTAATAGCCATTTTTTCATAGTGTAATTCTGATTTTTAGATTTTGTCGTGAGATATACCCGTACATGTTTTGGGCAGGTTTGTGAGATTCACCAAAAAAAGCATATGCATACACACATAATGCACCATCTTACACCTGTAATTCTGATATCCCTTTATACTCAAATCTTTTTTTAACATCCAACTCTGGTTACTTTTAATATAAGGTTATGGTGTATTGTAGATCAATGCAGTCTCATCATGCAGCCCATTAATTTATTTGGTTTACTGGCTTTCTTCAAAAGCATTTCTTAATCACATAAAGAATAAATCTCCAACAGGTTTGTCTGTTCAGAATCTCCAACTTGTTTTCTCTCTATCTCTTTCTCTCCCAGCACAATTTAATCTGGTTTTTATCTCAGTGTTGTTTTCCTTACTTTGGGCTGCCTGGGCTGAGTTAACACAAACTGAATTTGTTTTCTACCATGTCTAAGATGATGTCTAGCACATCTTTATTAATTTTTGTTGCAGATGTCGGGAATTACAGGCTGGTCTTTCTTTGATCTAAGCTCCTGGAAACCCAGAATTTAGTAGAACATATAACTTCTAATGCAAATGTCTCATCAATATTTTATTTATCCTAGACAAATGAAATTAAATGGGGAGCTTAGATTGGCAAACATACCAAAGTCAGCAATCAAAAACATTTCTCGACAAATTTTCAAAACGTGTAGCTCTATACCTTAACCTTAGGTTAATCCTGAGGCTTTCCACAACACCATATGCGATCTTTTCCCATCAGGCTTTGTCACTCATTTGAAATTGCTCAACTCACCATGACTGAAGTAGTAACATCTGTCAAAGTGAATACATTTATTGGATCAGCTCCTTCGGTTTCATGGCATGTTTCATCGCTGTACTGTTACCCTGACAACACCCAGCATTTAAGCTAAAACTAAAACTTCTGTCTCCACCTAATCCCAAACAGGAAAGCTATTTTAATTGATTACCTTAATGAAGTTTGCCTATAACTGCTCATAGAGGTATTGTGGTGTGATGTTCAGGGACGGTAGCTATAAAGAGCTGGGTTCGAGCCCTGTAAGGACTGAGAAATGAGCTATCACCATTGTGTCCTTGAACATTGTGTCCTGTAATGGGTGTAACTGTGGTCACTTCAGATAAAAGCATCAGCTAAATGACTTCTTACAACCTGTTTACATACTTCAAAAATACAAATACAAAAACATACATAAAAAACATCCTGAAAAATACAAACCCCATTTCCAGAAAAGTTTTTTACATTTTTAAATTGTAATAAAATCAAGACTCTGTGATTTTGTTGATTCTCTTTTATCTTTATTGAACTGACAAAAGAAAAAATATATATACTATTTTATACAATATACAAATAGTATATTTGTATACAAATATACATTTATACAAATATACCATGTTTTCACAACTTTTATTGTAAAACAATTTTATTGTATTTTGTAAAAAAAATATATATATATTTTGATGGCTGCAACACACTCCAGAAAAGACTGGGAGGCAGGGGGACAGACACATACCATGATAGATGTTTGTTTTTGCACCTGTCCCTTATGACAATCTGGTAGGTACCTTTCATCTTTGGATCTAAAAACTTGATGTCACTTTTACCCAAAAACTCACCTGTGGACTCATCTGACAACAGCACATATTTCCACTGTTTTTTAACTTATACGAGCTCGGGCCCAGAGAACTTGGTGCCATCTCCACATTGAACAGATACAGTCATGTGAAAAAATTAGGACACCCTGTGAAAGCATGTGTATTTTGTAAAATGTTTTAATATATAGTTATTTAGTCTCAATTTTAACAATACAGAGAGATTAAAGTAATATAACTAAACAATTAAAACTGAAGAAGCGTCTTCTCAAGATCTTCTGTAATTCTACAAAAATGCCTATTTTAACTGAGGAAGAAGATAGGACACCCTAGCCCCTAATAGCTACCGTTACCTCCTTTGGCTGAAATAACTGCTATGAGACGCTTCTTGTAGCCATCTACCACTCTCTGACATCGGTCTGAGAAAATTTTACCTCACTCCTCAATGCAGCATTTTTTCAGCTGTGAGGTGTTTGAGGGGTTTCTTGCATGTACAGTCCTTTTCAAGTCACCCCACAGCATCTCAGTGGGATTCAGATCTGGACTTTAACTCAACCATTCCAGGACTCTCCATTTCTGCCTTTTCAGCAAGTCTTTGGTTGATTTACTAGTATGTTTTGGGTCATTGTCATGTTGCATGGTCCAGTTCCGCTTCAGCTTTAATTTTCTAACAGATGGTCTCACGTTAGTAGTTATTACAATGGACTGTGTGTCAAACTGTCAATCAAATCTCATTAATTTATTACCTGTTTA
The DNA here is from genome assembly GCA_036877525.1 of Chromobotia macracanthus. Taxonomy (NCBI): domain Eukaryota; kingdom Metazoa; phylum Chordata; class Actinopteri; order Cypriniformes; family Botiidae; genus Chromobotia; species Chromobotia macracanthus. The sequence goes on along the minus strand of JAZGTH010000004.1, from coordinate 13,111,479 downwards.
GGGAGGGGTGTCCAAATTTGGGTCTAGTTTTACATGTCAATCATATTTATGTGCAAAATGTACTTTTAACCCGTGTCTCCTCCTGAGGAAGTGCCCCCCCCCTCCCTACTCTGGCTCTGGCCCCCTCCATACCTTTCTCCAAATTTATTGCCCCTGTTTTGGGTTTTGTCTGGTTGCAATCTACTTTGTCCATGTCGTGAGTGTTTATGAACAAGATTTGCTCCAACCTTTGGCTCTGTCCACCACAAACCTAAGAATATGGCCCCCTCTGAATTTATTGCCCTATTTTGGGGTTTGTCTGTTTTCCATTCTGGATTAATGACATGGACAGTGTTTACACTCATAAGATTTAGTGTACCCTGTGACCACACGGTTCTGGCTATCACTGAGGATCTGAACTCCTCTCCACCTTTCTACACCAGATGTTTTTGACTTTCTCCTAACAGCTGTGTGACTGTGAGCAATTAGGTTTGAATGGGTGAAAGTTTTGTAAAGGGTAAATAACTGTTTACGCTGTGCGTGTGTTGACTGTAGTAAGAGCTGCGTTCCGTTTGTAGCGTTTACACTTCAGACACAAAATGAAAGTGTGTGATCTGAGACTTTGGGTTCCCCCTGCATCCCCAACATGTGTATTCCATGCTTGTTTATTGCAGACTGTATCGTTCAAAAGTGTGTGTATCATCACCTCCTAAAGTAATGGTTTTATAGACCCTGTTAAAACAGAATAAGCATTTTAACAGCTCACATACCCCACCTATTCTGTATGACCCTTCTAATTTGGGATGGTGGGGCCTGTGTTTACGTTCTACGCAGTCATCCTTACTGGTGTTAACAAACTCTGATGCTGTCTGCATCTATTGGTTTGTAGAGGTTATTAAAACAGAATAACGTTTTAACAAAGCACATGGCCCCTATCTTGGGAAGATACCTGTCCAGAGTGAAGAGTGTTCTTAATACGATTGTTAATAATCTAAGCGTGCACTAGATGTCTAGATAATCAAGGAATGACATTTTTGACAAATAAAAAAAAATAAAAATCCTCTTCTGGTTTAGGGTGAGTATTTTGCATTTTCATCTAGTTTTCTGATTCAAGTTTCCTGAAGAAGCTTCAACTTGTCCTTCCAGACTGGAAGGAATATCCTTAATGTGTGTACTGACACCCATAGACTTCCAATCCAACGAGCTTCATGTCTTAGATAAAGAATCTTTCACATAAATCTTATACTACTTTAGGGTAAATCTTCACATTATAACAAGAAAAACGGTACACAATCTACTTTTCATAGCTTTTATTTCTAATCATTTTTATTTAATGTTTAGTTTTAAACAGACTTTTGACAATATCTTAAAGTAAAGGTGGCTTATTTTATATATGCATATAAAAAACAAAACAAAGATAATGCTATCATAATCATGTTTTTTGTGTTAACCACTCTCGTTGTATCTGTTCAGCCAAAAAGCTTTTTAGGGTGCACCTATGGACTTTCATGAAAACATCTTATGTAATTATTTTCCCAAATGGAAACCAGAAAACTTGTACACAATCTTACATTTTTCTTTTAAAGTAATTACTTTTAGAATATATATCTGTATAAGGTTGCAAATACTAATTTTAATTTTGAATAAATTAAAAAAATAGAGATATACTGATACCATAATCATAGTTTTAAATATGCAGATTGTTTAGCACTGTTTTAATTTAAACACCCATGTTCATCTGCCTGTCATAGTGGGATAAGGAAATCCTGTGTGTGTGTGTATGAGTGTACAGATGATGTGTCTAGATGTTCGCAGCATCACACCTCAGATAAACCCTCAGTCCTTTTGATGACTCCTTGTGTTGTAAACATTACATTCAGAACAACATAAACTCTTTACGCAGTGTACTTCTACAATAAATATTTTATCACTTTAGACAGTTTCTAAGTTAAATCTGTATAAGAGTTTGCGAAGACTATTTCATTTTAAAATATAAAAATAATGATACAACCATCATAATCCTGTTTTAAAATATGGGGTTGTTTTGCATCGTTTTAAATTGAAACAATGACACTCTCGTTTTGGATAACATTTAGCCAAACAATCTGAAGCATCTTATTTAACATTGCCTGCGTCACACTGGGTTGGGTATGTGTTTATGTTATCAGTTGTCTTTTGATGTTTTTAGTGTTTTTGTGTTTAGCGAGTTTCTGGGTGTCCACCTCTTATAGACACATTCACTTTTCAGCAAAGGTTGCTTGAAAACTTCTGTCACAGGCACAGAGTTTGGTGTATCATCTGGTGACATCTCAACAATGGTTTAGAGAAACTGAAGTAGTACTGTGGAAAATGTCTTTCCAGCCTAACAGTAAGTGTGTTTCCATTTGTGTGTTATGTATTTGTAAGAATATACATTAAAAAGTGTTTATGTGTGTCTCTGTTGTGTTTAAACTGTTTAAAATGATTTTTTGTTTAAACAGTTTTGTGTAACTCTCCAGGTAGATCAAACATCAAGGAAAAACACACTGCTCCTTGTAACAATGTATCGTCATCTTAAGGTCTAAAATTCATTTTTCAGTTCTACATTTTTCAACTAAATCTACATACAAATATAGGTTAGACCAGCAGTATTCTCTTATACAAACGTTGATCCAAATCTTCAAAAACCACGCCTCACCAATGTTGTTCTGACTGAAGCGATATTTAGAAACGTTACTGAAGTTACATGTCCTGTGCTTACTGTTGAGTCGAAAGATTTTGCACATAAACATAAAACAACTTTTACTAGATGTATGCAGTGTAATTTTACACCTGTTGCAAAAAGGGTCTCACCGGCGGTCTTAATGGTTTTAATCAGCCTTAGACATGCATAGTTTTAAAAAATGTTACAGGGTTGTAAATTGTTTCATTAGGTACTAAAATTAAGATAAACAAAACAATATCTGTAATGTCCGTAATATCTGTCCAACATGTTTTCAAAAAATGTGATACAGTAAATAATGTTTTTGCATTACATGCAATACAGTGCCTGAATAGTAAAGTTCTTGCAGTAATGTATTTGTAACGTGTTGTTGAAATTCAAAAAGGTAAAGACAGGATCTAAATTCACATCAGTGTATACATTGAAAAATACGTTGAAAAATGTAGAACTGAAAAATGAATTTTAGACCTTAAGATGACGATACATTGTTACAAGGAGCAGTGTGTTTTTCCTTGATGCAAAAGTGTTGTTTACATTCGATGCTAACAAGTACTGCATTGTGTCTTTGTCTAGTTTCAGAGGAGCTTAATGAGTCGACATTCCTAACATTTAGATTGAGCTGTTGTGTTGATCACACTCGAGCCAACCGCTATAGTTTAATGTTATCTGATTTCATTTGCCATAGTTTGTGGCTAACTGTAAAGCTTCTGGACAGGTGGGGTCAATGTGGTGCGTGGTATCAGTTCTAAAATTAGTTTTGCTTGGTTTATGAACCTGCATGAATATGATAGGTTTTTGAATTCTGGGCGCTGCAATGTGATGTAATGATGGTGTGATAACATAAACACATACCCAACCCAGTGTGACGCAGGCAATGTTAAATAAGATGCTTGAGATTGTTTGGCTAAATGTTGTCCAAAACGAGAGTGTCATTGTTTCAATTTAAAATGATGCAAAACAACCCCATATTTTAAAACAGGATTTTGATGGTTGTATCATTATTTTTATATTTTAAAATGAAATAGTCTTCGCAAACTCTTATACAGATTTAACTTAGAAACTGTCTAAAGTGATGAAATATTTATTGTAGAAGTACACTGCGTAAAGAGTTTATGTTGTTCTGAATGTAATGTTTACAACACAAGGAGTCATCAAAAGGACTGAGGGTTTATCTGAGGTGTGATGCTGCGAACATCTAGACACATCATCTGTACACTCAAACACACACACAGGATTTCCTTATCCCACTATGACAGGCAGATGAACATGGGTGTTTAAATTAAAACAGTGCTAAACAATCTGCATATTTAAAACTATGATTATGGCATCAGTATATCTCTATTTTTTTAATTTATTCAAAATTAAAATTAGTATTTGCAACCATATACAGATATATATTCTAAAAGTAAACACTTAGAAAAATGTAAGATTGTGTACAAGTTTTCTGGTTTCCATTTGGGAAAAAAAATTACATAAGATGTTTTCATGAAAGTCCATAGGTGCACCCTAAAAAGCTTTTTGGCTGAACAGATACAACGAGAGTGGTTAACACAAAAAACATGATTATGGTAGCATTATCTTTGTTTTGTTTTTTATATGCATATATAAAATAAGCCACCTTTACTTTAAGATATTGTAAAAAGTCTGTTTAAAACTAAACATTCAATAAAAATTAGAAATAAAAGCTATGAAAAGTAGATTGTGTACCGTTTTTCTTGTTATAATGTGAAGATTTACCCTAAAGTAGTATAAGATTTATGTGAAAGATTCTTTATCTAAGACATGAAGCTCATTGGATTGGAAGAAGTCTATGGGTGTCAGTACACACATTAAGGATATTCCTTCCAGTCTGGAAGGACAAGTTGAAGCTTGGTCAGGAAACTTGAATCAGAAAACTAGATGAAGATGCAAAATACTCACCCTAAACCAGAAGAGGATTTTTTTTTTTTTATTATTTGTCAAAAATGTCATTCCTTGATTATCTAGACATCTAGTGCATGCTTAGATTATTAACAATCGTATTAAGAACACTCTTCACTCTGGACAGGTATCTTCCCAAGATAGGGGCCATGTGCTTTGTTAAAACGTTATTCTGTTTTAATAACCTCTACAAACCAATAAATTTGGTTTGTAAGACAATAGTTAGTCCAAATTTTTCATGTGTTAAAAATCTGTCAGCAACATAAAGGAAATCAGACAGACAGAGCACAGAATACCCACTGCTAATGTACAAAGTCACTTTGACTTTATCGCTGGTAAACACAGACTCTCTGACACCCAAATGATCTATTAAGATGCTGATAGTCATTGGACTGTATTAGAACTGTAAAAATTGAGGTTGGTGAAAGCAGTGTTGCTCTATTCACCTGCAGGGCTCACAGTCCTGATGCAGTCCTGATGGCTGACGACAGATGCAGCAGCAAGTGGAGCTCACTGAGTCACAGATGCTGCACATTGTGCTGCAGGCATGGTATATCTGGCTTCCCAGCACTTCGTTCACAGAGACATGGCAACATGAAACTGCCTTGTTGGGGAAAATCTCCTGGTAAATATCTGAGATATTGGAATGTCCCGAGATGTTTACAGTACAGATAACTATTGGGTAAGCTTTGCTTTCTATTTTCTCTGTCTTTTTAATCTGTACCTTTCCCCCTCGTTTAGAAATGCACAGTGGCCCTAAAAAGTATTTGGGTACCTGTAAGGGGGCTGAGGCAGAAGCTGAAGCAGGATCCAGTTGCGGATGTTTATTGGGGTTATCCATAATCAAAGTCGAAAGTACAAGCAAAGGGTCGTAATAAACATAGACAGTCCAATCCAGGTGTCAAACAAAGGGGCAAGGCAAAAATCAGAAAACGAGAACCAAACAATAGGTAAAACACAGGAAGGCAGGCAGTAAAAGAGAATGCTCAGTAGTCAGTAAAGCTGGCAATACTTCGCAACGTGGCCATGTGGCAACAAGGTTTTTATAGATGCCAAACAGGAAGTAAGTTCAGAGTTCAAAGTTCAGAGTTCAGCAGAGGGAGCATGAGCAGTCAGTATTCCGGTGAGGGCTCCCTCTGCTGGCGTGATGTTACAGAACCCCCCCCTCTAGGAGCACCCCCAGGTGCTCTACGTGGGTGTCCCCATGGACGTGGTGCTGGACGGTCAGGTCTGGCTCGAAACTCCTCCGTGAGCGAGGGATCCAGAATGTCCACTGCCGCTACCCACGATCTCTCCTCTGGGCCGTATCCCTCCCAATCCACCAGGTATTGTAACTGACCCCCTCTTCGCCGTGAGTCAAGCAGGACGTTCACCTTGTAGGCCGGCATTCCGCCAATGTCCAGCGGTGGTGGTGGCTCCTGCAATATGGCCTCGGGGTCAGCGTCCCAGTGGAAAGGTTTGAGGAGTGACACATGGAAAGAAGGAGAGATGCGGTAGTCAGCAGGAAGCTCTAATTGGTAAGTGACCTCATTAATCTGTCTTATGATTTTAAATGGGCCAACATACCTGGGAGAGAGCTTCCTGCTCGGCAGACGTAGCTTGAGATCCCTCGTGGAGAGCCAGACCCTTTGTCCAGGTAGGTATGGAGGGTGTGGGCGACGGTGACGGTTAGCGTTAATTTCCTGCCTCCTCACAGCGCGTTGAAGCCGCACATGGGCACTGTCCCACACCCTCTCACTGTTACGAATCCAGTCGTTAACAGCAGGCACAGACGATGGTTCTCCTGACCACGGGAACAGGGGAGGCTGGTAACCCAGCACACATTGAAATGGTGTGAGTCCTGTAGAGGAGTGCGTGAGTGAGTTCTGGGCATACTCAGTCCAAGGGAGAAATTCAGCCCAGCGATGTTGTTCTCGGCTGCAGTAAGTTCGCAGGTACCTGCCGATCTCTTGGTTCAGCCTCTCCACCTGACCGTTTGACTGCGGATGATAGCCAGAAGTTAAACTCACATTGATATCTAAAAGGTTACAAAAGGATTTCCAAACCTGAGAGGTGAACTGAGTTCCTCGATCTGATACAATGTCTTCAGGTAGACCATAGTTTCGAAAGACATGGTGGAACATGGCTTGAGCAGTCTCCATGGCAGTAGGTAATCCTTTTAATGGAACCAGACGACAGGCTTTGGAGAAGCGGTCGACGATGACCAGGATTGTGGTGTAACCATCAGACAGGGGTAAGTCAGTGATGAAGTCGATGGAGAGGTGAGACCAAGGTCGTTGGGGAATCGGGAGAGGCTGTAGAAGTCCTGTCGGCAGGTCCCTGGGAGTCTTGGACTGGGCACAGATGGAGCAAGACTTGACATAATTGGCCACATCTTTGGTCATTGAAGGCCACCAGAAGGAATTCTGCACAAGTTTAAGGGTTCGTGAAATGCCAGGATGTCCCGTGCTGAGTGATGTGTGGACCCACTGGATGACCCGGTGACGTAGTGTCTGGGGAACATATTGTTTGGAAGGGGGGCAGTTCGGTGGTGATGGTTCTGTGAGGACGGCCTGGTGAATTTCCTCCATTATGTCCCAGTTGACCGGAGCAACAAACAAGGCTGGACTTAGGATAGGTTCAGGATTGTAGTTCTGTCGTGGGGGATCATGGCACCTGGATAGTGCATCTGCCTTGCTATTCTTGGAGCCTGGACGATAAGTGACTGTAAAATGGAATCGTGAAAAGAAGAGAGACCATCTTGCCTGGCGTGAATTCAGACGTCGAGCAGACTTGACATACTCAAGGTTCTTATGGTCCGTGATAACTTGAAAAGGATGAGCTGCCCCCTCGAGCCAATGTCTCCATTCTTCCATGACAGCCTTCATTGACAGAAGCTCTTTGTTTCCCACATCATAATTAAACTCAGCGGGGGTTAGCTTCCGAGAGAAGGCGGCACACGGGAAAAGCTTGGGAGGTTGTCTGTGACGTTGAGAAAGCACGGCTCCAATCCCGCAGTCAGAAGCATCGACCTCCACAATGAAGGGGAGTTCTGGATCTGGATGTTTTAGGATGGGGGCCGTCGTGAAGCTGGTCTTGAGCTTTTGGAAGGCTGCATTGGCGGAAGCGTTCCATGACAACTTCTTGGGTTTTCCCTTGAGTAATGAGGTGAGAGGTGCAACAATAGAGCTGTAGTTCCTAATGAAGCGTCGATAGAAGTTAGAAAAGCCCAGGAACCTCTGCAATTCTTTCAACGTGGAGGGCTGCGGCCACTCAGTGACGGCGGTTACCTTAGAAGCATCCATTTCAACGCCCTGGTGGCTGATGTTGTACCCCAGGAATGTTGTCTGCTTCACATGAAACTCACATTTTTCAGTCTTGACATAGAGTTGGTGATTGAGAAGCTTGGAAAGAACACTCTTGACGTGAATGACATGATCCTCTTCATTCAGGGAATAGATTAGGATGTCGTCAAGATATGCGATGACATACTTGTGGAGGACATCTTTGAAGACTTCATTTATGAAGGATTGGAAGACGGCTGGGGCATTGGCAAGGCCAAAGGGCATAACCAGGTATTCGTAGTGCCCCCTGGTGGTGAGAAAAGCTGTCTTCCACTCATCTCCGTCCCTGATGCGTATCAGGTTATAAGCGTTTCTCAAGTCAAGTTTGGTAAAGATTTTGACCTTCCTGAGTTGTTCTAGGGCAGAAGGGACTAGAGGCAGTGGATACCTGAATTTAACAGTGACATTATTGAGGCCTCTGTAGTCGATGCACGGACGCAGACCCCCATCCTTCTCCACGAAGAAGAAGCCGGCTGCAGCGGGAGAAGTAGAAGGACGGATAAAGCCAGCTTCCAGAGCCTCCTTGATGTAGTCCTCCATAGCCTGTGCTTCTTGGCGTGACAGCGGGTAGACTTTGCTTTTGGGAGGACACATGTTGGGAAGAAGGTCTATAGCACAGTCCCAGTGCCGATGTGGTGGTAACTGTGTGGCTTTAACCTTGCTGAAGACCTCCAAAAGCTCTTTATAAACCTTAGGGATCTTTGGTTGGGTCAGGCTCGGAGGGCTCCCCATGCTTGTGGACAGACATGGACTGGACTGCTTAAGGGTTAGACAGTGACTAAAACAGAATGGAGACCAGTGGGTCAGCTCACCCGTGCGCCAGGAGATGTGGGGATCGTGGCAACTTAGCCATGGAATTCCTAAAATTATTTAATATTTGGGTGAGTTGATCAGATATAGAGAGATGTTCTCTTCATGAAAAACCCCAATTTGCATTTTCAGTGATCGGGTCTGTTCCAGAACTCCTCCTTTGATGGGTTGGTTATTGACAGCCGTAATACTGATAGGTGGAAAGCATGGAATGGTGGGTAGTTGATGTTTCCGGGCGATGTCCGAGTTGATGAGGTTGAGAGCGGCGCCGGAATCTACTAATGCTGTCAACATAAGAGAACCACTTTCAGTAGAAATCTGTACGGGTAATGTGAAGACTTTAAATGGATTTTGTGAAAAGGTGTCCACATTCACCCGGTCTTGTGCTGTGAGGGACCTCCGGGTCTTTTGAGGACACTGTGACTATTGATGACCTGGTTCACCACAATAAAAGCAGAGGTTGTTGATGAACCTTCGTCTACGCTCGTCCTCAGACAGCCTGGTAGATCCTACTTGCATGGGCTTGGTAACACATGGTGCCTCAGGACTCCGAAGTGCAGGTCGTGACATAAGGTGGGATGCATGCGCTTGCTTGGGTTTAGGTGAGTTTCTGAGCAAATTATCAATCTTAACAGTCATGGTAACAAAGTCATTGAAAGAAGATTCCTCACCTCGACATGCCATCTCCAACTGCAATTGGGGACATAGGCTTTCCCGAAACACCCCTTTAAGTGCAGCATCATTCCATCCACTCTGAGCTGCAAGAGTCCTGAATTCGACTGCGTGCTCTGCTGCACTATGTGAGCCTTGAGAAAGGTGTAAAAGACGAGACGAAACATCCTGACCCCCAGCAGGATATTCAAATACTTCTCGGAGTTGTTGCAAAAAATACTCAGGTGAAGATCTAAACTGTTCGTCCGTCTCCCAAACCGCAGCAGCCCAATCAATAGCCTTGCCAGATAATAGTGACATGATAAAAGAGCATTGATCAGAACTAGCATGAGACTGATCCCTCAACAATTCCAAATAAGTGTGTACTTGTCGAATGAACCCTTTACACCGCTCTGCAGAACCATCAAACTTATCGGGAAGAGCAAGTCTTACCGTGCTCGACGTGGTGGAAGGAGGAGAGCAAAGTCGCTGGAGCAGTAGTTCATTCGATGCCTGTAAGTTAGCTAGCTGTTCGTGGTAGCTGCGTAATAGTTCTCCCTGGTAGACAAATGCAGCTTGCAGCTGTGAAACATCCGCTGGATTGAGGGTAGGCGAAGTATTCTGTACGGGGGCTGAGGCAGAAGCTGAAGCAGGATCCAGTTGCGGATGTTTATTGGGGTTATCCATAATCAAAGTCGAAAGTACAAGCAAAGAGTCGTAATAAACATAGACAGTCCAATCCAGGTGTCAAACAAAGGGGCAAGGCAAAAATCAGAAAACGAGAACCAAACAATAGGTAAAACACAGGAAGGCAGGCAGTAAAAGAGAATGCTCAGTAGTCAGTAAAGCTGGCAATACTTCGCAACGTGGCCATGTGGCAACAAGGTTTTTATAGATGCCAAACAGGAAGTAAGTTCAGAGTTCAAAGTTCAGAGTTCAGCAGAGGGAGCATGAGCAGTCAGTATTCCGGTGAGGGCTCCCTCTGCTGGCGTGATGTTACAGTACCTTATCCACACATAATATGAATGTCATTGCAAATAATGCACTTGCATTCAGTTGATGCTAGAGATTATGGTTTATATATATATATATTTTCCCATCCTACTTGTTATCGTTTATAGCATAGCATAAAAATAATATTAATAAAATAATATTGGTGCATCTCTATATTGTTATTAGTCCGTAAACTCATGAAAATGGCATTAACATACATTCTTGAACAGTTTCAGTAACTGGAAATTAATGCTGGCCTCATAAGGACACCAAAAGTATTCAAATCTGATTCCTGTATAAATCAATCAATATGCTTCTCATGTTCATGGCTACATATGCATTACTAAATACCAGCTATTTGAAAACATTGATCCCACTGACTTTGTGATGTCAGCAGAATTTCAGGGTGGATTAAGAGCTATGGAGGAAGGTGGCATGGTAACAGGAAAGAGGGGTTATGGCAAGACGCTTGCGCCATCCGTTGGCCAACTGACCAAGTTATTAAAGATCTCTCATTAGTATTCATCCCCATATTCAGCATGTGGGAAAAAGTGAGAGTGGGAGAGAGAGAATGTAAAAACTCCTTTTTATTTACCATTCATTTGCAACAAAAGAGACAACCAAGTACGTATTTATCAAACAACAACACCCCAAAAGAGAGAGATAAAAAATTCAACACAGACATACATTTACAAAGAGGCATTTAAAACCAGTTCATTTTTAATAATCTCACATAGGGCTTTTATACACCATATAGCTTAAATACATAAGATCGTCTTTTGCTTTATAATATCTAAAATCAAGTAAAATTCTAGATTTTTAAATCTGTAACAGAATTCTTCACAATTTTTTCCTGCTTATGTAGATTCCATTTTTGCTCCACCCAGTAAAAAATTTAATAATTGACATTCATAATGAGTATATTTATAACCACAAATGAACACCTCCTTCAAAAACATTTCATCAAAAGACCTAAATAAATCTTGTAAAATAGTAAATAAAGGCTTTAATCTTTAACAATGGATGAAAGTATGAAACATTGTTTCCCTTTGATAGCAAAAAGGACATGATCTTGATTTACGTTCCAATTTAAAATACTAACAAAAGCATTAACAGCAATGGTGCCATGTAAAATTCTCCACTGTAGATCCCCTGTCTTTTTAAGTAATGGTGACTTATAGAGTGCCTCTTCATTCTGGTCTAAGTGCAGTATATTGCACCAAGGTGTAATCTATTTTTTGTTTAATACTTAAACACATTTATATATTAGCCTCTTTCACACAGTACTGCTGGTAGTTTACCAGCAAATTACCACAGTGACTTTACCCGTAAATACACAAATGTGTTGTTCACACAAGTACATTCTGTCTTTTAACTATTCACACATCAGTGCCAAAATAGGATAACACCCCCCTAGTGGTCAGGAGATATAATGAAATTTCTAAAAACGTTTATAACATTAAAATTTCAACATACTGTCATTTAACTTACATAATTAGATTTCTTTGCTTATGCTGAGTCCTACAATACTAAATTTGCCATATTCTACCATACTTCCTGTCTGCCATATTGAATTTTATTCTGCTCCGGCTGGTCACCCTGTGATACTTTAAGCCTTCTGTCCTCCGCCATTCGAGTCACTGGAGCAGGAAAGGCTTAACTTTGAGGATCTATGTCCACCACTCAGGCCAGTGGCATAAGACCCTCTTTAGTCTGTTTTGGTGGCCACAACTAAGGTAATGCGGTTACAAAACAGCATGTATTGGATCACATATGCAGTTATCCTGGACTATGAGGCCTGTGACTTAGTGTAACCTTTGGGCATTAGATCCCATTCTACCAGAGGTGTAGCACCATATAAGGCTCTGTTTGGGGGGGGGCATCTCTACGTGATATTTGTGCTGCGGCAGGCTGGTCCTCTCCGCACATTTATTTATTAGATTTTACAGTTTAGACTGGAATTCACTGGAATTCAACTCCAGGCGCTCAGGTCCTCCTGGGTTAAGTCTACGTCTGCTCCTAATGTTTTTATGCCAATGTTTCACAGCATCTGGGCAGGTCTTCCCTCACTGTGGCGTAGTGGGCATTTTTATTCCCCATAGCATCAAGCCTGACACAGCATGGTTGTTTTCCTTTGAAAGGGAACATCTCAGGTTGCATATGTAACCTGGTTCCCTGAGACAGAGAACGAGACACTGCTTCACTTTGCCACACTTCGATCTTGCCAGCATGGCCTTCTGATGATGTATCTGCAGGCACCTTTTAAAGTTTTTGTGGCACTCAATACTGTCACAAGACCTTCATCTGCCTATAAATAGGCCAGATTTTATATGTTAAGACTTGGGTGCGCCTGATGCGTTTCCCATATTGTCAAGCCTGGTGCGGCGTCTCATTCCCTGTCTTAGGGAACCGGGTTACATATGTAACCAGAGATATTTTTTTTGTTCAGTTTTTTGTTTTTAGAAAATTTTAGTTTTATGTTTAGAAATCTTGTTTTAGTTAACTATAACCTTGATAGGATGTTGTGCTTCAATACTGGAGTGTCTTGTCCAATATCCAACCTGACTGCTCACAGATGATGTTCAAGACTGGGATGTAATGTGCATATCTTGTTAGCTTGCTCATAATTAGCGGGCAGTCTATTGCTAGATTGCCCATGCAATAAATAAACAAATATAATTCATGTCCAAAAATTTGATCGGTTACCATGGTATTGCAGACCTCTCCTTAAAAAGGACGTAGATGCCGAAGAATGTAGAGACAAAGTAATTGATTTAACTCATTTACATGGGGAATTTTTGGTTTGATTGGGTAAAGACAAGGTTTATCCCACCCCTCTCAAACAGATTAAAATTTCATTTGGTTTGGGCCTTTTTATTTCGATTGAGGTGTTTAGCACTGGAATCTAGAGTATTTATGCTGAGCCAAAACCCTCTGGAAACCTGTACTGAGTCTATCATTCCTATGTCACTCATTCTGGCTCCCATTCGGTCACCCAGGCATCTCCGCCACCGCCCAACTCCTTCAAAACAGGTTCTGGTGGCCCTCGCTCCTAGCTGACGTAATCACCTTCATACAGAACTGTGATGTCTGTGCCATGTCCAAATCACCCAAACAGCTCCCCGCTGGTCCTCTACCTACTCTGTCCAACCCTGGTGCCACATAGCCCTAGATTTCATCACAGACCTCCCTCTGAGGATGGGTAGCACCACTATTCTCACTATAGTAGATAGGTTCTCTAAAGCTTGCCACTTCATCCCCTTCCCCAAGTTACCCACAGCCTTAGAGACTGTAGAGTGTCTCCTCCACTTTGTTTTCTGTTTCTACGGCATACCTGAGGACATTGTGTCAAACCACGGCCCACAGTTTACCTCCCGAGTCTGGTAAGCATTCTTCAAACATCTCAATATCAACATCAGCTTAACTTCTGGTTACCATCCCCAGTCTAAAGTCAGGCAGAGCGCCTCACCCAAGAACTGACTAAATTCCTCCAAATGTATTGTCTACAGAACCAGAATGACTGGAGTCGCTTCCTTCCATGGGAAGAATATGCCCAGAACTCACTCCACAAAGCCTCTACTGGTCTGACTCCCTTCTAATGTGTCCTCAGTAACCAGCCTCCTCGGTTTCCCTTGTAGGGGGATCCCTCTGATATTTCAGGCGTGGATAACTAGATTTGTCGGAGCAAGGTTGTGTGGGACCAGGCCCATGTTCACCTCCAGCGAGCCGACAACCAACAAAAAAGGTTTGCTGGTCGCCATTGACACTACAGTCTGCAGTACCAACCTGGCCAATGGGTCTGGCTATCCACCCAAGATCTCTGTCTTTGTCTACGCTCCAAAACACTCAGACCGAAGTGTGTGGGTCTCTTAAAAATTCTAAGACAAATAACTCCTGTTTCTTTCCATCTCCAACTCCCTGCTAATTATTGTGTCTCTCACACTTTCCATGTTTCCCTGTTAAAACCTGGTGATCCGAGGGAGAAGAACACCCAGGGCCCCCCTCCGATGATCATCGATGGCGAGGAGACCTACCAGATTTGAGAAATCCTCGACTCCAGACACCGGGGTCGAACTCTCCAATACCTGGTCAACTGGGAGGGTTATGGTCCGGAGGAGAGATCCTGGGTCCCAGCTGAGGACATCCTGGACCCCACATTCACTGCTGACTTTCACAGAACTCACCCTGAAACACCTAGATTACTTCTTTTGTGTTTGACCCTTCTTTGGATTCTATTTTTGATTCTTGCTGTCTGCCTTGATCCCTGCCTGTTTGGATTACTATTTGAACTCTTGCTGCCTGCCCCAATGTATTTGCCTGTTGTTGTTTACGATTACTGCCTTGCCTACACCACTCCTCTTTGCCGGTTACCGTTCTCTGCCTGTTTGAGTTGAGCTGTTTACTGTTAATAAACTGCATATAGATGCTCACTCGCTGCCTTCAGAGTCTTTGCGTGTGTGTGTGTGCACTATGAGTATGCTATTGATTAGGCCTATAGAACATCAGTTTCCTAAATATCAGCTGGTCAGAGGAGGCAACAGCTGATGGGCTGTGCTGTGTAAGCATGTTATGCAACCATTCACTTCAGCGCTTCATAACGTTTATACAGCCAAATTAGTTATATAACTTCAGAGACTTAATAAACAATACATTCCTAATAAAGCCTGTTTTATCTATGCCCCTAAATGAAATCTGATATGTCAGTACATCAATCTTTTTAGTCAAGTTCAAGTTCAACATTTTTAATCAGTCAGTATTTACTTTTTTAAATTAAATTCTTGATCTTAGTGTATTGCATGTGTATGTTAATCTTTTACTCAAGCATAATAACTAGCTTGCTGCCTGTGAGATAACTAACCTTTTAGCATGGTGTTACTAATCCCTCTTAGATTTGAATCCCCTCCCCTCTAAACTGGAATCTGAATTAATAATTTCAAATTTCACTCTACTGTTTTTGTAAAATATTTTGTACTGTTCTCAGTTGTATTGTTCAACATTTGTATTCAATGGTCACAAAATGTAGTGACCAAATACTTGCATACATAGCTGGTAAATCCGCAACAATAACCAAATTAACCAGACCAACATTGTTAATCTTAAACCAGTTATGACAACATAATTTAGAATGGTATAAACTGGTCTAAACTGTTATTAGTAGGGTGTTTTTGAAAGAGTGTGTGTATTTGATTGCAGTGAAGTGAGTTTTAATAGTGCTTGTGTATTAGACCACTTCTAAGTGATGCTTCCAGTCTGTAGTTCAACTATGAGACCACTGAGAAAGCCTAAAACCTTTGACCTTAATATCTGATGAGTCCAGTTTGTTAAACCAATTAATCTGAGACTAATCCACATGCTGGACCACAATCTCGTAATTAATATTTCAAAGGCAGCGCATTATGGAGTAAGATAATAAATTAAATGATTGGTTTTGGGGTTGAGCTCCAGGTCAACTCCCCAAGCTTACAGCATCCAAATCCAGAGAGGGAAGACACAACCAGTTCAGATTTTAGAAGGTTGGCACATCAGCATCAGCCCAGAAGGACTATGCTACACTACAACCTTAAATAAACTCTTTTCCCAACAAGCACTTGATCCTGCTTTTCAATGTATTAGAAGCATACTAAATACATTAGTGAGCCACCCAAAGACTGCTCAGCCAAATACAGGAAAACTTAAAAACTGTGTTCTTTTATTGGAAAAGGTCATAAACAGTTAAGTATAACCAGATGCGGATGCCTTTGCGTTATATTAGTTTACTTCATATGCACGTTTCTGATTTTATCAACAGTTTCTATATTGAAGACCAGAGAACTAAACTATAATTTGCACGCCCAGTCCGTATAATGGGACATTTTATAGTTTTTATAATTGTTAGTGGTTTATTGAACATTTAAATACACTCAGTGATAGGAACAGCTAACAAATTGCTGGATATGAACTCACATCACTCACCTGAGCACCATGGCTTAGTAATGGCTCAGTGTGGAAGTATGTTGTGCTAAAAAAGTCAATGACTGTAAGTGGGATCTATTTCCCATATGTAGGTTGGAGGTCACATAATGCTGCCAATTCGTTGGATGTCACCAGAAAGTATAATGTACAGGAGGTTCACCACAGAAAGCGACATCTGGAGTCTGGGAGTTGTGCTCTGGGAGATCTTTACCTTCTAGAAACAGCCCTGGTACCAGCTTTCAAATAATGAGGTACACAAACACTAACATCCATGCTGAAATGCCAAGACATTCTGTTTCATATGCAAAACTATGTCAATGCAGTAAAATACCTTTTTTAAAATGCCTCCCCCACAGCCCTTGTGAACCATATTTTAGTCGTGGGAATCCAAACCAATGAACTTGCCATAGCTAATGCCATCCTCTACCATTAAAGTTAAAGGAACAATAAGCATTTGCTTGTTGTGTTTGATGTTTGACTACTTGTTCTTTCTAGGTGACTGAGTGTATCACCCAAGGACATGTACTGCAGTGTCCCAGGACCTGTCCTAAGGAGGTGTATGACTTGATGCTGGGATGCTGGCAAAGAGAGTCCACAACTCTCTTTGAGGGATCCACAACCAGTTCCTCAACCTAGCCAAGGAATCCCCTGTTTACCTGGACATCCTAGGATAAGTGAGCACATTATTTCTTTATGACTGCACATGGATACCCAAAGCTGCTCTTCTCCTCAATTCATCTAGCATTCCTCTCTTATCCAGCTTTAACACCCTCTTGTTCTTTGTTCCACAACCAATGCTTATTTTTTCAATGTAATTGTCTCGATACACTGGCAACAGGATCCTTTCTGTTTACATTATGACTATAAATAATGTATTTCTGTACAAAAAACGATGGAATAGAAAGATGTGTACTGACCACAGTTTTAATGCACCAGGAACAAAATTCCACATGTTGACCTTTTTAAGCTTAAGGACCAAATGAACGGCACACTCAATAATTCCATTTGTCACTGTACTGTAAATTGACCTTTGCTACAAGGTTCAACACTTCTAAACATTCAAGACTTCAGGAAGACAATGTGAAGAGTGACAGCTTATTTTCTGCTCACTGAACTCCTGTCAGCACACAGCTGCTGTACTTTTCATACACGTTATATAATAGCAGACAAAAGTTTGAACACATCTACTCTAATTTATTTATTAGTACTTTCCACATGTCAAAGTAATGACATCAAAACTATCAAGTAAAGCAAATAGAATTACTTAAGTAAAATGTTAAATTAAAACCTTCTCATATTTGAGCTTCCTAAAGAATACTCAAAAAGAATGCACAATCAACACAATGCGTTTTAAAGGAGTTGCCTTGTATGCTGAATACTTATTGGGTATAAAGACATTTATATGTAACCACAATTTATATTTGTCTGTAAAACCAATGTCACACATTTATTTTAAGATAATAAGAAACATTAATTCAGTCAGGTGTGCCCAAACCTTTGGCTAGTAGCATACTGAATGTGAAACTAATGTGATAAACAGTGACAACCTGCAATTATATGTATACATGTCAAATATGTGTGTTTCTAGAACTAGGAGTTACCAATGAAGTCTTCACTTCAAGCTTCTGGACTCTGACAGGACATTTTTGTTACTGAGCAAATCTGAAATGGCAGACTAAACTACTAAAATGTGTCCAGAGCAATAGGAGTTTCCAGGTCTGTACTGTTCTGAACATTACACACACTATAGAGGGCTAAATGGAGTCATTTGAGATATATAGTGGCCGTTTATTGAGGGCTAAATTACAAACTCTTTCTTGTCAGTCTTTCTTGTTCACCATGTTTTACTACTATGTTAAAGCATTATTGTAGTACTCAGCCTTTGGGTCATACAACTGCTATGGTGTAATATATTTTATTATTAATTAATAAAGTAAATTAATAATGACTTACATTTATTAATAAATTATTAATAAATATTTTATTACAGGACACCAACCCCCTACAGCCTCATATACACTGTCAGTGTATATGATGGGAGGGGAACACAATGGAAGGAAAGCGAGGCAGAGGAGAACAGGAGACAAACATCTGCTTAATACATATTTCTTCATGTTTTTAGTATATAAATGACTACATCAGCTTTGTCACCACAGAGGTTCTACCTAAATGTACTTTTTTTGCGTTCATTATTAAGTTCAATATTGCATTGTTAGTATTCACTCCTGTGTAAGATTTTGCACACTGTACTCAATGCCAGAATGGATCAACTAAAAATATTCAAAGCTATTCAGTTTGTGGAATTATTAAACCACGTTCACACAAGCACATATTGGAGTTCATACATTTTATTACAGTAAAGATGGAGACATCATAGATAACATTTTAGCTTTACATTTTACACTTTATTTTGTACTCAGTGTTTGACTTTTGCTTGTAAATTATTTTATTGCAAATGAATTATGAATAATAATATTAATAGTTATTGTTATATTTGGTTGGGAGTGAATGCAGAGTTTTGTGGGGTAGAGTGTCCTGGAAAAGGATTTATTTATGAAAAGAAAGATGATAAAGAGTTTATGTTTGGCATAGTGATCTCTTCAAACCATTTTCAGGTCATAATTCACCTGAAAATCAATAAAACGAACAAACAAATCAAATAGATTTCAAATAGATAGAATATATTTAATTAGATTTAATAGATTTAATTATTTAAAGAAAATGAAGCCACATTTCTGCAAACATTAAGATTTTTTTGCAGGATAACATTTAATTTTAATTGTGACATTGTTTTTATGACAATTAAATTCCTTTCAAATTCCTATTATTGTAATATGTCTTGATGTTGTACTTTTAAGATTTCATTAGATTTTATTAATATAATGCAGTATTTTTAGGTAAAACAAACTTTAATACTTTTTACATTACACTAATAATAATTTGGGGAGAAATTGTGCTTAATTGAAATAAAAATGTAAAAATAAAAATATGTAAATAAACAATGGCCCCTAAAAATAGGCTTGATTTTCTTTTAGCAAAATAAATGTTCTCATTTCCTTCTGTTGTTTTTGTGCTAATATATGACTGGGACATGTTCTTGACAGGATTCACCTAAACCAAGAAACAATTGTTATATACAAATGTGGAGGGGCAGTTTGGTGGTTTAGGATAGCTTTCCCTTACACAAAAATCCACAAGTGTCCTGAAACATAATAATGGACTCTGACTGCAGACAAGCTCTTTTACAGACTCTTTTGTAGTGTTTTAGAATGTCTATAAGCTATAATACTGTCTGCACTTAAGCCAATCTGCAGGCGTCTGCAGCATTAAATCCAATGTTCCTTCTTTCCTTGGATCCTTTTCTTACATAGTCTCACATAACTGGGAAAGGAGTACATGACACAGTCAGTAAAATGCTGGTTAATTCAATTACAACAAAGTATCAAGTAGTGTAATTTCTATGGAAATGTACAGCTATCCATTTATCTACAAACGTTTAATCAAACATCCTCATCTATATGATTTCTATACCTGTACAATGACATTCTCTGAGAGGCATGGACCAGTCAGTTCTACATTGTGTTAATTAAAGTGTAATGTCTTACCTCATCATCTGTATGTATACGGGACAACCTGAGCCAAACATATTGACCTACAGCCTAAAACTGACTTCATAAAGTGAATGTATAAAACATTGCTATAGAAGAACTGAATACATGTAGCACATGTGAAACATCTAAATGAGAAAGCAGAAAGAAAAAAGTAGACAGATAGCAGCTAGAGAAAAATAAAATAATAAATAATAAATAATAAAAACTCCCTTTTTGTCTCACTGACATAGGCAGAGGGAACAGGGAGAGAGTACTGATCAGTCCATGTTTCAATGGTTTGTTTTGACATTGTTAATTCAGACCTAACTAATTGCCAGATGACTAAATGCTTTTAAAAACACATCCACAACAAAAAAGACATCTACACCAAATAAGGTCATAGTGCATCAGGTCTGAAAATGTCATCAGAGAGTCCCCAAAGAGATACAGACTTTTAAGCATCACTTCACTACACACTTCACATTACATGGCTGTGCTCAACTATGAGGTTTTGTGGTCTGCTTAAATACTATATAACAGTAAATACATATTCACTCTGTCCTTTATTCTGGGAAAGAAATATCATTTGGGATATTAGCATGTGCTGTCTATTCATCAGATTGACCACATTAAGAGCTGTTTATTGCCAACATGTAAAGAGAAGACAGCTGCTGGCAGCCAGCTTTGGCTACTGATATATGCCATATCACTGTATGATTGAAGATAGTATTCCATGTTGCTTCAAAGGATAGCACTGTATTGTTTTTGTTAGTGCAGACATGCTTATGTGCTGGATGTACAGAGTTGTTAAAAATAAACAGCACAAACAAATAGAAATACAGGAAGATCAAAGAACTAATATTAATGAGTCAGAGATTATCCAAAATAAAATACACAGTAATATCAAGAAGGCTCATTGTTTAAGCATATTTTATGTTGTCTGTGATGCAGTTATGTAAATTCAAACAAAAGTAGTATAAATTATGTATTAAATACATGGATCAGAGACTTAAATTGGGTATTTTGTGCAGTATTGTTATTGCCAAAATTCAGGCAAAACCAGGCTCAAACATTAGGGTCAAAACCAAACAGACCAGTCAAACCAGCAAACATTGAAATGCAAATCCAAAAATGAAATATTACAAAAACAAGGCAAGATTAAGGAGCAAATACAACTAAGTGCTTATCATTGTAGGTATGTTATGATTGTGTCTCTTCTTTGTGTCTTTTCCTGTGTTTCAGTTTTCTTTTGTTCTGTTGAAATAACAATAGGACCTTAAACAAGCCCATCTATCTTTAATTAAAAACATATTTACCTCTTCACATTTCTCTCCTCATCACTCACTTTTTCAAGATACACATTCACGCATCATGTACAAGGCCCCACCAGCATCTTCACAAATTATTAGTTCAAAAACTTTTTAAAACCCAGTTTCATGAACACTGCTGATAAAAATCTGTCCAATCAATAGAGTTACATGAAATCCAATGGATGGTTTTTAATTAACAGTTGGCAGAGCGTCTGTGTTGGCATATGCATGTCAAAGGTATTTGTGTGGTTTAGGGGTCTAGTGTGAATGCAGCTGTCTTTAAGGACCAGCTGGTACTGAGCCTTTTGTCTTTGCACTGTAAAAAATAAGGGGATGCTGAAATAGGAAAAGGAAGAGAAGGAAGTGATTGAGTTAAAAAAACAGGAGTTTTTATTTTGCATGCTGACCATGGATTAACATTCTTCCAATGCTCAAGACGCGGTTCTGTCTTTTTCCCACTTTACTCCTTTCTGCCTGAATATTTGAAAGGGAATGTTTTGGGTTCAAAACAACTTAGGATCTATTGATAGCATGCTGTTGATGTATATTGAAGCTAAAATAATCTGGATTTTGATAAATTTGATGAGTAAAGTTTAAGTTCATATTAAATTAATTAATAATATTAACTTTGGTTGCAAACTTGGTAAATCTGAGCTCAGTTTTGTGATACTGTTGAGATATCTTCTGAAACTCTAATTGTGACATTTGTCAGATTTCTGGGTCTTTTTCTCAGGAGGAATGCACTATATTGCCAAAAGTCATCTGGCTTTACATTCACATGAACTTTAATGACATTCCATTCTTAATCTGTAGGGTTTAATATGGAGTTGACCCACCCTTTGCAGCTATAACAGCTTCAGCTCCTCTGCGAGGGCTTTCCACGAGGTTTAGAAGTGTTTTGGGAAACCATTCTTCTAGAAGCGCATTTGTCAGGTTAGGCACCAATGTTGGACGAGAAGGCCTGACACCCAGTCTCCGCTTTAATTCATCCCAAAGGTGTTCTATCAGGTTAAGGTCAGGACTCTGTGCAGGCCAGTGAAATTCCTCCACACCAAACTTGCTCATCCATGTCATTATGGACCTTGCTTTGTTTAGTGGTGCGCCGTCATGTTGGAACAGGAAGGGGCCATCCCGAAACTGTTCCCACACAGGAAGTTGGGAGCATGAAATTGTCCAAAATGTCTTGGTATGCTGAAGCATTAAGAGTTCATTTCACTGGATCTAAGGGGCCATGCCCAACTCCTGAAAAACAACCCCACACCATAACCCCCCCTCCACCAAACTTTACACTTGGAACAATGCAGTCAGGCAAGTACCATTCTCCTGGCAACCACCAAACCCAGACTCATCCGTCATATTGTCAGACAGAGTAGTGTGATTTGTCACTCCAGAGAAAACGTCTCCTTTGCTCTATAGTCTAGTGGTGGTGTTATTTACACCACTGCATCCAACACTTTGCATTGCACTTGATGTAAGGCTTGGATGCAGCTGCTCGGCGATGGAAACCCATTCCATGAAGCTCTCTATGCACTTTTGTGGCGACTTCTGCACACTGTGCACCTCAGCATTCTCTGACCCCGCTCTGTGATTTTACGTGACCTGATGGTGTTGTTGCCAATTGCTTCCACTTTATAATATCACTGTATAACACCACAGTTGACCGTGTAATATTTAATAGTGAGGAAATTTCACAAATGAATTTAGGCAACCTATCACGGTACCACGCTTGAATTCACTGAGCTCCTGAGAGTGACCCATTCTTTCAGAAATGTTTGTAGAAGCAGTCTGGATGCCTAGGTGTGTGATTTTATACACATGTGGCCATGAAAGTGATTGGAACACCTGAATTCAATGATTTGGAGGTGTGTCCCAATACTTTTGGCAATATCTGAGACATAGGAGACTTAAGCACATTAATGTTTCCATTTGCTGTCCTTTGAATCTCATTAATCTAGGAGAAATAATTTTTATTTAGTTTTTTGTAAGATCTCATCTGTGATTTCCTGTCCTGTGGATACTGAGGAAAAGCTCAGTATACTTTTAAAGGGTTTGAAAGTATAAATGTGAAACTTTTCTTTCGAGAGCTACATTTTTAAGGTCACTATATAGTATAGTCCCAGAGATATGGATATCTAAATATGCCTTCATGAGTTCACTATTAAATTGCACACATTTCAGTTGTCAGAATTCAAATGTGGGTCACCGTAGAAATCTGGTACTTTTTGGTGCATTTATTATAAAGAGGAAAGTTGGAAGAATGAATAATGTTACCTTTTAAAGAGCAGAGCACATAGATAGCGTCTTTTTAAAGATATTTTATCCGTGTATCTTTAAAACAAACTTAAAGAGCAGTACTAATGTTTAGTCTCTTTTTAACAATGTTTTCCTGTGCATGCATTTCTGGGTGTAATTGGTGCGTCTCTCTTTCTGTATCGGCCACAATGTCTGTCTTAGATGTATAAGGTGCTCCAGTGCTGAGTGTATTTCTCTCTCTTAGAAGTGTCTATTGGGACATTGCAGTCACCTCTCCTTTTTGAAGTGAGAGCCACTTCAGATGGTCTCTGCACTTTCCCCCTGCTGCATAAGCATATGAGGATGAGACAGCAAGCACTAAAGCTGATTTGGGAAATACAATAGAAGCATTCTATCAGGTTAAACATTATAAACCCCACAGACCGGTCATTGCTATTCATGCTTGTCCGAGTTCTCTGATATGATAAGCAGCCTGCCTTAGCAAGCCTGCTGTCACACCAGAGCTCCAGCGGAGAGATGGTTATCAATTGCAGCATTAGAGGTTGGGCTCATGTCATTGGAAGCAGATAACTCACTTGCTCCCCCATCTTCAGGTGTGGTGGTGCAAGCTGAGGCTGATGCCAAGATGACAACCGTGCCTTCTTGGACAGCTGTGAACAACTGATTGGGATGGAATCTTCCACCCTCCCTGATAGTAGAATGGTGAGGAGGTTTGTACACCTACAGTTCCTACCCTGGTCATTGCGTGTTGACAGCTCATCCATCTTAGTTTCCACACAATGCAATTCAACATGCCTGCCCAAGGTCAGTGGCATTCTTATTTTGTTTGAGCTGAGGATGCAAATATCCTGTAAGCAAACATTGACATCCTCCTTACATAGGGCACGATGGAGCCTGTTCCCAGCTGAGATTATTCACCTTGGGTTATGCCTGTTCCTGGATCTACGTGTTCTGAATTGGGACCTTTGCAAGTTCCTATTCAAGATGATCACATTTAACACCAGGATTGGTGCATGACCATAGACCTGAAAGACATGTGCTGGATGTCTTGTTCTGGTTTCTCTCGAGAGCTGGACATATGAGTTCAGGGTCTTCTCCTTCAGTCCCTGCCTCTTCTATTTCTGCCTAATGTCATGGGGGCTGCCTTCCCCTCTTGGGGAGAAGGTGTTGTTTATTCGACTACCTTGAGTACTGGCTTTTCTTAAACCAGGGCCATGGTGCTAAGTCACCTATATCATTGGGGACTTGGGTCAAATGGGAAAAGAGCAAGCTTCTCTTCTCTCAGGTTCAAGTTGGACTTGGAATGTTCTCAGGCTATGTTGACTGCCTCAACTTGCCCCTGTGGAGGCTTGGCCTTGATCCAGGGCAAGCGTGTTATTCCAGATGGGCAACACAGCAACTGTGGCATCTTAAATGCAATTGTGGTTTTTGCCCCATTTGCATGTTACAACTCACCCACTGCCTTCCTCCACTGGAGCCAGCAGAGACTGTGGTCTTTTTAAACCACTCACATCCTAGGCAACCTCAATCACAAACATCTTGTGACAGGTTTTGCCCTGGAGAGTGGATGCATTTAATGAAACACAGGTAGTCCTGTTTGATTCCCAGAGTCCTCCTATTACACTATGGTTTTCTTTCTAGGCCCCCTTAACATGGTGCATAGCTGGCCCCAGGTCTGTTGGCACGCACTGTGCAAGGTCAGGAAGGAAAAGGAGCAGGTCTTGCTGGTTGCGCCATTTGGCCCCCTCCTCTTGGAATGCATGCTCCTTACAAAGAGAAAGGACCTTGGACCTTCACTAATGTTCACTATCTCAACACATTTGACCATCACACTCATTCTGCAATGACCTTCTATAAGCTTTATATACTGTGCCTTCAGTACAGTTAGTGTCTTCAGTACTTTAGTTTTATGCCTTTGCAGTGCTTTGGAAGGTTATGACGACTTACTTAGGCATGCTATCTTTGCCGGCAGCTATGCCACTGGGGTGCATAACATGGTTTAGCTGTTGTGGCGATTATTATAGGGGCATCTGCCCTGGTGTCACTACATTGACACAATGACGAGTGAGTGACAGAAAGGGAACATTTCGGTTATGTATGTAGCTTCTGTTTCCTGATGGAAGGAAGGAGACTGTGTCTGTAAAAACATCAGAGTGGTGCTCAGTTTCCCAATTTCCTCCCATAGCGACAGGTGACCATGAAACAGGAATGGAGGGGTAGAGAGTCGTCATGATAAAGACCCCTGGATAACATGTCTGTTGTTATTTTTTACATTGTGCTTTTAATTGTCCTGTTATGGTCTGATACTTTTAAATGGCTGACTTCTAAAGAATTTTTTCATCTAATAATTTTATTCCAAGCATTGTAAATGTATTCTTTTGAATGTATTTTTAATGATTAAATATTAATATGCTGTTAAGTCAGTATGTTATTGTTATTATATGTTATACAGTATATGTTATACGAAGTTTTAATGATTTATAAATTATTTAATGAAAGTAAATACAATATATAAACTGGAAAGTTTGAGTTTAGTCTATTTCCCTTTTAAGTTATCTGTACTTAAAAATATGTTAATTCAATAAAAAGACCACTTTAGGTCAACTCAATCAAACTGGGTTGTCAATTTCCCCATTACTCATATGAACTGAAGGAATAACTTCAAATAATTTGAATGACAAAATTTTAATAATTTGAGTAGTCTCAAATCATTAGGAGTTACAGTGTAAAAGGTATAAAATATTTATCAGCCCTTAAATCTTGATGCACATTGGGGATGCTGGTGTGAAGTTTGAGCATACCTAATGCCTCAGCAAGTTCTTCCTGTTTCATGGTGTATAATCAAACTTTATCAGGTCACCATAGATACACAATTGAACAAAAACTCAAAAGCTTTACAACTCGATATTGCAAAAGCCATTAGATTAGACTGACTAAATTTGATGTTAATGTAATGAAATATCTAGAAGTATATGTATGTGAAATGTAGCGTGAGAACTGCTTTTTTAAAATTTTGTAGGTGGTGTTATTGGCGAGTTATTTTGCCACACTTCATTCTAAAACCCATATCAGATTAAATTTTCTTCTGACATAACAGACGTATTGTTTAAATAGGGTCCTCACACCATCAGTGCTCAGGCTCAAATTTCCTTAAAATGCATACAAATATGTATAATCTTAAACTACTAAGAGCATTTAATGTGCCTCAACCTAATACATATTAACAGTAACTAGACAGAACACTAAAATGTTCTGCAGACAATTATCCTTAAAAGAAATTAAGTACCAGAGTTTTGCAAAGGGACCCACATTTGGTTTTTGATGACTAAAAATATGTACAATTCATTAATTTACTCATAAAGGCACATTTAGATCCCCATATCCCTGGGACTAAATGATATAGGGCCTTAAAATGTAGCTCCCAAAAGGAAAGTTGCTTAAGAACGGGACTGAAAGGACATTAAAGTATCTCTAATACGCCTTGAGTTACAGGCATGTTAAGTTTGTAAAAAAAAAAACAAAAAAAACACAAAGTGCTTTTTACATATTTTTGAACTGTCCCCATTGGCATATAATGCAACAAGGATTGCTAATGTCAACAAATTTTACTAATTGATCTACAAAAAAAATATTTTGCTGGTATTTTTCTCAAGTCATTTTCACCCCCTCTATTATGATTTCCAATTTCAGGTGCAAATTGTGATTTTGACCACCCTCTACAAATTAGTGGATTACTTCATAACTATTCATTAATTTTGTCATCATTTTGACTTTCATTACTCTTTATGTTGGTCTTGGTTCTGTAAAAATATGGAAAAAAATCCAAAATTTGAACCAGGGAAATTTTCAAAATTTGGTTGATTTGACACAAAATGACCCAAATATACTTTACTCAAAATTCAATGGTAGCACACTAAACAGAATGATCACTTATGTTAAAAAACTATTCAGACAGTTATCAGCAGGAAAATCAGTCAGATTCCTTTAAATTTCATGTCACAGATGCTGCCCAATAAGGTTGAACCCGGAACATCTCTTTAAGCATGTGGTCTATCAGTAAAAATAATAAAAGGCTCATGTATGCTACTGATTATTTAAACAAAAACATTAAAATATCAGTGTAAGTGCAATTGGAACAAGAGACACATTCACTTAACTTAAGCCATTTATTATCCATAGATCAAATTAAAGTCTGACAAACATTCCCACACAATCAGACTTATCCGTGTATTTTTTACTACCACATAATTATACACATAGTACTTTGGCCAGCTGCTAACAACATAAACAAATACAAACACAGTGTTGACCATACTCGCACTACTGTATATACGTTTTATTTTCCTTTCTTCCCAAAAAAGAAATAAAATAAATAAAAAGGCAACTAAAAGGAGCTGTAAAGCCACAAACAGTGCTGTGAACACACATGCGCGCATGCATGCACACACGCACACATGAACAATAATACAGTCTCATCATACAATAGTACAACCTCATGACTGCAACCTCATTGCCACACGGAGTACACCGGTGAGTTTTCCAGAGGGAATAAGAGTGACATTACATTATTAGAATACATTGGTGCTTTGTAAGCTGTATCATGGGCGTGCAGCTTTGATTCTATTCTCATTTGACTCTATTCCTAATGTGAATCCTGTGTTGAGGAACCATAAATATTTGTAAAATGTTCATGACTTGTCCTTGTCCTACTGTAGCACCAAAACCAATTTTTTTACATTTTAGACCATTCAGCACATAACCTTTAAATTTTGTTAATTACTATATTTCTTTTAGTGACCATAACATTTTCACATTTTGGTTTATTTATATTTATAATTTTTAATTGACAACTCTGTAATCAATTATTCTTCATCAAGTTGTTCCAAACCCATATGTCATTCTTTGGTTACAAATAAAGAGATAATATAGCTGCAAATAGCGACGATTGGCCCAAGCACTACAATGCCATTGCCACACACAGCTTCTCTGAAAACAATGCACTTGAATTTAACTCAAAAAAATAGTGGAGTATTTAACATTCACATAGCACTTCCTGCTGCCAGTTGGTGGTGCTATAACTGTGACTCACAGTAGCCATGTTATTGTGATCAGCCTACAACACCAAACATATCTACTCCATGCATTGAGTAATTCACATGAAACCTTGGAAATATGAAACACTTCATTTATTACTATAAATTGTTTCCCTTGCCATGGCAACACTGTCCGAGATATCAACAATCCATTCACAAATTAACATTCTCAATATCTCTTCTTTTTTTCACCAAGCCTGAAGTGATGTGTAAATTTAAGAGGACTTTTTTAAACTCTGTTTTAAGTGACACACTTAGCACCTTCTACCTGTTGGTGGTGCTATGACTGTGACTTACAATAGCCACCTCTATGTCATCATTCAATAGGACCAAACACACAGCTCAAATTTAAAACAAAATCTCTCAGTTCACACAGAAAATATGAGCCACTTCCTGTTTTTATTTTTGGCTACAATTTTATTGCCTCGCCATAGCAACACTGGTCGAGATATCAAAAATCCCTTCACAATTTATCATCTATAATGTCTTAAAAGATGTCTGACTTGATGTGAATGATACATGTACCAAGTCTGGTGACTGTAGACCCATCACTTAAGTTTCACACAGGTGTATGTTGTACATATGCACCATCATTTTGTGCCCTGTTCCAGGGAGCGCTACAGAGCCCCTGCCCCTCCTATGTGCAAGCCTTTGTCCAGGCCTAATGTTTAATGACTCCGATGTGTGTGCCAAGTTTCAAGAGTTTTTGATCATGTTACGGTAGCCAAAAGCCCCAAAAACCATGAACTACAGTGTCATCGCCACACACTGCTTCTCAGAAAAAGATGCATAGCCACATGCATTTAATTCTGAAATTAATAAAGGAATATTTTAAAGTCTAAGTCTATGGTAAGTTACACTTCTACTGGCAGTTGGTGTCTCTATAACTGTCTCACAATAGCCACATCATTGTGATCAGCCCATAACACCAAACATATTTACCAAGTTTGATGTAAATCACTTAATGCACACAGAATGAGACCCTTCCCAATCCATTTATTGCCATAAACTGTTTTGTTGACATGGCAACACTGTTTGAGATCAACAATCTGATCAATCAAATATCTGACAATATTTTGTCACGTTACAACCACTAACAAAAATGTATTTTATTGGGATTTTATGTGATAGACCAACACAAAGTGGCACATAATTGTGAATTGGAAGGAAAATGATAAATGGTGTCCAAATTGTTTTACAAAAAAATATCTGAAAAGGGTGGTGTGCATTTGTATTCAGCCCTCTTTACAATAATACCCCTAACTAAAATCCAGTGGAACCAACTGTCTTTAGAAGTTGCTGTACAAATGAAAATATCCAAAAGTGAAAGTATAAGTATAAATTGAAAATAAAAGTGAAATTTTTTTTGAAAATTAGGAAGGGAAAAGAAAGAATATTCAAAATTGACAAAATTAACAAACAACGAATATAACACAATGTACAGAGCAAATGTTCTAAGCTAATATCAGCAGTCTCCCTGTAAGCAAGCCAACAGGGCAACAGTGGCAAGGAACCAAAACTCCAGTTATATATAAATGGAGAAAAAAAACCTTGGGAGAAACCAGGATTAGTAGGGAGGGCCAGTTCTCCTCTGGCATGCTAATGCTGCAGTCCTTAGCTAAAATTAAAAAAGAAAAAAAAAACAAAACACATATTCACATATTTCCCGGTGCTTTGGGAGGGCCAGGTGTCACTGCAGTCACTGCTCTATGGCGCAAGGATGAGCACCTGACTGTACCATAGCAGGGACATTTGTTAGAGAACATTAGTGAACAAACAGCATCATGAAGACCAAGGAACACACCAGACAGGTCAGGGATAAAGTTGTGGAGAAGTTTAAAGCAGGGTGAAGTTATAGCACAATATCCCAGGCCTTGAACATCTCATGGAGAGCTGTATAATCCATCATCCGTAATTGGAAAGAGTCTTGCACAACTGCAAACCTACCAAGACATGGTACGTCCACCTAAACTGACAGGCCGGGCAAGGAGGGCATTAATCAGAGAAGCAGCCAAATGGCCCATGGTAACTCTGGAGAAGCTGCAGAGATCCACAGCTCAGGTGGGAGAATCCTGTCCACAGGACAACCATTAGTTGTGCACTCCACAAAAAATGGCCTTTATGGAAGAGTGGCAAGAAGAAAGCCATTGTTGAAAGAAAACCATAAGAAGTGAGACTGGGGCGGAGGTTCACCTTCCAGCAGGACAATGACCCTAAACATACAGCCAGAGCTACAATAGAATGGTTTAGATCAAAGCATATTCATGTGTTAAAATGGCCCAGTCAAAGTCCAGATCTTAATCCAATTGAGAATCTGTGGCGAGACTTGAAAATTGGTGTTCACAGACGCTCTCCATCCAGTCATCCTGACTGAGCTTGAGCTATTCTGCAGAGAAGAATGGGCAAAAATTTCACTCTTTAGATGTGCAAAGCTGGTTGAGACATACCCCAAAAGACTTGGGGTATGGGAAAAGGTGGTTCTACAAAGTATTAACTCAGGGGGGCTGAATATAAATGCATGCCACACTTTTCAGATATTTACATTTGTAAAACATTTTGGACAACATTTATCATTTCCCCTCCACTTCAATTATGTGTCACTTTGTGTTGGTCTATCACATAAAATCCCAATAACATACATTATTGTTTGTGGTTGTAACGTGACAAAATGGGTATGAATACATTTGCAAGGCGAATTATAAGGATTCTTTTAAATTCTAAGTGACACTTCCCTCTGCCAGTTGATAATGCTATGACTGTGACTCACAATAGCCACCTCTTGGGAAAAACCAGTCAGTCTCTAGGACCAAACATACAGCTTATGTTCGAACAAAATCATTCAATACAACAACAGATATGAGTCACTTCCTGTTTCCCATTTTTCACCATAATTTTATCACCTCGCCATGGCAACACCGTTAAAGATATGGAAAATCCCTTTGCAAATTTGAATCTTCAATGTCTTGGCATGGCACTCAGTAAGTTTGGTGACAATCACTTAAAATCCCTATGAGGATCATTCAAAAGTTTATGCCATGCACTTTTTAGAAAATCCAAAATGGCAGATTTCCTGTTGGGTGGAGATAAGGGGTGTCAGTGCGAAAGTTGTTTGGGTCGACATTATTGATAAACATACCAAGTTCTGTACAGGTATGTATGATATATGCACCATCTTTTTGAGCTCCATACCAGGGGGCAATACCTAGACCTATCTGCCAGCTTTTCCTGGCCCTAATGGCTTACGACTCTAACGTGTGCCAAGTTTCAAGAGTTTTTGAGCATGTTAAGGAGCCCAAAGGTGCTGAAAATGTGATGATGAAATGATAGAAAGCATATTGTGACCATGGCCTGTCAAGCTAGTGTAGGCCCAAAGTTTTTTATTTCACATGAAGTCATATTGTATGAGAAAAGTCTAAACATCAAGCTACAAAACCTCCCTTCAGCTGTAGCCTCAAATCTCATTGGGCTTATATATGTGTGTGTTAGGCTCTAAAACTGGTTATTCTAGTTAGGGTAAAACAAATCAGTTCAAACAGATAAGTGAGTAGGCAAACACAGGTGATGTAGAACACAACAAACACCAAGTTTTTGAGCTCAGTCAGAGCCTTAGACTAGAATGAATCTAGTATAATTTCAGGTAAAACAGTCTTGATGGCTGAACTCAGAGTCAGAATTGGGGTATGGGAGGGCACGGTTATCCTGGATATCAGGTTCAAGATCCGGGTCATTTTCATCATTGCTTTCTGCACTGTAGTCAACTTCCTCCTGGAATGCTGGCTCATCCTCATGCAACACATACGTGGTGGGACTGCAGAAAACACAGATGATTGTTGGCTGTTACAAAACAACTATGTTAAATACTTGAAAGGTGTAATTTTGTAACAGCAAAAAAAAAAAAAAATTCTACACAAAGCAAATCTGTTTTTGGTCATTGCTAGTTGTCGCTATGCTGTTGGTAAGGTGAGAGGATTTTTCGGCATTGCTTTGGAGATTTTCGGTAGTAAATGTTTGTGGTTACTTACTGACCCCAGGGTTCATAAACTTTCCATGACTTACATCACTAATCATATTATATCACTAATAATATATTCATGATCACATAATAAGGTTTTTTGAAAATAATTTTACAAATGGCTTTGGTCCCTCCTTTAATGTAAAACAATTATGAAATGTAGGGCTGGGTATTGTATTCAATTTTATTTACATGGTTCCAATCTGATTCAATTTCGTTTTGATTAAATAACGAATTAGTTATTAGTATTTCATTAAAATGTTAGGTTTGCAGACATGGAATCCATATTTACAAATACATGCTGGTAACTGAAACCCTCTATACCTCTATTACTTAAATTCACATTTTAAATTAACTGTAGGCCAAAACAGGACAAGAGGCTAGGTACAGACAATATTTACATTCTCTTAAGTAAAGCATGCACAATAAAAATTGATTTGGGGATTTCCCAAATTGATATTGTATTGTTAAATTGCAATATTCAAATCAATACTGGTTATTCAGCCCTAATAAAATGTTCTTTGTTCACCAAGTGATGCACATGAATTAATGTATCATTCACGTTTGCAGCACAGACAGTGCAGGACGAGTGCCAAAGTTAATTACTTAAGGTTAGTGGGCTTGTTGAACAAAAATAAATGACTGGTCAATATAACAAAACCAACAAACGACTCCTACAGATTAGTGGCTAAACTGGAGTTTAATAGAGAAGTTAAATGGTTTAATCTGGGGTCTGGTGGTTTGGCTGGTTTTAATGGGTTTTTAAACGTTTTAATCGTGTGGGGGTTAGAAACTGGATCCGAGGTAAGGTGGGCAGAGGGGATGGGGGGCAGACTCAAAGTGGATTAGCAGGCATTTTGATCAGGTCATTAGATGACTATAATGAGCAGAGTGCTTCTTTCTCGTCACTCAAATGCACCAAACACCATGTGACTGACATCTCAAATGGTGCCAGCCATTAGAAGAGGGCTGCAAGATTGTGTGTGTGTGCGCTCTTATCCATTACAGAAATGTAGCTGGGAGGGAATTAAGAATATTCCCAAGAGGCTTCTTAGACTCTTCTGACATCATGGACATCTCAGCTGACCATTGCAGACTTCAGACTGCCTAATGTTGTGTTGAAATTCAATATGCTGGCTGCTGTGTCACACTTCCATATTGGCATATGTTACCAGCGTGTATTACCTGGTGATGTTTGGGATGTTGTGTGTGTCGATCAGGTCATTTTCCATGTCCAGCAGATGAGAGCTGTGGATCTGTAAGGGGGATGCGAGGCCTCTTAGTCTGAGCAGACCCAAACAAAATTGAGCACCCATTTCCTCCAGTTCTCGTGTCCCAATCTGGAGACCCTACAAACACAAATTAAGGGTTACCCTTTAAAGACATATATTAATCATTTTTGGCCATTTTGGGTTATTATTGAAAACAAAAAGTCTGCCACTGCTACCACTGGGTGTTCTGGATGATTGCTTGAATAAGCCCATAAGCAAATCTTT
Source organism: Chromobotia macracanthus (assembly GCA_036877525.1). NCBI lineage: Eukaryota > Metazoa > Chordata > Actinopteri > Cypriniformes > Botiidae > Chromobotia > Chromobotia macracanthus. The sequence goes on along the minus strand of JAZGTH010000004.1, from coordinate 13,077,396 downwards.
ATAATATCAAGCAAATCTTTTTTGCCAGAAATGTCAGGAAATGTCGCAGACTGGATTAACCTTGCATTGCCTGCAGGAGCACTAGAGTTCACCATAACTGCTATTTGACTAAGGTGAACACAGACATTCATTTTAAATGTGAGCTATTAACTAACTATAGAATACAGTGCTATTGATACACATTTAACATGATGCACTACTCTTGCAAGTTACTGTTCTAGATCTAACAATTTGTTAGAAGACTTGTATATTAGACCCTTAGCTAGACGCTATAAGCAAAGTTCTGGCTGTAGTCAGAAAGAAGCTTCTGCCATGTTACTTTAACAGGACAGAGAAGCCATGGTGTCCCACAGATTGTGTGTCACTACTAGAGACCTAAGACTACAGCAGGTTACCAACAATATATCTACTCTTCAGATTCATCAATAACACATTTTTATCCTTATATTGACATTCTACATTTACATTACATTAATCAATTTGACAGATGCTTTTTCCCAAACCAACTAACAGTGCCATCAGGCTGTTTATAAGTATGTGCATTTCCTGAGATTCAAACCCTTTACCCTGCTGTTGCTAATACCATGCTCTACCAGTTGAGTTGCAGGACAGCTTTGATATTTTAAATATTGTTCATCTAAGCAGTATCCAGACTTTACTTTTCCTTTTTTTTTATTTCTGTAATAACTACACAAATAAAAAGTAACAACCAGGGTCACACCATTTATAGAAACAATCAGTGATCATCAATGTTGAATAACATGCCGGATGTAAGGTTGTATGTGCGCGGGATATTTTTTGAAAAGCAGGTATTTATGTTTTGTAAACTGTTAGCTGTTGTGTCTGCAGCTTAAATAAGGTGTCAAAAAGACCAAAGGTAAAGATGATGAAAATAACTAAAGATACCAAATCTTTTTTAAAATCAATCATAAAGTGCAAAAGGTACAAGAGAAATAGGCACAGGCATAGAAATAAGCATGTAAGTTGTTGTTGTGCAACATGTTCCCTTTTTTCTAGTATACACATTAATTCTTTAGTGTGAAGTGGGCTTAAGAAATAAAGTTTGTGATACTATCAATGTCAGATTTAATTGGTCACCTGAAATGTTATGAAGCTTTACCATTGTCAGGATCCTGACATCCCCGTGTTCTGTGTTAGAGCATGCTGTTTGGATCCTGACTCCCTCTAGTCTTGGTTCTTGTTTCTTGGAGTCAGGATCTGAACTCATGCTCTGGGTCCTTGTTTCTTGTGGAAGCACATTGTTTACATTCACCATGTGCTCTCTGGTCACGCGTCTTGGCCCCGCCACCTTGTTCTCATCTTGTTTGCGTTCATTTTGCGCACCTGTTCGTCCTTGTCTTTGTTCTATTTAATGCCCCTGTGTTTTCTGTCTTGTGCCGGTTTGTTCCTTCTGACGTGGTTTCTCGTGTTTGAGTCGTGTCGAGTTCCTGAGTCTTTGTCCTGCCGTGTTTTTGTTCATTTTTTGGAGGCATTCTTTGTTCTGGTTTAGCCAGTTCTGTTCTAGTTTTTTCCCCCTCGTGGGTTGTTGTTTTGTTTTTTGAAATAAAGACTTTTTTCTGTTTACACGCTGTCTGCAACAGGGTTCTTTTCCCCTGATCCTGACAACCATATACTAATATGGAAGATTTTCCTGGGGGTTTTAGACATTTCAGTCATTCTCATTATTCCCTACTGCTTCCCTAACAGAGTTGTACTGGCACGACTTGGAAAAGTGCCTGAAAGTGTGTTCCTGTAGCTCAGCTGGTAGAGCATTGTGTTAGCAGTGCAAAAATTGTCGGGTCAATTCCTAAGGAACACAAGTACTGTTGTAAATTAAATAAAAAAAACAGTGAACACAGTGTAAGTCACTTTGGATAAAAGCATCTGCAAAATGAATAAATGTAAATACCAAGATTTTTCACACTTGAAACTGTTAACCCTGAGCCATTCTAAACACTGAATTAAACATTGGAATTAAACATTAACATTTAATCCAATGTTAACTTATTTACGTGGGCATTGATGACTAGATACACAGAAGCTGCGGATCAGTAGCGCACTGTAATGGTGCATGCTGGTTCCGCACCACATACAGTCATGTGAAAAAATTAGGACACCCTGTGAAAGCATGTGTATTTTGTAACATTTTTTAATATATGGTTATTTAGTCTCAATTTTAACAATACAAAGAGATTAAAGTAATATAACTAAACAATTAAACCTGAGGAAAAGTCTTTTGAAGATCTACTGTAAATGTAATTCTACAAAAATGCCTATTTTAACTGAGGAAAAAGATAGGACACCCTAGCCCCTAATAGCTAGTGATACCTCCTTTGGCTGAAATAACTGCTGTGAGACGCTTCTTGTAGCCATCTACCAGTCTCTGACATTGGTCTGAGGAAATTTTACCCCACTCCTCAATGCAGAATTTTTTCAGCTGTGAGATGTTTGAGAGGTTTCTTGCATGTACAGCCCTTTTCAAGTCAACCCACAGCATCTCAGTGGGATTCAGATCTGGACTTTGACTCGGCCATTCCAGGACTCTCCATTTCTGCCTTTTCAGCCAGTCTTTGGTTGATTTACTAGTATGTTTTGTTGCATGGTCCAGTTCCGCTTCAGCTTTAATTTTCTAACAGATGGTCTCACATGTTCTTCAAGCACCTTCTGATACACAGTAGAATTCAGGGTGGATTCTATGATGGTGAGCTGACCAGGTCCTGCTGCAGACATTTTAGGGATTTTGGGGACCTCTTTTAGCATCTTGCGGTCTGCTCTTAGGGTGACCTTGCTGGGGCGACCAGACCTAGGCATGTTGGCAGTTGTTTTGAAAGCCCTCTACTTGTAGACGATTTTCCGGACAGTGGAATGGCTGATTACAAAATCTTTTGAGATCTTTTTAAATCCCTTACCAGACTCATAGGATGCTACAATTTGTTTTCTGAAGGCCTCTGACAACTCTTTTGCTCTCACCATGGTGATCACTCTCACTTTAACAGTCAGGAGCACACCAAACTAAATGTCTGAGGTTTAGATAGGGCAAGCCTCATTCAAAATGCTGAGTAATGATCAACTAATTATGTGCACCTCTTGTGATACACCTGTGTGTGATTTGAGCCATTTTAAGAGGGACTACATGTGAGGGTGTCCTAACTTTTGCCTCAGTTAGAATTTGCATTTTGTGGAATTACATTTTACAGAAAATCCTCTTCAGTTTTAATGGCTTAGATATATTACTTTAATCTCTCTGTAGTGTTAAAATTGAGATTAAATATCCATACATCAAAAATGTTGCAAAAATGTTACAAAAATACACATGTTTTCATAGGGTGTCCTAATTGTTTCATGACTGCAAATGGAAAATCTCCTAATGTTGTGAATCACTGTCATGTACACAAATTCTGGCACTGAAGACTAAACATTCGGCAGAATGACCATGTAGTCTCGTAGTAAAATGTTAAACAAAAGTTATTTATGTGGTTTAAGTTATTTATTCAAGTTATTTATGTGGTCACCACTTGAGACACGTTGAGCATCATGTCTGAGAAAAGCCGTTTGTCACCGTTTCCAGCTCCTTCTCTAATTATGATCACCAAAGTTCTTACCTAATTATGTTTGGGTATACAGAGGTGTTTGCTTTGTTTTGGTATGGTGTGATTTAGCCCCATCCCCCAACTTTTGGGCAATAATCATTATATTTTGAGACCTTTTTGTTTTGTTTATCCTTGAAAAAAGAAGCTTTGGGACTAAGTAGAAGCCTACACCCCACACCCTTAGTTTTAATTAGCTTTAAATAGTCACATGGTCACATTTAATCAGTTTTAGTTTGACATTTTGTACATCAGGACAACCAGCCCTCCAACTCTCACCTTGTATTTTCCCTGGTCACACCCACATAGGGTGCTCTCCATAGTGTAACTGCGCTGAACACCAATCTCCCTCCAGACCACCACACGCGCTGTGGACTCTTTAGAGCGCTCCACTACGAAACTGCAGCTGGACAGGCTGAACGCCGGAGCCATTTGAGACAGCAGCTTAGGCAGTGTCTAAAACGCATGCAACACATGAATCTCATAGAATTTGTATCACACAAGCTAAAGCATTATTTTTAAAACTCATTTGCATTAAGGTTATTATAGTTTACTAAAACTATTAGAACTTTGTTAACTGAAATTAAAATATAGTATATATGTATTATCTTATTATTATTAATATAAATATTATCTCCAAAACTTAACCTCATTGAAAATTTGAAACGTTGCCTTTGCAATAAACTATAGATTAAACTAAGGCAGTAAAATTAGAAGTGAAAATAAATAAAAAACTAAAGAAAAATATTAATTAAACTTATATTGTAATATTAAGTATATAAATAAATAAAAATACAAAAGCAGATTTTGAAAAAAAAGGCAAAAAAAATAACATGAAAAAATAACAAATGAAAAAAAAAATTGTTTATAAAACTTCAACACAACTAAAAACAAAACTATAACAGCTCTGTTTTGCATGCCTTCATGTGCCTGGATCAAGAGTTATAGGTTTCACATTCTACATTTTTATAGTATTTTATATTTTTACCCAGACTGTTATAGGTGAATGTGATGTGTTATGATTGACTAACTTCATCATACTGGTGTGTTCAGTATGTTACTTAATATGAAAACTGAAAATGAATATGAGTGTTAATTGCTACAGGCAGAGAACAGTGCTTCTGCAGGCACAAACACCACCACACACTTATAGTGGATCATAAGTAATGATTGACAGGGATTACTTTTGTATGAGCATATATAATCATACATAGTGCACCTTTAGCTGGACCATTAAGATGCCAGTGGAATATTTATACTGGTTGGCAATCATATTAAAGTGTGTAAATGTTACCCTGTAACCGAGGTCCTCGTGGAGATCACAGGAGCTGGTGTTGACATTGGTCTGCCACACTGTTTCCTTAATACTGCAGCCGTACATGAATACATTCTTCTTCCTCGAATGGCCGTGATAGTCACAGAACACCTAATCACACACAGTTAACATTCAAACACTCATAATCATCCACTGCATTGTCTTGGATGTGACCCTGACTCACCAGTGGAGTTCTTCCAGTAGCTCTGAGATATTCCAGGAGACTCTTGGCGTGGTAGATGGTAGGGTGCAGCTCTGCATTGGGGTTTTGCCACTGTCTGTTCAGATCTTCCCCACTTAGAGAACAACGATGACTGTAGAGAATACAGAAGTTTACCAGTGGGTATATAAAAGGAACCAAAACATTTAAACCTAGCACAATCTAATAAAACATGCATCAGGGTAAAGGATTTTCACAGAAAGAACAGGTAGGTGGATCTAGGTACAATGGCATGTTTCTTATAATTAAACTGTGTATTATAATAATCTGTGTATATTCTGTTTTAGATTGTCTAGATAATGCAGCCATGCTTTAAATTCGGCTCAACAATGAATGATCAGACATCGTTCCTCTTTTATTAGTTAAAATGGCATATTTGTCAGATATGGTAACCCATGCCCGAAATGTGACCTTCTGCATTTAACCCATCACTGGTGAGGAGTGAACACACACTGCAAGCCGTGAACACACACACACCCGAAACAGCACACTACTGTGCCCGGGGAGCAATTGGGGGTTAGGTGCCTTGCTCAAGGGCACTTCAGTTGCTACCTGCCAGTGCTGGAATTGAACCAGCAACCTTCTGATTACAAGCCCGACTCAGTTAACAGTAGGCCACAACTGCCCCATATAAGCATGCTTTATTGTTGAAATTGTTATTGTTATGTAATTTGCTATGGACACAACAGGAACAACAACATCCAACAAGTTCCACTCATTTGTCTAAAGTGTAATTCAGGAGTTGTCCTGGCAAATATAAGCACCTATATTCTTTTCACATAGTATAGGGGTAACTTCCGCTTTTACTGGCTGAACTTCAAATGGTTTACATGTTCATTAAGATAGATGTTGACATACTTGCCATTGATGACTCCATCAGGGTTGAGCATGGGGATGATTTTGAAGATGTAGCTTTCTCTCAGACTCTGTGCTTGAGGACTGCAGCTCATAAGGAATTCCAGAGAGCCCTTCATCACCCAGCTGGAGTTAGTCTCACCAGGATGCACCCGCGCAGACAGAAACACCAGCGGACGACTCCCTTCATATACACACACAGTGCAGGATGCACTAATCATAGGACTCACTTGTTCATAGAGGCTAAAATGACATAACCACATAGGTGGAGATTTATGTGAACTTGTGTCTCGTATAATTCATGAGAACGAGTGCATGAGAGTTGCTGGAGACTATATGTGCATGTGAAAGCGCATGAATGTAAGACTGCATACTAGCACATAAAGGATGTGAGAGTGCATGCAAATGTGCATAAGAGGTGATGTGAGACTAAATAAGTGTATGCGAGGCTGCATAAGTGCGTAAAGAATGAAAGAGTGCATGTGAGTGTGCTTGAGACAAAATGTGAGGATGCATGAAAATGCAAACAAGTGCATTAGAGTCCAACAGAATATTAAATGACAGAGTCTGTGACTGTGCATGAGAGAAAACGAGAGACTGAAAGAAAGTGCCTGCAAGACTGCATATTAGCAGATAAAGGGATGTGAGGGTGCAAGCAAATGTGCATAAGAGGATGCAAGCCTAAATGAAAGTGCATGCAAGACTGCATGAGTGCATAAAGGATGTACATAAGAGTTCTTTTAGGTGTGCACAAAAATAATGAAAGTGCACCTAAGAGTACTTGAAGTTCTTATTAAGTACTCTATCTGGGATAGTGCTCACATGAGAATGTTCATGTGAGAGTGCTTAGATATGGCCTAATAGTTGCCTGAGTAACTTGTAACCATGCATGTGTGTTTGTATATGTTACGTACTGAACTGGCTGATGTGTTCATAGCTGCAGGTCTCTGGCATGGCAGTGATGGTAAGCAGGGGACAGCTGTTTCCTCCCAGTGTTTTACACAGCTCGTCCTCTCTGTAGTAGATCTGAGCATTACGCAGAGCACTCAACTTCTGCAGGTGCATCTGAGAAAAGACACAACAGCATTTAAACAAAGGGACTCTTAATAGACCTTCAGGTGTTAGCTCAGCTCTTATTCTTACTTCAAGTCTTATTACCATCAGGAAACCTTCTCTGATGCTTGACTTTCCAAATGGGTGGAATGAGATCAAAGAAATTACATAAGCTAATTGTTAAGTTGAAAATGTGAATGTTAACTTTACAATGTAGTTTGTACACACTTGTGTGTTTTGCTGATAAAAAAATAGCGATAAGGCTTGCCAGAAAATACTATAGAACAGACAGGCTTGTGCAAGAAAACTACATTTCCCATCATTCTCTGTGGCATTTCCATAGTGCTTCAACTCGGTTAATAAATAGATAAACGATACAAACCAGATTTTGTACATTTTCTTAAGAAAATGTGACCAGTGTTCTCTAGTGTAAAACTATATGTTATTTTGACCTATAGACTCAAGTCCTTCCTTCACTGGAAGTCTTTGAATATTTTTTCCCTTGATAATTTACGCATCTGTTTAGTTTCATAGTACATAGCTTAGTACATTTAGGACTTCTAAAACTGGGCTCAGACTACCAATCTACAGGATGTCACTTAGAAGTGAAAGTACATCTCTTCTGTATAATTTTTAGGCATCACTAGTGTACACAACAAACAATGGGCCACAAGCTCTGATACTGAAAGAACCATAAACCCAAAAAAGAGTTGCAGCTTTACTTAATGTTTATCGTTAGATAATAGCTATTTATAGTCTGTCATTCTAACTGTGACTAGCTAACGAGAGCAACACTTCACTAACACAACTAGTCATATTTTTGACACTTGGATAGAATACAGTACTTTTAAACTGAACAACTCCTCATATTTATGACTCCATGCACCAGTTTTCTCTTTATTAAGATGTGATAGAGAGGTTTAACATAGAAGGGTTTAACCCTAAAGTCATTGATGCAGTAAGTCTCAAGTTCCAGCTATAATATGAGATATTTAAATTAATTTTATTTAAACAGGCAAATAGTACAACCAACCAGTCTATCATTATAAGCAAGTTTTTTCTTAAAGGTGAATATGTGTGTTGTTGGTTTTCAACAGGATGGGTTATGAGTGCAGTGATGACCAGATGGAGCTTTCCATTTTTGTTAACAGATGAAGAAGCTGGCAAGTGGGGCTATAATATAATACTGACCAAACTTAACTGTTGGGCTAAATTATTAATGAATGGAAGCAATTGCACATTTCAACATTCATTTATGCAAGTTTATGTGAGGATGTGTATAATTATCACCACAAAATCACAAAAAACATAGTGAATTAAAAACATTTAAATGTATCCTACATCACATATTCCATGATTTATACACAGAAAAACTGCTAAATGCTGTCTTTAAATGTTTTATCCACAAACATGGTGCTTTAGTATTCAGAAAACAATGCGGCAAATACTCAGTCACTGTTGCTGGCTGTCACATTCAAACCAGCTGACTGCGCAGGTTTGTTTGGAACTACTGATAGCTGTTACTGCGTGGTAATGGGATCAAACTGTGTTGCAAATCTTTTTCAACAGCTCTGGTTCTGACCAAAATTATATGAATGCCCATAAATTAATATAATAATAGAATTCATAATTACAACTTGTTTCCTGGGAGGTTTTGAAGGCAGCTTTACATGTTTTAAAACAGCAACAGAGGTTACATTGTGTAGTACCTTTAGTGTAGAAAAGGTATATGGGTAATGGTAGGCGAAGTAACAAACATCATCCTTATGCTGAAAGGTCACAGTAAAGGTCATGGTGAAGTAAGATTTTCCCTTCTGACCTCCAGCCGCAATGGAGCTTCGTGAGAAATGATTCCTGGATGGAGAACGTTAAGTAGCACTTAAGTAGCTTTTCAAGTATATCAACATATTCTACTAACCCTAACCTTAACCTTACAGTCTACTAATATTCTAATGAGAGTTAGTTAACGTAGTTGCAGAGTTAATTACAGTTAGTAGAATTTCTAAAGTGGACTATCGAAGAAGTGTAACCACTTATTTTTCAGACTTTGTAATACCTACTACCTTGGCAAACACTCAGTACAGCTAGGATGGTCCTTACTTGTAGTAGCAGATGTCTGATCCTGTTCTAACCCAACAGGGGCCTCCATTGATGGCTTCCTGTACAGAGTACATGAGCACCTGCATTCCTGACACACCAAAGGAAGACCCAAAAGAAATCACACAAACTTACGCTCCAGATCCTAACTCTGTATGTAAAGCTGGTTTTACAAGTTTCTAAATATTATAGATCACTTAAGGAGCGAATCATACAAACACACACACAAAACATTAATGAAACGCTTAGCTACACAAGCTCGATTTTATGTATTGTTGTATTCCAAAATGTGTCTGAACAATAATGCAACATAAGTACCTGCATTCACAGCATTGGCACAAGTTGCACTATAGCAGGCTTTAGCATAAATGGTCTACCTGAATTATAACACATCTGGTTCATTGGTAGATTTACAGGTAACCCTATCGGCTTGAGTTCCAAAATTTGTTTCCACCACGCAAGACTGCACATTAAGTCTGTAAAGCAGCACCATATACTTGGAGTGGACTGCAGTACAAACATTTATGTCTGTGTTTGCATACTTCTCTGCAGTATATTTTTGGCCTAAAACATAATCAACCTACCGTAATTGAACTGGCTGTTGGACTTCTCACAGTTGATTATGTTGAATCGATAACGAACACCTGTACGGATATTGCCCACTTCAAAATAGAACCACTGGTGGTAGTGATTACTATTGATATCTGAGTTCAGGATCAGGTCATACTCAAACCTTGAGACAGAAAATTATAATGCATAATATGAATAACAAGACAATATTAACAAGAGAAAAGAAGGATCATAGAAATTAATTTCTACTCATACTTTCTGACTTGTATTGCTTTCCGTAGGTTTCCAGACTCAAATTTTGAGTTGAATTTGAGAGATTCCCCACTGTCAATGACTGGACAACTGAAAGAGCAGAGTTTTATAAAGATAAACCAAAAGAGTTAGCTAATAAACATACTTTTTCCCCCAAAATTGCCACTGCCCAGGCAGCTTACTTTTTTCGAACACAACCAGTGTTAAAAATGCACACTGACCTCTGATTGTCTAAGTCATACACAACTTTATCAAGAATGTCACTGGGATGAATGAGCCTCTCAATGTCCTGGAAGATCTTTGTTCTGTTAAAAAAGACAAAAGTTAAATTCAGTTATTTCTTCACTCCCATGTCCTTTGAAAACTGACTTCGAAACTGACTTGTTTCGAAGGTTATTTTCCAAACGGTGAAACAATGATCAGAGACATTATGATAGTCCATATGACTCATGCTCTATATTCCTAAAACTTCAACACAAATAACATGTGAAAGCGACATATTTCGGGTATGGGCTACCATAGCTGAGAAATGTGACCTCTGCATTTAACCCATCACTGGTGAGGAGTGAATACACACACACACACAAACAAACACACACACAAACAAACAAACAAACACACACACACACACAAACAAACAAACACACACACACACACAAACAAACAAACACACACAAACAAACAAACACACACAAACAAACACACACAAACAAACAAACAAACACACACAAACAAACAAACAAACACACACAAACAAACACACACAAACAAACACACACAAACAAACACACACACACACACACACACACACACACACACACACACACACACACACACACACACACACACACACACACACACACACACACACACAAACAAACACACAAACAAACACACAAACAAACACACAAACAAACACACAAACACCTGGAGCAGTGGGCATAGGTGCCTGGCTACCTGCCAGCGCTGAAATCAAACCAGCAACCTTCTGTTTTTTTGTTTGGAACCAACAAGTCTGGCTCACTAACCAGCAGGCCACAACTGCCCCCAGCTATGAAGTAAACTATGATTTTTACCACATAAAGATCTTATTGCTTTAGAAAACTTGGATTACACTAATTGTATGGACTACAACATGTGAGTTAATAAAGACAGAATATCTTTTCTCCTGTCAGGGTTTAAATGTAGCTTTATAAGGACAATATTATACTGTAAGAAAGGCAGGTTAATAAAACATTTGCGCAATACCTTTGCACACCATAAACTCTTTCTAGAATGGGCTCACGGAGATTAAGTGCCACATGGCCAAAGTAATCAGGGTATGCCACCTCTGTGTAGACAGGCACTGAGCGCGTACTCTTCATCATCTCCAGGTAGAGATCAGGGTCGTGCAGTGACAGCAGTGCGCCTGTATCTGGCACCTCAAGCACTGCCTGCTCCGTATTCTCCTCCTCCAGCCCATCGTCAGAACCATTCACAGACCCCACACCATCCAGAACCAACCGATCCAGACCACAGACCAGATCAGAGTCCAGTTTGCCCTCTGGGGTTTTTGGTATAGAGATGCTCTCCAGCTCCAGGGATGAATCTGTCAGTTTGGGTGGCTGAATGTTGTCTGGTTGCTGACATCTGTTTGAAGACCCGACAGGGGTGAGTGTCGAGGAAATGATGATATGGTGATTAAGATCTGGGGCAATGTTTGATGGAGGAATAACAGCTCTGCAGCTTTCAAAGTCATTTTTCTGAAATAAATCCAAAATTTATACAAATGATGAACAATGATGGAAAGATACTCCAAAGCTTGTATTCCTTTAGCTGAAGTTAAAAACTAATAATGGTGATAAAGATGCCTTAAATCAATGTACGGCATGCATTAATGGATTGTGTTGATTGTATTGACTCGATTCTAATTGACCAGGGGCTTAAAACTGATAACTCGCTCTTCATCCAGGTACTGCGAGTCATCTTGGCCAGTACCACTTACATGTTTAATACAGTGATTCTCAGACTGTAGGGCGAGAAGGGAGGGTGATTTTTTTTTCAAGAAAAACACAGATACTGGGCATAATTTGGGTACTCTGTGTATTTCATTGTTTATCAACACCGTAAAATTACTTCTTCCATTCGCCTCATCTAATCTGAGCCCGTTTTTTTTTAAAAAACGAACTAAACTGAAAACAAAGTATCAAAATTATCTCCGGGTGGTAACATCAAGCTTAGCTATACAACACTGATCCACATTCTGTGTGCATTTCCTACTAACACATTTAAAAAGTCATAGGCGCAGAACGCGTCTCACTCCATTGAATACCATTTAGGGCGAATATTATGCCAATAAAATTTTTTAATCAACACGTTACATGTTAAACAGAGTAAAGAGTAAAACAGAGTACATGCAACATTGGCTATAATTTATCTTGTTTAAAGTAGCATTCAGAAACATTTTTGAAAATTTAAGGGTGTATTGCCTTTATATACCTATGGTTTTACGAAGTCATACGAGTTAAATAAATAAAATCACGAAAATCATCACCGTTATGAAAAGGATTTTATTTTGTGGGGGGCTCCACATGACAGATGTTCGGGGGACTCAAGTTCCAAAAGTTTGAAAACCACTGTGTTTAATGTATAACTCCACTGCCTCTGTTCTCATGCTAGGTTTGAATGTTAGAAATGAGCTAATACAATTTTTATACAATCAATACAATTTTTTTTTGTCAAATTATGTATTTATGTGGCAAGTAGCCATGTAATTTGCAGAATATGCAGAAGGTGGATTATTTTGACCTGTGCCAGTATAGAAAACTATCCAAGCATCTTAGCAACCGCATATCAAAACCCTGGCAAAAGCCCAAAGTACCATTCTAGTGCTGACTGGACAGATTTAGTCACTTTAAGCATTCAGGAAATGCATGAACTGATGAAAGGTATACCACAAATACACTGTAAAGCCTGATTTATACTATAGAAGCATCCAAATTTTTGTGCTAAATGAACTAAAAAAACTAAAAAGGTAAATTAAGTGTTTTTAAATCAGTTTGTTGAGGGGTGTATGTGAGATTGTAAATGAGTAATGTCATGAACAAAACACACCCATGATTGGTTTTCTAGGCTTTCAGGTTTCAAGAATTTCAGTAATGTATGTAAACAGGATAAATATCACCAAACACCATAGCAGAACAAAAAAATGAATGTAAAAAATAAAAATGTTGTGAAGCAACAACTGTTCTCACCTCAAATTCCTCAGTAAACTCCACACAGAAATGTTCGTAGACCCTCAGCTCTTCAAATGGACGCATTTGCATCTGTCTGGGCCACAGTTTGTTGATATCTGTCTCAATATCTTCATTCTGCAGGAATAAACATACTTGAGGCATTCCAAATCAATTGTTCAACACTTTGCTCTTCTATAAGTCTGAACTTAATTTAGGACAATAAGAAAGAATGTCTGAGATTACGACTGTAATCTCTGTTCCCTGAGAAGGGAACAAAACGCTGTATCGTATGGCGGCGCTTTGGCAAATGCCCTCAGTGTGACTGACAGTGCGTCTGAAGCGTGTGTGCAACTAGTCCAGTCCTGACGTGTGATGGCGCGATATGAAAGCTATAAAGGGACCGCCAGCAAAAACACACACCGGCGAGTCATCTCTTTTCCGATGCCTTCTTAGGGAGATTGACATTCCTAAGATCAACCTTCTCCTTCGAAGGCTTCGGGTGGAAGTGCTTCTTTGCCTTCTGAAATCTCTCAAAGACGGTGCAGACGAGAGTCGAGAGCAGGGCTTTACCCTGTTGCCAGACAGGTTCAGCCACAGGTGTCTCTCCATGGCCCAGAGAACTAGGTCAGTGGCCCAATGCAGCTCCCTAATGACTTCAGGCCCATCACCTTCCCCTTCGTCCAAGACCCTCAGCAGGTCGACTCGGTAGGTCTGTAGGAGGGCCATGGTGTAAAGACAGGCCCCCACCCGCCATGTATGCCTTACCCACTAAGGAAGACAGGGCATGGCTTGGTGGGCAATGTTGTGACTTTTAAAGGCAGCATCTGAGGAGATATATGCAGCTAACATATCCTTGACTTTGGGCATTGTCCCATAGCTATTATCTTTAACCCCCACAACAGAGGTATAGTCGTGAAACATGGGGATAGATATCCTGGCAGAGAATGGCCAATTCCATGACCTCAACATCTCAGTTTGTGTGTCCCTACCGTGATGATGCAAAGGCAAGGAACTTCCTACATTGTTGACTTGCTATAATAGAATAATCCACAAGAGGACTGACCATGCACAATGCTTGCTGGAGAACAAAAGCTTTGTGTGTTTGTGCCGGTGTTCCCTTTATATCTTCTGTGTTTTGTTGTCACATGTCACTATTGATGCAAGATCTGCTTTTTTTGGATGTTAAATAATGGCACAAATACCAATAAACTGACAAGCACAAACCCTAGTAAATCCCATGTGTGATTCAATTGAATACTCCCCTCCCATAGAGATGGCTGTTGCAAATCTGGCCCAATGAGTGATAAACTGTATGCCTGACCGTTGTCCCAGGCCAATTTCATTTTCCATTTCCATTCTGGGTTTAGGATATAGGTTATTTTTGTTATGCTATAATGTCCTACTTGCCTGTCAAACTATGTATGTTTTCATGTCGGAAGTGGCGTGGCTCTGAAGAGTACTCTAAAGGAATGGTGGGGACCTATGCTTTCAAAGACAGCTTGCTATTGCTAGCCTGTCCAAAATTGCCTACCCTACCTTTAATTAGTGGTCCAAGCACGAAGTGCCCCATTTTGTACAGATTTTCTTATTATTAGGGGAAGCCCTAAAGCTCTAAAATTGTATAGCTCTAAAAAGCCCTAAATTGTATTTTTAAAGATTTCTAGGGGTTCAAGCATAAGCTTTGAAACTTGGTCAGATTGTAATACTCCTGACAGCTACTCAGAGACAAGGACTCACCCAAATCGACCAATAAATGGCTCATAACTCCACCATTTGTTGTAACATCAGGTGCCTTATCTCAAGTGTACAAAATTTATATCTAGGTCAATAACTATCAAACAAAAGTGTTGAATTTGGACTGCTATAACAGGGTCATTCAGAAAATGGGTGTGGCAACATGTACCAATAAGTCTATATTTCTAAAACGAAGACAGGGCATTCTGAGGTAACATGCTAAGTTTAATGAATATGTTTAATGAAAGGAGAGATAACATGTCAGATGAAGACTGTAGTTCTGTATTTTGTCCAGTAGAGGGAATCACAGGATAAGAATTTATTGCAAGCCATCAGTGTTCAAATGCATAGAACTTCATGCAAATGCAAACCCCAATAATTGCTGCTTCCAGCTATATTTATTAATCTTTTTTGTCCTAAAACTGTCTGGGCATCCAAGACTGTAAATCACAGAAAGAAACTTAATGGCAAGGCCAGAGATCCGATTTCGATCAGTCAAGCCGTTTAGCAGATATAAACCAATAAACTCTGTGGGTGTAGCCCATTTTCACTAACTGGTCAATATTTTCTGAATGCAAAGTTCAAGCTTAACAAAACTTGGTACATGTAGACATGAGAACATTCTGTGCATGCATAACAAATGTTATTCTATTTTCTCACAGGGGACACTGCAATAGAAAATTCATAATAATGCCATAGACATATGCTTAATGAAGTTTAAAGTTGGTATACATCTTTGGTGGATGGCCGAACATATTCTATGATTTCACTTGGATAAATAAAAAAAAAAAAAAACATGGTCGCCAGCAGCTAATCAAATTTTAGCAGCGAACAGCTTCAAATCTATATGGCCTACCATTACGAAAATGAACACATTTATAAATTGTCTGAAACCAAGTACGTGTTCCAAATTTTGTGAAAATTGGCCACACCGTAGCGCTATAATAAGCATTTTATATTTTTTGCAATAATGCCACAAATAAAATCAAACATTTTGCTTCTTTAGAATCCTTTTTTTAGTATATATTACTCATTTTCATGAGTTTTTGTCAAACTCATCCCAGCCCGT
Source organism: Chromobotia macracanthus (assembly GCA_036877525.1). Taxonomy (NCBI): domain Eukaryota; kingdom Metazoa; phylum Chordata; class Actinopteri; order Cypriniformes; family Botiidae; genus Chromobotia; species Chromobotia macracanthus. Next base: position 13,061,429 of record JAZGTH010000004.1, on the reverse strand, counting down.
TCATCCAATTCACATGAAACCTGGCATGTATCATCCCCAGACCCTCTTGACAAAAGTTAGCAAAATAATGATGATGGGTTGATTCGCTCCATTTCGTACACATAATTTTTTACATTTGTCAGTTGTGGCCCATTATGACTAAAATGCCTGTATCTTGTGTACACAAACGTTTAGGTTCACAAACCTTGTCCTATATAGATAAAGAACATTCTGGTTAAGTTACATGCTAAGCTACAGCTATTTTTGATGAAAGGCGACCAGCAATTTTGTTTAAATGCTCAATTATTTCAACTTCCAGATGAAGGCTGTAGTTCCTTGTTTTGTCCACTAGAGGGTAGGCTAGACTATAACAGGAAGAAAAGCATTTCAAGCGCAACACTGCCATTACACTGACAACGTCTTCTAAGTTTTATAATAAGTTAAGTCATTTGTATTTACGTCAATTAACTTTCTAATGACAATAAAGCTACAGCATTATGCTAGAAATGTCATAATTGGCATGTTTCCGATATTTCCTAGTTTGACCCCAATAATTGCTGATATATTTCACTTGTAAAATGTGTAATAAGATGGTTGAACCTGGTTTCTGTGCCCCTTTTCATCCTCCTCATTTTCTGTGTCATTTTCTGTGTCAACCTCAGTAGCTTCATTCTCATCACTCTCATCCAACACATCATCCACTAAAACAAAAGACAGAGAGATACATTTACACTACAGTTTCCCCACATACATACATACATACATACAACATATTGTACATTTAATAATAGTTCATTATAAATAACGCCAGATATTTTCAGAGTGGGTGTAAATAACATTAAAGAGAAATTCATAGGTATGATGTATGCTTTACTTCCTGGAGGTTGGTTGTACAGCTGCGCCACTGGTCCACCAGCTGGTACATGTGGAAGTGGGTGGTGATAGACACTTTTAATAGTATGCAGTGGAAGGCGGTTCTTTGGAAAGCATTTCCTCATAATTAGACTGGATGTATTGATCAATGGATCTAGTGTTCGGGCAGGCAGGCATTCCTGAACAGATTACATTTATATTAAATGTTTCTAACCATATTGTAGTAAAGCTATTTGGCACATTATAAATTAAAGTAGTAACGCTTTCATTTCATACAGCAGATGTATTATAAAGGATCTTCATCCCGTTGGCATCTATGAAGGCTTTTCTGCCAAGCTTAATGTTTGTGAGGTTTTTGATGCATCCCAGAATGCTCTTGCGGATGATCATGTGCCGATGACGCGTGTCATTGCGATGCCAATCTTGGTAGATGGTGAGCAGAGTGAGCAGATAACCTCTGTCCACAGCTCGCCGGGCATTCATTTCTTAAGAGAACACAAACAAGACACCTGTGTTACAAAAATGTACAACAGAAATGCAAGAATGTGTAAAATTGAATTTGTATTGTCTTATCTTGTATAACTGTTAAACAACATCAATCATCATCATTCTTTTTAAGGAAGTCTCTACACTCGGTGTCCATCCTTTCAATGCCTTTGGGCAGCTAATTCAGCCATACAAGACCAAGTCCTATCTACTTGAATGGGAGAAGACAGACATCTCTAAAATTGCCTGCTAAGGTCACAATAAAACAATATATTTCTGACCAACTGTTAAACCCGACAATAATTGTACCATAAACTATTTAAGCTCAAATTGTGCTATAAAAAATACGCAACATTCTGTACAGAGATCCTCTACCAAAGAATCATTAGTGTTCAGCGTTTGACGGCTAATTGTACTAGCAAACATGACTAATTTGCTAGAGCAGACATATTGAGCATTGCACTTTCCCTCATTATTATTAACAGCACTGCAGTGTGTTGTTAATTCCATAATATTTGATAGCATCCAGTCCTTGAATCTGACAAAGCATTTTCTTTAGGCAAAGGTGTTGTGCAATTCACACATGGAGGTATCTTACTGGACTTCAGTAATGCTGCCAGTGTGTCCAAGGCCACCCTGGTTAAGAAAAGGAAAAACAAAAACATATATTGTTTTAAACACCATATTTTTTGTTGTGACAGAAAAAATTGATGATCAATATTATTATTATACTGTTCGACAAAATGTGCATTATATTACTGTCAGATCTAATACAAACACACACAAACACAGTACATACTTAAGCAGAGTGGTGCTCTTTTTGCTAAAAGGTCCGATGATTTCGAACATGAGCTCCAAAGCGCCATTTTTACCTAGCGACACAGCATTTACCACTACAGATAAAAAAAAGAACACAAAATCTGCATAATGGAAAAGTTCTCCACAGATTTACTGTTGGGATGCATGTTATACCACTGACCACGATTTACAAATAATTATTCCCTGTTCCAGTCTGGTAATGTCTCATAAACTCTTATAAACTGTGAGGAGCCTATTGCACCAAAAGGTACAATTCATCAAAACCTGATCTCAAATACAACAAAAAACAGGATGTACTTACAGTTGCCTGCATAGACTCGTAGCACTTGTAGGCATGGCAACAACAGCTTGTAGTTTTGCATACTGTGTTTCACTAAATTAGTTGTCACATTTAGAGCCCCATTCAGACGTGCCTTAAAACCAAACTTCCTGTCTGAGAAGGAAGTGATGTCAGTATAGAGTGAACAATGCCAACTGCAGCTCCGGACAGCTTAATCAATATTCAGCTTGAAATGATAAATGTATACTACACTTAATAACACAGGAAAATTTTGATTGTTTCGTATTAGATTTCAATTGTATCAGATTAGCAAAGCATGGACATCTTTCTCCTTTAAGGTGGAAGGTGATTATTTTTTTATTAGCAATAAAAAAAAACAATATCCAAACATAATGTAAATGGATTTGATGTCCATCTTACCTTTAGGTCCAACCTTGACCAGTAGAGAGTGAATGTGGAGCATTAGTTCTTCATTCATAGGAAGATCTTTGCTGGAACTCATCAGTAACTGTAGCAGGATTGCTGTTCCTCCCTTAGAAACAAACACCCCGATCCTGCGGCCTCCACCTTTAACAAAAGCACAATAACAGATATTTCACAGAATTCAACCATATTTTTATTTGATAAAATGTGTAAATTGGTAATGTTTAATTTTTACTTTTTAAAATGAATAAACTGATCATTAGAATTTATCTTTTATCATGGTGACACTTATACATTTAAGATACAAAGGAGAGAAATTATAAGAGCATTGCACAATAGACACAGAATATAAACACCTACCCACAGTCAACAGTTCATTCAAAATACTGAGGATGTTCAGGGTGGTCTGCAAATCCTGTGTGTTCTGTGCAGAATCAAGAGTATTAGTCACTGGAAATCACTTAAAGACAGAACATCCTGAGCTAAAATAAACTAAATGTGATAATGTGTGTGATATGTGCAATATCATATGCTCTGTCTTCTAAAAATATCTTGTACTAGCAGTCCCTGAGGTTTAATCAAGGCGTAAGTCTTTTAAGGGTAAGTCTAAGTCAAGTCTCAAGTCCACATGAAGTCTTTTTAGTAAACAATGTCAATGTGTTGATATAATTATTTCATGGACAAAATATAGCTGCAAGCAATGATGACAGGCCCCAAGCACTATGGTGCCATCACCACAAGGAGCTTCTCTAAAAACAAAGTGGTGGGCACTTGAATTTAACTCTGTATACAATAGTGGAGTATTTCCACTTTAAGTGGCACTTCTTGTTCCATTTATTGCCACAAATTGTTTGCATTGCTACAGCAATGCAATGGCAACATTCAGATATCAAGAATCCATTCACAATTTAGCATCTTCAATATTTCTTTGACGTTTGAAGGTTCGAAGCGACTAGGGTAAATTAAAGAGGACTCTTTTAAATGCTGTTGTAAGTGACACACTTCTTTCTGCAAGTTGGTGGTGCTATGAACATGACTCACAATAGTCACATCTATGTCACCAGTCCCTCGGACCAAACATACAGCTAAAGTTTGATCGAAATCACTCAATGCATGCAGAACATGAGACACTTTGCGTTTCCTTTTTGTCATCAAGACATTTTGCAAATTGTTTGCAAAATGTCTGCCAAATTTCAAATAAAAATGCAAAGTCCATTTGCTATTGCCTTTCCCATATCTTTCGAATTACCTGTTTGCCATTTCATTTCCTCTGCATTGCATATTAAGTTTGCCAAAACTCAAATGGAATCACAATTTTCTTTGCAATTGTATTTACAATGCCTTGCACACAATTTAACACTGTCAGGTTAAATTCTGTCAAAACACAGCAACAGAAAAGTGGTTGCTATAGTTACAAAATCACCTACTCCGCTGAGGTGTACAATCACATGTGATGAGAAAACACGCTGGATACAGATACTCAAACAGTTTTTATAAACATTGTACTGTGTTTATTCATGTCACAGACGTTTGTGTGATCACAAATACTGCGATAAACGTTTACACCACTAATGGGAACATAAATGAATCACTAGTGATCACAGACAGTTTTCCTCTATTGTGTCGGCTGCAAAGAGACAGCTAATCATTTTTATTCCGTTATTCCGAAATTTGCATCCTAAATAGTGGACTTACTGCCACCTATTATTAGTATAGATTATTGACACTGTTACAGTGAAAATAAATAAAACACCATAAAACGGAATCAGGGAAAACCGGTGTTACATTTAAGCCAAACTTATTTACATGACTGTCTTGATATACTGTCACATCAAAGTAGCGCACATGGTTTGATACAATTTAACAATTTCGATCTCTGAAAACATGCTTGGTATTCCTCTTCAGTTAACATGAAATTTGCCATCGTGTTTGAGGCATAAGGCAGCTTTGTTGGTCTCTTAATTTTTAAAGGTTTAACGATTTGTATGTACTTTGTAGCAACGCATAACAAAACTTAAGGGAACACTTAAGCAGTTTGATCAGAATCACCCAATGCACGCAGAAGATATGAGACACTTTATTTTTCAATTTTTTTGCCATAAATGTATTGCCTCATCATGGCAACACTGTTCGAGATATCACAAATCCCTTCACAATTTAGCATCTTCAGTGTCCTAGCATAAGGACAACAATTGGGCCCTTAGCATATTCAGTGTCCTAATAACATTATATACTGGTTATTTTGAGTGTTTTTATGCAAATCCTTATGAATGGCTGCGCTTACACATTAACAGGTGATCACCGTGATTCAATCTAAAAGATTGGATCATCAGCTACTTAAAGCACGGCGCGTTTACATTTGTCGACATTAATTGGCATGTGTATGTGAATTTCTGATTGAATCTGTTTCCTAAACTAAATTTAAATTCGATCTGTAATATATTTTTGCAAAAGTGATCAGAACTACTGTGGTTTCTTTTAAAAACTTTTGTCAGTCTTGCGGCTGTATGTGTTTCAAGTTAGCAGAATATTTGTTATAATAAAATATTGCATAGATGTCACAAATGAAACGATAAAAATAAATTCTGAATTCATTGCCCTTTGTAGTCCTTCACAAACAATGAATGGCTATGTAGGTTTCGGGTTCTAAAGCAAACTTTCTAGTACAAATGCATACAATTAAGCCCTCAATTGCCTTGCAAAAAAGACGCACCTATGTGCCAATGATTCCATTAGAGAAAAATGGGGTGGGGTTTTGTGTGACATCAACCTGTGAATGCAGATATGATGGCTAGACTGCGTATACATTACACTGAGATCTGATTATAACTACCTCTGAACCTGGACACACAGATTGGATAACATTCTGATCACAATGCATTTACACTTGTCTTTTCACTGTGTCTGTGGACAATGGGTATGTTAATGCACATTAACAAAAGTGTAAAAGCAAATCAGTCTGAGTGCTTCTTAAACATTTAAAACATCCTACTGATTGATGCTGTTCAGTAGTCTCTAACTATGAATCCAAGTCAAATTGGATCAATTTGACTTGGATCAATCAATCAAATCAATTTTACTGTTTATGAGTCAAAGTTGTGAGTCATTAGTAATTTATGTGTGACTTGAGTCAAAGTACCTCTAGAGATGAGAGAATAACTTCCATCCCATTTGAGCCTTTAGTCACTATCTCCTTATGGGTCTTCTCTAAAAAGAAACAAAGAAAAGTTATCAAGTAAAATACATATTGAACAGATAAAAGGTCTGTACAACTTCTAGATCACTAATCAAGTGTAACCATTATGATGCTAAAAAGAAAGTAAACTAAACTAACACTAAACTAAGTTAGCAGATGCGTTTTCCTTAGAAAAAGGAATCAATTTCCTTAGACCAAAGGCCCCTGCTCAAAGGAAGCTCATTTATGTCACCAGTTTGAACTGGTGACCTTTAAGAGCCCAAATAACTAGACCACTAAACTTACCACCCACTTTAACTAGGCTATACGTTGGTGTTAAATTTTATTTCAAAGGTTGGATATACATGAGAAAACATTTCAAAATGTCTTTTAGTAAAAATGCGTAATAAATAAATCAAACAATGCTTTTTGTTTAATTATTAAAATGAAAAAGCTTTCAAAATATTTTTTAAAACATCAAAAACAAAAGATATCTAAAGTAGTCTTTACTGTCTGAAAAGCACATTAATAGGCCAAATATCACATTTTACACAACAATTGTGTCTAAAATAGTTTTTAACTAACACAGATTCAAATCTCTGTGCGTGAGAAAGCATATGGCCAATAAACTAAAAAAAGTAGTCATTTTTGAATGGTTCAGATTTTTGGTAACAATCAAAAAAATTTGCTGAATCTATGACAGCCATTGAACGAAGACAAATTGAACGAATTTCAAAATATAATTGTTATATTTTTTCAATGTATAAATGACCTGGCTTATTTGCCACAGATTATATAAAAACTAAACACGAGTGGCCATTTGTATCTTTGATTTACAATCTTTAAAATTGATTGACAGCATTGTTGCCAGAGTTTCTGCGTCTTATGTTGACAAATGCTACAAATAATGTGTTAAGAAAAAAGAAGCATCCATCAATTCAACATAACTGATGAGAAACCAGTGACAAAAAAAACCCCGGCACATTAAAAACACCAGTTGAAATCTCACAAATACTTTAAGGGACCAGGTCTTTGAATAGTCAAGAACATCACAATTTTGTAAACTGCAAGCAGGAGAGTTTTTAAACCCCAAGTACTTTGGGCTGTGTTAAATATCAGAGAGTGTATGAGTTATGAATGCGAAGTATCTACCATTAACAGCAAATGAACATATCACAGCCTACATGTACTCACACATACATAAAATGTGCTGTGCAAATTAGTCACTGGCAACATGACAGAAGGCCATAGAGCACGTCACGATTAAGTGGTGCATGGTTTCTTTTAACCCTTGACAGGACGCAGTTAACCAAAAAGACACATATGCAAAAGGCAAAGTAAAAATACAAGCTGTATGTATTTAAAAATGTATCCAAGTTTATGTATAAACAAAATCGTACCAAACTACATGGTTTTAAAAGTGAAATGCTACATTTTACATGTGAGGATTAATACAGTTATTTAATACAGATACAATAATTTAATAGTTATAGTAATTATAGTTATTTTACTATTAAATTCAATAGTGTATTAAATGATAAAGTGGACTTATGAACTTAGACATGAACTTATGAGATTACATTTGGCTACATTTTTAGTTAAGAGATAGGTGTTAAGTTAATGTTGGCCATTAGCAAAAATATCACAAATCATTACCATTGTTTGTAAAAAATTTGCATTAGCAGCAGTTAGCTATGCTCTAATGCAGAGTAATGTGTGAGTGTATTTTCTATGCTCATCTTACCCGGACTGTCTGCAGACAGACATAAATCGCCTGTCCTCCTTCTGGCACAGCTTCTATAGTCCATTTTTCAACCCGCTTCTATGTCATTTTACACAACTTCCAGCACTTTAACCATAGCACTTATAACTAGAGAAACACCAGTGTAATAACCCCTCCCACTTCCCAGGTGCTGTCAGACAAAAAGTATGCCTTCAGAACTAGAAGGATTTAAAAGTATCTTTAGCCCAATTCCCTCACAGCCCAGAGAGGAGGAATAGGAATACCACTACCACTACCGCTACCGCTACTGCTACTCCTAATAATAATAACAATTATTATTATTATTGTTATTATTATTATTATTATTATTATTATTAATGGCCCTTCTATATTCTATGAATCAAAGGGGTTCACTCAATTACAATTCAATTATTGCATTATTGGACTAACTCCTAGTAGTTTTAAAAGCTTTAAGGATAATTGCTGAATACCTTTCGAAATTCATCTATCAATTTATTTTTTTTGTATATCAGTTACTCTTTCCTATTCAATTTCTTAAGCAAATTTCACTAAGACCTCCCAGTGCAGATCCTCAAACTTGTAAATGCCCTGCCCTTGGTGACTTAGCCCAGCAGCATCCCACTGCCACCACTGAGCTGCTGGTGCATCCACCCTTACCGAGTGTGACAGAAGGAGAGTTGCGACATAAATGAGCGCCCATGGACCCCTGTAATTGTGGCTTTTAATAATTACATAATAAACAGTTTTTCAATTAGTTTTTAAATGTGCAGCCTTACTGTTTTGCCCTGTGAATTTTCTGAATGTGCCCCAACAGCTAGATGGGTATCACTTAGAATACAAACAGCATGTTGCTCCACCAATTGTGCCGTTTATTGTCATTTGGCAGTCCATTTCAGAGCTTTGAATGCAAAAATGAGCTGGCTACTATACAGTTTCATGGCAGACCACTCAGGTTCACTGCCATGATCAGTGTCATGCCTGAACGCACTGGTGGGACCCCGGCTTGTATCAGTGGTGCGTCCAGCTGGACCTGGTCACCCAGTGCAAAGTGGTAATGACGGACATGTCTACATTGGGCTGGGAAGCCCTATGTAATTGTGTGCTGGCTCATGGTTGGAGAAGACATGGCATATAACTCCCCTTGATTTGAAGGTGGTTTCTCTCGCTCTGAAGAGCCTTCCCCCCCCGGGTCAGGGCACCATGTGCTGATATCTACAGACAACACATCTGTCGTGTTGTACATGAAACGCCAGGTGGTGTGAGATCAAGAGCGCTGTTCAATTTAAGCCACCCAGCTCCTGTTATGGGCTGATCGCCAACTCCTCTCTATTGGTGCAACACGTTCCGCACTGTCAGAATGCGGGCATGGATATGCTGTCAAGAAACAGGATACCTCATGAGGTCAGTGAGCATGATCTGAAAGCAGTTCAGAAGGGCAGTGGATCTGTATGCTATGGAAGAGAACACGCATTGTCCTCTAGTATTCTATCTGTCACAGTCTCCCCTATGAGCACGGCTTCTTTGGACTAAGGGCATTTCCATTTTTGATATCTGTATGACGGCAGGATGGACTTCACAGAGTACCTTCATCAGATTTTACAATTTGGATGTTCCCCCCTGGCCCTGTACATTCATTTGGCGAGCACGAACCCTGCTTCTACTGGCAGCTGCTAGTTCTTGACTATGTTGCGGTTTCAACTAGGTCATATAGACAGTCGGCGCAGTGTATTTGCTGCCTTATCACATAGCACTGTTCCCTATGTTAGCAGTTGGAGAAGCCGTGCTCATTACACAGCTGTGTAATGATATTTGATCTTAGAAAGAAACAGGATACCTCATGAAGAGGTCAAGTCAGCATGATCTGAAAGCAGTTCAGAAGGGCAGTGGATCTGTATGCTATGGAAGAGAACACGCATTGTCCTCTAGTATTCTATCTGTCACAATCTCCCCTATGGGAAGATACTCTCGATGCCATGGTCAATTATTTCCCAAGTATTTTACCTGGCACTGGCAATTGGTTTATAAATTACATAGGTTTTCTTTGTTTGTCCATCTATTTTCCCAAATACACATTATTTCCATACCCACGATTTGCGTCCAGCAGCAGACACAAAATCTGTGTTTCACTGTGTTTGTTGCTGCTGCCACCACGTTGTTTTACCTAAATAAAAGTATCGATTTTTTTTGCAATTGATGAATCGTATTATTAGATATTTGATCAATGTATTGTTACACCCCTATCACTTGGTGTGTTGATTGTAGGTATTTGTGCCCAGCAACACTGCACATTTTTTCCTGCTTGTGTTAAGGTTACAGCCTTTCTGCTGCATGTGGCAGTGCCGCTCTTGAGTTTGTTATATGAAAACTTATTTAATACTTGCTTTGCTTAATGTCAGCTCATGCCGACTGGTTAGAAATTCTGCTCTGTTTAGCATTGCCTAAGCTTATGCACTGTGTTTTTGTGTGCAGCTGCCCCTCACTGTTCTCACTGCGTTACTTTATACAATTTTCCATAGCATCATTTGCTGCCACAATGTCTAGTGAACCGTTCTCAAAAGGCAATGCCTCTGGTTACTACCTTAACCTTGGTTCCCTTAAAGACATTGCATACGCTGCTGTGATCTCTGCTCAGATCAGCTATGGTTACTCAGTCCACGGATTCTGGGTTTGGACGGGGCATTACATAGTGGCGGTGCCCCCTCTAATTCACTGTCTTTATTAGCATTGGCCAGTGCGAATTTATCTGCACTGACATTATTCAATAAGACTTCGGGTAGGGTTGTTTAGGAAGAAGGGATTCCCCATAGCATCGGCGTTTGATGCAATGTCTCATTTCCATCTCTCAGGAAACCAAGGTTACAATAGTAACCAGAGACATTCTTTCCTTGTGCCAATCAGAGTTCTCTTTCCCGTGGATGAGCTCTGCTGCCAATTCGACATGCAAAGTTGGACGAGAAAAAGCAGACATTGTCTAACTGGAGCCAATGGTGTGGAACACAGTGACAAAACTAAAGCTGACTAATGCTCAAAAACCACTCAACATTGCCCGACGGTCTTATGTTTTTATCAATCATTCTCTAGGAAAAGTTTCTGTATATTATGAGTAAAGTTTTTGTAACCTTCTGTTATTGTGATACTTTAATGGATCACTCTAAAAGTGTCCTGTCCAAACAAATGGACATAATCACTATATCCAATATCGGAGAAAGGCTGATGATTTCTAATATGATATGGGAGTGATGCAGAGATTGCAGATATACAAAATGACTGTTAACATCGAGGCCAATATGAAACACTAATCTCAACTGATGTTAAATGTGTATTTCCAAATAAAACAATACTCATCAAGAAAACATATATATAGCTTAATGTCGACCTTGAAACGCTGTCCACTTTTAAGAAGGTTTTTTGAGCTGCAAGTGGAGGCTGGGGATCTACTAATTGCAATGTTTTTTTCAGCAAATCTATTTTTTGCTCTCACTGTGCAACCTTCAAAATTATTGCATAAATGCTAACTAGCATTAAATTACAGTATTATTTTATAAAACAATGAATAATAACTAAATGGCTATAGTTAACCTGTACAGGTATTCTGATTTCACTTTATGTTTGCACATTTGTGAATGCATGTATGTGCATCAACTCACCTTGAGTCTGGATGATGTGAAGGATTTTGCCTGTAATCTGACGGATGGCATCAGTATCAGACAATCTGGGCTCTTCATTCAGTTTTTCCAGCTGACTCAGCAACATCAGCACCCGGGAAGCACTGGCAACACAGGAAACCATCACAAAAGGTATAGCAAAAAGATGTGTGTGTGTGTGTTAGTGAGATAAAGAAAGCATAACTAACCTTTTATCCATTGCCATTTTGGGTTTATTCATTTCTTGACACATTCATTTAGAGCACAGACTGACTAAGAAGGGAAAAAACATTACAGAGATAATCACATCTCACAAACGAACGTTGTTCATAGCTTATTAGGAAAACAATAGAGAAAGTTACCGCATACAATTATGCACCTAAAACATCTAAGGGATGGAAAATTAAAAATAGCAGTTTAGATAAAACAGCAACATACTGTAAAAATAACAACTTTTGGTATCTTAGCACATAAATGCCAAGGATTTTGTTTAATGCCAAGAATATAAATGGCTTTTTTGCACATCATAGCCTCCTACACCAGGGGTTTTAAAACCTGTCCTGGAGCATCCCTAATCCTGCACTTTTTTAAGTCTTTCTCATCTGACACACCCACTTAAGGTCTTTCAGTCTCTACTAATGAGCTGATGAATTGGATCAGGTGTGTCAGTGCAGGGCTAGATGCTCCAAGACACGTTTGAAAACTCTTGTCCTACACATAAAACATTTTTCTGGCATCAAACCCTATTGTGCTGCCTACTTATACAACATTTTGAGACATTGAACCTTACTGAGCCCTCTAAAAGGCCATTTTTAATGGCTTTAATCTCAAGCATAGTCAGGCATTATAGGGTCATTTAATGTCAAATCAAGCACATTTAAAAATTTCAATGGCTCAGATTTTTTTGTGGTGCTTATTGTGCTTATTGTGGTGATGAAATACATACCAGACTGTCATCACTAAACGGCTGGATGTCTAAGTGGTGTTCACAGAATAATATAAGTTTCATAGATAATTTTTGGGAAAGACCTATTAAAAAGAGATGGCCTCCATCTCTCTAGGGCTGGTGCTGCTTATTTATCTAGAAATTTGGCATATAGTCTAATTCTACTAATACTTGACTAACTGGGGCCCAGGTCAGGAAGCAGACAGACTGGCTTAACCAACCATCTGCTGGCTGTCACATGTCACAGATGTCATATAATTTACAAATCATCTAAACATTATAATATAGAGACTGTGTCTGTCCCCAAGACTGGTAAATGCCAAAAAACCCATAAACAATCATATGGCAATTTAATCAATGTTAAACAAATACAAAAGATACATAATACAGACAAATAATTAATAAGGATTGGTTTGCTGAATATTAGATCTCTGTCTACAAAAGCGCTTTTTTATTAATGATATGATCACAGATCACAACCTAGATGTGCTCTGCTTGACAGAAACATGGCTAAAACAGGACGATTACATTATATTAAATGAGTCTATACCCCAAAATTACTGCTATAAGCATGAGCCCCATCCAAAAGGCAAAGGGGGAAGTGTTGCTGCACTTTACAGGAAAACTTTAACGGTTACCCAGAGGTCTGACTTTAGATACAACGCTTTTGAAGTAAAGGTGCTCAATATAACTTCATCTGGGGTAAATAATAATAAGTTTGTCATTTCTACTGATGTTAACTCTCTCTTTTCTAACACCTTAGACAAAGTTGCTCCTCAATGGTTAAAAAGATAAAAAACAGCAGCCAAACTCAGTGGTATAATAAGTATACCCACGCCCTAAAAAGAGCAAAAAAGACCCACAATTTTACAAACTGGCTGTTATCAGACCCCTTATTAAAAAACACAACTTGACCCCAGGGAACTAGTAAATTACAGACCCGTCTCAAATTTACCTTTTATTTCAAAAAGAAAAAGGTGGAAAGGGTGGTGGAAAGGGTGGTGGAAAGGGTGGTGGAAAGGGTGGTGGAAAGGGTGGTGGAAAGGGTGGTGGAAAGGGTGGTTCCTTCCTGGAAATAAATGCTGTATAGAAGAATTTTCAGTCAGGATTCAGACCAACTGGTACAGAGACTGCTCTCATCAGAGTTACAAATGATCTGCTCTTGTCAGCCGATCCCGGCTGCATCACTCTCCTAGTGTTATTAGAACTTAGCGAAGCCTTTGATACTATTGACCACAGCATTCTACTAAATAGGCTTGAATATTACGTTGGCATAAATGGAACTGCACTGCCATGGTTTAAATCATATCTATCTGACCGATTTCAGTTTGATGCTATGAGTGAAAAGGTGTCATACCGATTACAAGTTCAGTATGGAGTAACACAGGGCTCAGTGCTTGGGCCTCTACTTTTCACCCTGTACATGATACCTCTAGGAGCAATTATTAAGAGACATGGAGTTAGTTTTCATTGTTATACTGATGATACTCAGCTGTACATTTCTTCTAGGACCAACGAGATGCATATAGTCACCAAATTAAAAGAATGCATAGTCGATATCAAAACTTGGATGACTAGCAACTTTCTATTACTAAATCTTCCACCCAGAACAACCCAGAACACTGTCGTACTCTTGATGGATGCTCTATAAAGCCTGCTTCATTAGCCAAGAATCTGGGTGTCATTTCTGATAGTAATTTGTCCTTTGAAAACCAAATTTCCAATCCACATTTGGCATTTTTCCATCTCAAAAATATATGAAAACTACAACACATGCTCTCCAAGCAGAACTTGCACTTGCTTCCTATTAAGCATTGTATAAACTTCAAAATTACCCACAAGGCTCTGAATGGTCTAGCTCCTCAATACCTAGACGAGCTCCTCTTTAATTAAAGTCCTTCACGTTCATTGCACTCTAAAAATTCTGGCCATTTGATAATACCCCAAATTTTAAAATCAAAGTGCTGGTAGTAGATCCTTTTCGTAATTGGCACCACAATTCTGGAGTCTTCCCAGTACTGTTGAGGGGGCAGATACATTATATCAGTTTAAATCTAGATTAAAGACCTACCTCTTTAATCTAGCCTACACATATTCCTATGGATTTATTCCTCAAATCCCTTAAGGGATTATTAGGCATTAATTGGATTGCATTAATTGGGTAAACCGGAACTGGGACACTTCCCATAGGTACATATGTACTGGCTCCACACTAAATCTGTCTGTCTCTCATTTCCCCAAGGTCCTGTAGTCAGCTGGATCCAAACTTTGAGACCAGATGATGGGGGACAGGATGGTACGGCCCCTGAGACAAATCATCGGGATTTGATGGACTTAATTAGTAAACTTACTATTATACACATACCTCCAGCATAGCTAGTTTCAATACAGTCATAGCAGTGTGCTGTTATAGCTGCAATTAGTAACATTATGCATTACGCTTGTGACATTACACTATTTCTGTTGGTAACATTTCTCAGTGCCTGACATATTGTCAGATGTAATTATACCTGACAGTTTCTTATTAATAAATATCTATAAATTATTATAATCAACTCTCCGTCCGTATCCAAGAAAGTTACAAATTGCAGCTTTAACGTGTCAGAGGTGAACTGGCCCTCTCGGTTGAGCCTGGTTTCTCCCAAGGTTTTTTTTTTCAGCTATACACTATACGGCTATTCCAGCTATTGGAATTTTGGTTCCTTGCCACTGTCGGCTTGCTTACTGGGAGACTGCTGACATCTTAAGAATAAATGTAAATTGTTAATATTGCTTCTAGTCTCACAAATTATTTGCAATAATACCATGTATACTTTGTTGAACATATCTGACATTTGTTCTGTTTTTATTATAGTTCTTTTTTATTATATGTAAAGCTGCTTTGAAGCAATGTAACGTAAGAAGCGCTATATAAATAAAAATGAAATAGAAAAACTGAAATCTGGTGACAATCCCATAAATCATCTAGGAATATTTAAAAATTCAGACCCTGGAATCAGAAAATCCACATTCAATCCAAAACGACTGACTTCCTGTTGGCCGAAGCTAACGGTGCTGGTCACAGTAGGCAAAACTAACTAACAAATGTTGCAGGTCACCTCAGACTATAGTGAGGATGAACCATACCAAGTTTCGTAACGATATCCAATTGCATCTACGATATCCAATTGTTGAATACTGCATTTTATTTAAAATCATTGATGCACAAAAAGACCATGGAACATCAGCTGTTGTTTGACTTGGCATGTCTCAAGAAACAAAAAGAGACCACTTACATGATTTTAGTTTTCAGAAGTAATAAGCAAAATTAGCCACCTTATATATCTCTGGACCAGTATGTTGCGCTGTGACAAAACTGTGTATGCACCCTCAGGACATGCCTGTGATGACACTTACCAACTGTCATGTCAATACACCAAAGCATAGCAAAGACACACCCTTCATATCAAATGTTACGTGCTTACCATAAAATTCACAGACGTGGTATACGAGAACGGTAAGGGTTAACCATATGAATTCCATAACTTTTTCTCAGAACCGTCTGTAGATTCTACATACCAAGTTTTGTACGAATTAGACAAACAGTTTGGGAGAAAAAGTAGGTTTTCAATATTATCCAAAATGGCCACAAGAAGTAGCATTGATTTATACAAATCTGTTATTGTAGTACTATGCATGAGCCAGAGAATGTACAGAAAGAAGTGGCATAACAATATGTTATTGTAATCACAAGTTGTAAGCATTTTCATAAATGTTGTTACAGCTTTTGACCACTAGGTGGTGCTGGCCCCAAACTTTGCAGATTACCTTAGAATATGGTGATGATGAACTATTAAAGGTTTCATAATGATATGCAATTGTGTTTGTTAAATATTGTATTTTACAACAAAAATGAAAATGGCTGACCATGGAACATATGATATTATTTGACTTGGTGTACCTCAAAGAATATAAAGAGACCAATTTCATATTTTATATACCAAAGTACTCAAAAGTTATAAGCAAAAATAGCCATTTTTGTGCTGAAACTGTGCATTCCCCCCTTAAGTCATGCCTGTGATGCCATGTAACAAGTTTCATCCGGCCAAGATTCAGCCTCATATTCATTATTGTTTGAGCGCCAGAAAACTTGTAGACATGGTATACAAAAACGGTAAGAGCTATCAACAAATTCCATAACTCATTATCAGGGGTGTCTCTAGATGCTAATACTTAAAAATATTGTTTTTATGCAAATAAAGGTAAATGTCTGGCTTCAGCATTATCTGTACTTCAGACAATCTTCTTTCAAAGAAATGAAGTACCAGATTTTTACAAAGTGACATTTGGTTTATGACAACAGCAAATGTATACAATTTAACAGTTTACTCCTGGGAGTACATTTAGATCCCCATATCTCTAAGACTATCCCATATGTGGCCATAAAACTGTAGCTCCCCAAGGAAAAGTTGCTTAAAAAATGAAAATCTAAAAGGACATAAAGATATTTCTAAAATGTCTTTGGTTACAGGCATGTAAACTTTGTAAAAGAACAAGAAAAGTGCCTCATTTTCCTCATTTTTGAACCATTGGCATGTAACAAGGACTGCTACAGGCAACAGATTTTACTAATAGATCTACGATCTCTGTGTAAAAACAAGTCATTTTTCACCTCTGCTAATTTGGCTCCAAATTTCAGATGAAAATTTTCATTTTTACCCCCTCTACAAATTAGGAGATTACTCAGTAACTACATAGTAAAGTGGGAGGACAAAGTTTATGTTGGTTTGACAAAGCCCGGCCTGAAAAGTGTATAATGCTTTGAAATACTTTAAGTCTGATATTCTCTAACACAATGATAAGTTTAACATGTTATAGTATGTTGTTAACTTTTTAACATATTCTAGCATGCTTTTAACATTTTTAGCATGATGCTAAAGTTTTTTTTTTACATGAAGCTAACACATTTTAACATTAACATGATACAATGACATTTTAACATGATGCTACTACGGTTTAACATGCTTTAATATGCTAGTGTCTAGCATATTTTAATGTTAACATGTTTTAACATAAATCTGACATTAAATATCATGATGCTAACATGTTTTAATATTAATTAGCATGATGTTAGCACGTTTTAGCATGATGCTAGCATGGTTTAGTATGTTTTAACATGATTTTTCAAGCCAACATAACTATCCATCAATGACATTTAATATTTTGGCTTTCATCAATATTTATGTTGGTCTTGCTTTTGTAAAAAAAAAAAATTTAAATCAAAAATTTGAACCGGGAACCTCTCATTGAGTTGACACGTATTGACTCTATAGGCATTGAATCTCTAGGTAAGGATCGCATTTGACACAGACCGTGTCGAAAAGGTCTCACAGGCCACATATATAGATACTAGGCAGTCAGAAGAAGTTGGTTACAACGAGTCAGAAAACGAACAGTTAAATTTAAAGGCATTAGCAAACGTAAAGCCAATAAAACCACTCCATTATGAAGCATAATCATGATCTTGTCAGATCCACCTGTCCTCCAAAAAAACATCTACAGTTAGCACAGATCTGCTAACGGGAAAGCACATATCTGTTATTGACACAGCATGAACAGAAATAAAACTCAAGTGTATACCTTTGAAAGCATGCGACATCTGAGCTCCTAACAGCGTTCTCCTGGCAACACAGATACACACAAGCCCCCTAATGGTATTATTATTTACCCTAACCCCAAGAAAGTCGGAAGTAAGGGCGAGTCCCTAGCAAAGAATCTAGCAAAGAATTCAGGATATACAAATCATATGACACCAGAGTCTGACGCACAGATGAGTTACACAGCAGCATTTTCACGCAGCTCCGCCTCTTTCCGGTATGCATAACTGACGTTGGCCTGACGCGTTTTTAAAACGTGCTAATATTTTCCCGTTATTGACAAGCCCCACACTTATGTTTTCTGCTGTTTGATAAACATCTATTTTATTGCACGCATACTACATGAGACTACATGTTATTGTTTACCTTATCTGTTTATCTTCAAACAAACAAACAAACACCATTTTAGAACACCCATGAACCCATGAAAGTTTTCAGGTTAATTTACCATTTTCTCCTTTTCTTGAAATACAAAATGTTACAAATATCTAATAATAGTATCCATCCAGAATATAGTAATATTGAATAAATCGAGAGAACGGGTTTACACAGCACAAGAACAAATACTAGGAGTGATTTATATCTTACATTGAAGGATAAAAAATCTGAACAGTTTAATAATATTTTTAAGCAGAAAATGTAACGCATTCTTCATACAGTTTACATGGCTTCAAAGCTTTTAACGCCGTTCGTTAAAGCTAAGAACTACATGTTCCAAAATGCAAATCACTGTGTGACGTCATTCTTTTGCGTCCGCTGTGCATTGAGTATTTGCTACAGAACCGAAATTCTGCTCATCAAAAGGTACTGTATATATTTACTTGCAGCGCGTATTTTCGTTAATAAATGAAAGCTTTCATGCATTAAAAATAAAAAAGCAATTATATAGCAATATTGTACATTTAGAGGTAATTGAATTTAACCTCTGTGCTGATGTCATCTGGCTAATCGTTCGTGTGGAAGAATACGTTCTGTTCGGTTTATTTTTCTAAACCAAGCACGTAATTAAAAGGTAATTACACCACTTAAGATTTACACCCGCCGTTCGTCAAAGACGATTAGTGGTCGACCTATAATAAGTATGAACATAAGTCATATTGTGCCGGTTGGAGGTTTGAACCACATCTCGCCATACCGGTACAGTTCAATTAGCAGATGTCTAAAATGAACTGAAAATCGTGTAAATTTAGGCCCGAGTGCCAAAACCTAGTGCGCTGTCGAACCTTTTTGAGTATCAGGGTTTTTTTTTTTTCATTTTAAAGCAGGTAATATCCTTTGTCATTAATGTCCATAATATTCTTTGCAATAAATTTCATGGCTTGTTTTGATGGATATACCATTTCATTTGTTGGATATAAGACAAGTCTTGTTTTTAATGCTAATTTTCATAAATGTTCCTGTGTATGTTATTGGTGGCATCTCTTTATGAAAATATTTTAACCCATGTATATTTGCATTTATGCTAGTAGCCGTCTTCATGGTAATGAAGCCATCAGTAGAGGAGGAGGATGTGGGCTGGGGTCTTGGGATCCCAGAGAAAATGAGAAACAATGCCAACTGGGTAGACATCACCCAGGACTTCAAAAAAGCTTGTAAAGGTGCGAGTCACAGTGGCTAAAGCTCAGAGCTGACAATCCAAAATCATAAATAACCACAAACCTAATTTAGGGTTGCTCTAGGTAGAGTGGCCCTGATTGTACTCCTCCACCCTTTCTTCTTCTTATTACAAGAGATTTATGCTCCATGTCTGAATATACCATTTTCACTACTACATAGTATGTGAAAAAAGTATACTAACTGTATAGTATGTTTGCATACATGGTATTCATGAAGCAATATGTATAAAATAACAATGTGACTTACTGCATAGACACTTTAGTACCCCACAAGGCCACGGGATGGGGTCAGATTTGAAAATGATGGATGTTGTATACTGAAATGTGTTAATACTACCCACCTGTATCCCGATCAGTACATACTGCATCAGCAGTATACTGCAATTCAGTACTGTCACAAAGCGCAATTTTGGTTATTACATGTGCCAGAGTTATTATTGGCTAATCCTTGTACCATATGTTATTAACATCAGAAAGAAAATAAGTAGAATTGTCCCTTCTTAGAATAAACATTTTCCACCAGGCCCTGCAGGATATGTTTTGGTCTGTCTCTGCCTACTTTGGGCAGTTTTACCATTTTTGATTAGTAAGAGTTCTAAAATTAACCTCTTTTCCTATGCTAGCCTAACCACATCATGATCTTCTGCACTATGCCATAATGCAGGGGTGTCCAAACTTGGTTCTGGAGAGCCAGTGTCCTGCACAGTTTAGCTCCAACTTGCCTCAACACCACCTGCCTGGTAGGTACTTTGCCTAGCTGGTTCAGGTGTGTTTAATTGGGGTTGGACACTGGCCTTCCAGGAGTAGGATTGGACACCCCTGCCATAATTCATGAAAAAGCACTACCAGTCAAAAGTCAGGATCGCTTACTTTACATTCATTATTTATTTTTTTATGCACATTTAAGAATGGTATGAAATTTATCAAAACTATTGAATAACACAAAAATAACTCCTAATAAATCAAGATTATGTAAACATTTTAGCATCTTAGCCACCCTTTGCCCAGAATTTGAAAAAAAATCTAATTTATCAGCCAGCTTGTTTAAACAGTAGTGGAAGAGTTCCCATGTACACTGAAGATTTAATGGCTTTATCTTCATTTTTTTAAAATACATTTTTAGCTTTGTAAAGAAATAAGTTACTGTGCTGGCACATTTTTGTCTGCAAAACAAATTTAAAACATTTAAGCATATGCCTTCAGATCATGAGGTTTTTAAGATAATGTGAAGCATTTGTGTTATTGTGTACTGCAAACCTGTGCACAGTCCTGATGTTATCAGTCATGTTCTGTGTTTTATTAGGCTCACATATTGATTTGTGTGTCTCCTGTAGTGAAATGCTAAAATGCTGTAGAAAATTGGCTGATCATAATGTTTTTATTTATGCAGAACTCAAACTTGGCGAGTTGCTCCATGATAAACTGTACGTATTTTACTATATGTTTTGTAATTTAAAATTATTCATATATAAAGTTCTTGTTTATCTTCAAAGACAAGATTTGAGTGTGTGTAATGTATGTTTGGTTCATTAATATAACAGACATTATGTAAATTATATTCCTGCAGGTTTGGCCTGTTCGAGGCGATGTCTGCCATCGAAATGATGGATCCCAAGATGGATGCTGGGATGATCGGAAACCAAGTTAACCGTAAAGTTCTCAACTTTGAACAAGCTGTTAAGGTAGCACCCATCATACTGCTTTTGAATGATTTATCTATTATGATTTTTTTTTTCATCCTGCTAATTTAACTTGATGAATCTTATAAAGTTGTGTATGACTGGGTCAAACAAACAAAAATCTCTCTTTAAAGGATGAGGCCATTAGAGTGAAAGATCTGAGTATTCCTGAGCTCATCGGGATTATGGACACATGTTTCTGTTGTCTGGTCAGTATTATGTTCTTTAGCTGAACTCTGCTGTGTTTCATAAAGATGTATCTAATTTTCTATCACTGTTATCTTTCACTGTCTCAGATCACATGGCTGGAGGGGCACTCTCTTGCTCAGACTGTGTTCACATGTCTGTATGTTCATAATCCGGATCTGATTCAAGACCCTCCTCTTAAAGCCTTTGCACTGGGTATCCTCAAAATCTGTGACATTGCCCGTGAGAAGGTCAACAAAGCCGCTGTCTTTGAAGAGGCAAGACATATTTTTTATGTGTCTAAGTGTTGATATTATTATTGTTGTATTATGTTTCAGAATATCTACTTTGAAATATTTATATATCTATAAATGTAAAAGAAAGATATGCCCTGGAAGTATGTTCCATAGCAAAGATTGTGTTCAAGGTCACCATAAAATATACAAATGCATTTATTTTACATAATATAATTTCTTTGGTGCAATACGGTTTGCTGGAGGATTGTTGATAGTGAATGTTGATTAATGTGTTTGAATCAGGAAGATTTTCAGGCAATGACATACGGCTTCAAAATGGCAAACAATGTAACAGATTTGAGAGTTACAGGTCAGTATCTTGTAACACTTCACAATAAGGTTAATGTTTGTTAACATATGTAACAATGTTAACAACGTTTGTTAAATATGGTAGAAAACGGAAAAACTAATAGATATCATGAGCTAACTTTTTAATCTAGGTTAATGCTAATTTTATATAATTTTGTTCATTGTTAATGTTTGCTCAAAATGCATTCACTAATGTTAATTTATACAAAGCTGAAATGTAAAAAAGTTTATTTGTAAGAACTATTATGTAAAAATAACAAATAAATTATAAATGCTGTTAGTGTTGTTTGTTATTTTATAATGAACATTCATTTCAGTAATAAGAGTATTATGTTTCAGTAAAAAAAAATGCATAAGTGTTATGGGAATATCACAATTTATTTATTAATTAAAATTTTAATGGCCCTAAATTAGGGTTATTTTTACTTGCTTTCTTTTTATTTTAAAATATGACAGCAGTGTTTCAGGCGTTTCACCATTTATTGAGGTTTGATTTTGTATTTATTCATATTTCATCAGGAATGCTGAAGGATGTTGAGGATGAGCTTCAAAGGAAAGTGAAGGTATGGTGAACCCATCTTAAGACTTTAGCTATTTTCATGGTTCTTCTCTTGTTAAGTGTGTCTGTGCTTCCTCCCAGAGCACACGCAGTCGACAGGGTGAACAGCGAGATCCTGGGGTGGAGCTGGATGTAAGATTGATGCATACTTCCTCAAGACAAGATATTATAGTGTACATTAGATATGTTTTACTGAGATGTTGTCTGGTCTTTTATTATTAGCATCAGCAGTGTTCAGCTCTGTTCAGCCGGGTTAAATTCACTCGTCTTCTGCTCAGTGCACTTATCTCCTTTACTAAAAAAGAGGTGGGTAATAAGATAGCAATCACTCAGACTAAATTACTGATTGCTTTGTTTTCTGATCTCTGGTTGTTTTTTACTTTTAAGACGAGTGCTGTAAGTGAAGCACAGAAGCTGATGACTCAGGCTGCAGATTTATTGTCTGCAATACACTCCACCATCCATTATGGCATACAGTCCCAAAATGACACAACCAAAGGAGGTAAAGCACTGCTTACTTAAGGCCTGTTACTGTACTGCAGTTGTCTTCTCTCTTTTTTTGGACACTTGCCATGTATAAATATGTCTGTTTTAGCATTCACCATGTGACCATATACAGCACTTTAAATATAATGGCAGATTCAAATCCTATAGACAATTCATTTTACAGTTAGTAATGCTGATTTATTAATTTTACATTTACACATTTGGCAGACACTTTCATCCAGAGCAATTTACAGTGCATTAAAGTTATATTAGTTTTAAGGTATTATCTGTATGTGTGTTCCTTGGGAATCAAACCCACAACCCTTGCATTGCTAATGCAATCCTCTACCAGTTGAGCTTTGGAGGTGCTCTGAAATATTATCTGATGAAAAAGTTAGTAATAATACAATATATTTTATAATTATATATTTTACCGGTTTTCTAACAGTTCTATGTTCTGTATGTCTTTACTGTAATGTCTTTAAATGTAAAATAATATTTGTTTTACAATGTGTTTTGTTGAAAGTATTGGTTGATCATGTGATCTCAAAATGTCAGCCCCCATGAAGTGACATACTCCATATAAAGCAGCTTTAAAAGACTTAATCTCATCTGAGTGTACATGATTTGAAATTTATAAAGAAACAAACTGAACTGTACCTTTGAGAAGTTCAGAATTGCTGAATGCACCTTCCTTGCAAAATTAAATCTGTTTAATTTCAATTCATTTAATTTATTGATTTATTATTAGGTTAAGTTTACCATTGTAAATGCCATTTTGTTTTCCAGATCACCCAATCATGATGGGTTTTGAGCCACTAGTTAACCAGCGTCTGCTACCGCCTACTTTCCCACGCTACGCCAAGATCATCAAAAGGGAGGAAATGGTCAACTATTTCAGCAAACTCATAGAACGCATTAAAACCGTATGTGAGGTCATCAACATCACAAACCTGCACAGCATCTTGGTAAATAACTTGTATTTTAAAGTAAATTTGTCTAGAATATTTGAATTAGACATTAAAGAAAGAACATTGGTGAAGCTGGCCTGATTAATTGCTAACAAATGAAGATGTGACTACAAAATAAAACCTCAAAGCCATTCTTTACAAAGACTTTATCATGGGTAAAGGCAGGGAAGTACAACATTTTTGACCTTGGTAAACAACAGGAACATGGATGTGAATTTAATTGATTTGAAATAATAATTACAGTATCACAAATAATCCGTTTATTAACAGTATGACATTTAAAATATTGTAAATATTGGGTGAACTAGAGGTCTTTATGAGTCCACTTAGATCTGAAAACCAGAGGTCTTACCCGAGCGAGTTCGAGTCTAAAACTTTGATGAGTGCGTCAGGCATGGATCGGGTCTCGGGTAATTTAAAATAAATGTTTTTTCTAAACTGACCCAAGAGGATCTGAACTTATCTGTACATAGACAGTGTGCAGTGTGTGTTTACAAATAAAGTAATAGTGAATAAATAAATTAAAGTAAACTCTTGATTTCTCTCGGTATCCCCGGTGGTCAGTCTGGGCCTAAGTGGTACGTGCGGGGCTGCAGGTTGCACATATGTCGATGTTGTTTCCATTCAGGTCCAGTTGGGTTAAAAATTGCTGTCGGACTGGGGTCTTATTTTAGCAGATCTGTCTCAGGCCAGGCTTTCTTTTTAAAAAATTATTTATGCACATTGCGTTTGGATAAGAATTGTGGAGATGTGGTAATGACCTAGCCATGTAGCCCACTTTTATGTTAGTATAAAACCTTATGTCCAGTACGTTAACTGGTACATGTTACATGCTGGTGAAATTTTGGGAGCACTGCTTTTAAATCTACATGACTAAAGTCCCCGGCTATTATGTGCATGGCGTCAGGATATATGCCCTGCTGTAGGCTTATGCTGCTATGCAAGTATAGTGTGCTCCCCCACACACTCCAGCTCTAGGGAGCAGTGACTGACTAGTCACTATGTTAGTGCACCAGTTGTTATGGACGTGCACACAGTCCTCCTCCCGTCCTTACCGGAGTCGCTGGTCCTATCATGACGCTGTACCGTGTAGCCTGTTAGCTTGATAGCAGAGTCCGGGACGGATGAAACCAGGTTTCAGTACTGAGAAGAATGCAACTGTCCCTTAAGGTGTTGTTCGTTGCAGCCTGTACCCTCAGTTTATCCATTTTATCTTGCATTGGTGAGAAAAAGGCTGGGAAGTGGTGGTTTGTGTGGCTGGTTACATAGCCTTGCTAGAACGCTGGCCTTGCAGCCTCTCCTTTGTTTCCTCTCCTTGCATCACCTCTGCCTGCTTCCCAGATGGATGATAATCCATGGATAGCCGGGACTCACTATATCCACTGGTATCCACAGAAAGTGCCATTTTGTATATATACAAGACAAGACTATATTCACAATATGGTTGATTTAATGAGATTTTGAAGCTAGAATTTTTCATATCATTAAGTGTCTTTCTATGACAGTGGATAAATGTAACCAATGACTGTGTTTATGTCTGCAGGATTTCTTCTATGAGTTCAGTGAGCAGTCTCCATGTGTGCTCTCTCGATCTCTGCTGCAGGTGAGAGGAGACCGTTTCAGATTAGAAAGCCCTTCTCTGGTAATATTTGATGGTCTTTGATCATAATTGAATGCCACAACATTTACCTGTTGTCTGTCTGTATGTTTGTTTGTGTGACGCAGACCACATTTCTTATTGACAATAAGAAAGTGTTTGGCACTTATCTGATACAGGATATGATCAAAGATGCACTGCGTCATTTTGTTAGCCCTCCTGTTCTGTCCACAAAGTGAGTGGATCATTTGTATACATTGTACTATTTTCTTATTAATTAATGGTTTATTTTGTGGTAGTGTTCTGTCCTAGAGTCACAAAAACATATTGTGCTTGTGTTTTTTATTTCCACAGATGCAATTTAAACAACAACCACCAGGCAAAAGATTACATTGACTCGTTTGTCACACACTGCACACGGGTTTGTTAGCATTTTGCTCTTGCATGTTATTATAAGAGATGAAGTGTTATTGGTTTGATGAAATATGAGGGTTGTTATGTCTCACAGCCATTCTGCAGTCTCATCCAGATTCATGGACACAACAGAGCACGCCAGAGAGACAAACTGGGTCATATACTGGAGGAGTTCGCCACACTTCAGGATGAGGTGTGTATGTGCATTATGTCTGGTTCAGTTTGCAGCATAGAGTAATAACGGTAGATGTAAAATGTGGTAACTTGTTTAAATAATGGCACAATAATGGCAGTGTCCATTAACAAAAACAGTATATAGACTCTTTTTAAAATTCCCATCAATCCACAAGTTACATGCTGACTTTTAAATTACAAAGACTCAGGTGTGCTCAAGGTTATCCTGTTTATCTGCAACTAAAGGCCTGTTCACACCAGGGACAGTAACCGTAATAATAACATGATGCCAACTATACCAATCCTTTGCTGTGTTGCCGATACGTCAATTGTGCTGTATCATGAGGCGTCTCTGACTGTTCTTCAGGCTGAGAAAGTGGATGCTGCACTCCATGGTTTGCTAATGAAGCTGGAACCTCAGAGGCAACATCTGGCCTGCCTGGGCACCTGGATCCTTTATCACAACCTGAGAATCATGATCCAGTACCTGCTCAGTGGCTTTGAGCTGGAGCTGTACAGCATGCATGAGTATTACTACATTTACTGGTATGACTGTTTTTACATTATACAAACACATGCTTTAAAGGTACGGACCCATCTGTTCGATGCTATATTAGTGATATGCTTCTGTCGTTTGCTGTGTATGTACAGGTATCTCTCAGAGTTCCTTTATGCATGGCTGATGTCCACGTTAAGTCGAGCGGACAGCTCTCAGATGGCCGAAGAGAGAATTCTGGAGGAGCAGCTCAAAGTTCGGAACAGCAAGAAAAGCAAAAAGAAGAAGAAAGGTTCTCACTATTTCCTATTGCTCTATAGGATTTAAAGGATGTTTAAAGGAATAGTAATAGTAGTCATTTACTAAGCACTAATTTAGTTGCATTCGTAATTTCCCATTGTTTCATAGCTCGCCCTCTAAGTAAAGAGATCACCATGAGTCAAGCTTATCAAAACATGTGTGCTGGCATGTACAAGGTAAAGCTATCTATACACACACACACACACACACACACACACACACACACACACACACACACACACACACACACACACACACACACACACACTGCACTTCCCAAGGTATTGAGTTCCCAAGGAACTCTGAACTGACAAAATGTTTACCTTGAATGACTTGGGATTAAGGCCTCTGTCAGTGTTTGACAATGGCCAGAATAGAATACTAAATTATTTAATGTGCACTATATAATGTATTCTGCCTTTTAAAATGAGTTTGCAGTTTGTAATGCTTCATGTTTCAGGCAGTAGTATGCTACACTTGTCACAAGACACTTGCATGTTTAATTTAGCAAGTGGCATCCACTTAATGTAAGTAGTTTTAAGTTAATATGTGTACAATTCATCTACATATTCATTTACATTTAGTCATTTAGCAGACGCTTTTATCCAAAGCGACTGATAAATATATTCAATGCACATAGACAATTTGGAAAATGCACTGTGTAGTACTTTCAAAATCGCACCTGTAGATGGTATTTCTATTTCTTTGTCTTTGCAGACGATGATAGCATTGGATATGGACAGAAAGGTGCGCAAACCTCAGTTTGAGCTGGACAGCGAGCAGGTCCGTTATGAGCATCGTTTTGCTCCTTTCAACAGCGTGGTCACGCCCCCACCTGTGCATTATATCCAGTTTAAGGTACCAATGCATTTCCTTATGTCCTGTATTACAATTATTCTGTTCAAATATTACATTACACAGTGTGTGCTTGTGTGTGTAGGAAATGTCAGATTTGAAGAAGTACAACCCCCCCCCTCGCTCTGCAGATCTCTACATGGCAGCCAGTAAACATTTCCAGCAGGCCAAACTTATACTTGAAAACGTCAACAGCCCAGATGCAGAGGTACTTTAAACATCCATACATTATTTTATTATATAATATATTCTTACTCAAGTTGTTAATTATTATTGTCTAAAAAATAACTTATAAATTGATGCTGAGAGGTTTTGTTTTCTTGCAGGTAAATCGCATTCTTAAAGTGGCCAAACCCAATATTGTTGTAATGAAACTTCTGGCTGGAGGACATAAAAAGGAGACCAAGGTATAAGATGTGTCATTTATAAAAACCTAAGCTGTATTGATGTACTGCTAATTACCAGTGACAATAATTTCATCTCATTTTTTATTTGTAAAAGCAAAAAACAATCAAAAAGACATTGCACTGGGAACATTGTTAAAGACAGTGAACCAGTAACATGATACACACAAGAAAACCAGAAAGAGACTGTATGTAGAGAAGTGGCTAGAAAAGTAGGGCCACTGCTAAAAGGATGGTTTAGCTCAGAAACGTTTTTATATGGAATAGTTTCTGCAAGTTCTTTAACAAAGCATGTCTATTTTGTTTATACCCACCACAAAACCCCATAAACTTGCATTATAAATCAGAATAAGGAATTTGTTGTGGTTTTCAATAGCTCAGTGTTTATCTACATACATAACAAAAGAAGATAAAAATATAATTAAAAAAGTAGCATAAATCAAGAAACATTAGCAGTGGATTTATGTATAGTTGTGCACTTTACATAGTGTATATATAATTGTGTCAATTATATATACAATATAAATAATTACATATTAAGTATATTGCCTAATATCTCTGTGGCATAAACACAACAGGATGTGCAATACAGAAAGTGTTTTCTTATTGAACCTGTAACATCCCTAGTTAAATCAGATTTAAATGTTATGAAATCTTATGAAACTTACTGAGGATTCTTCCCTTTTTCCATTTAGGCCCTTCCTGAATTTGACTTCTCCGCACACAAGTACTTTCCCATTGTCAAGATAATTTGAGAAGAACCACAATTCCAACAAGAACTCCTCCAAAACATGAACTGAACCCTTATTATGGCCACTGAATAAAACAATATCCATTGCTGTAACAGGAATAATCTGGTGTATTTTGGTTCCAGTTGCTTTGGAATTAACACACATAATTCAACAGATCCAGGTATATCCAGATAAATACAGAGCGTATTAAGAGCTGCACAGGTTTTTGACCTAATTTCTGCCATATGTTTTTGTTTTTTAATCCTCTCAATAACAAATATAAAATATAGCTGCAAGCAGCAATTATGGGGTCAAGCCCATTCATAGCACACAGATAAGTATTTATGGACATTTTAAAGATTGTAAAAATAATGTGTTAAGATTTTTTTATTCATTGTGTTATATCTTTTGACCACAAGGTGGCACTGGCCCCAAACTTTGAATCCAACCATCAGACAATGGTGATGATGAACCATACCAAGTTTCACAACTATACGCACTAGCGTATGTTTAATACTGCGTTTAACGACAAAATTTAAACTGGTTGACACCCATAATAGCTGACCATGGAACAACAGATATCGTTTAACTTGGCATGTCTCAAGGATTCTAAAGAGACCACTCTCACAGTTGTCAAAAAATCAAACGTAAAAATTGCCATTTTTCATATCTCTTGACCAGTAGGTGGCATTGTGACAAAACTGTGCATGTTCACTCCTGATGATAAATAACAAGTTTTGGGTCAAACCACCAAAGCATTACCAAGACACAGCCTCATATCTGTTTTAACATGCTTGTCGTAAAATTCATAAATGTGGTATACGAGCTTGATAAAGTGTATCAACACATATATTCTGTTTTGTAAATTGTGTTATATATTTTGCACTGGTCTCAAACTCAGCATGCCTCAAGGAATCTCTCTCTCTAAAGATACCTCAAGTCATGCCTCCAATCTTTTTGCCATAAATTTATTGCCTCGCTATTCAAGATATCAAAAATTTAAATTTCACTGTCTTGGCATGAGGCTCACCAAGTTTGGTGACAATCACATGAAATCCCTAGGAGAAGTATTTAAAAGTTCACAGCTGAAGCTTTTCAGAAAACCCAAAATGGCTGACTTCCTGTTGGGTGGAGCTAATCGATGTCAGTGCGAAAGTTGTTCACGTAGACATGACAATACACATACAAAGTTTCATACCATCTTTTTGTGCCCAATACCTGCCCATGTGCCAGCCTTTGCCCGGCCCTAAGGCCTGATGTCTCTGTTTTTGTGCATTGTAAGTAACTGAGAAAGTAATTGAGGACTATTTTAATGTCTGTTCCAAGTTATTTGTAGAGAACAGTTGGTGGCTTCCGCAGGAAGTTTGTCACAGCTGGTGACACTATAACTGTGACTTACAATAGCCACATCATTGTGATCAGCCCACAACACCAAACACCAGAACCCTTACAGTGTGCAGAAGATATGAGACCCCTTCATTTATTACCATGGCAACACCGTTTGAGATATCAACAGTCTGTTCACAGTTTAGCATTTTCAGTATCTCTTCTTTTTTCTGACCAAGTTGGAAGCGACATGGGTAAATTTAAAGTAAATTTTTAACTGACATACTTCCTTCTGCCAGTTTGTGTCGCTATGACTGTGAGTCACAATGCCCACCCTTATGTCATCGGTCCCTATGACCAAACATACAGCTCAAGTTTCAATAAAATCACTCAATGCAGGCAGAAAATACGAGCCACTTCCTGTGTCTATTTTTTGCCTTAAATTTATTGCATCGGCATGGCAATACCGTTTGAGATGGTGGCGATCCCATAAATCTCTTAGGAGGAGTACTTAAAAGTTCAGACCCTGGAATTTACAAAAAAATCCACATACAATGCAAAATGGCTGACTTTCTGTTGGGTGGAGCTAATGAATGTAAGTTGATGAGAATACATATACCAAGTTTGGTGAAAACTAACCCCTAGTCAAAATGGGGTGCTACAGAGCCCTGCCATGTCTATGCTTTTGCCCATGCATAACAACTGACTATTATGATGTGTGTGACAAATTTCATGCCATTTTAAGCATGTTAAGTGCCTCAAATACAAATGTTATTTTAAAATTTGACACGTTTACATCAGCCCAGTCCCTACATTAATCTGACCAAGGCTGAAATGACTTGCCTAAATGTAAGTTGACTACTTTAAAGTTTGTCTTAAGTGATGCACTTCCAGTTGGTGTCACTATGACTGTGAATTGATATAGTCATATTTTATGATAGTCATTTTTTGCCATAATTTTACCACCTCACCGTGGCAAGACCGTATTTGAGATATCAAAAGTCCCTTTATAATTTTGAATCTTTAATGTCTTGGCATGATGCTCATCAAGTTTGACGACAGTGCACATGAAATCCCTAGGAGGAGTACTTAAAAGTTCACAGCATGTGTTTTTCAAAAAATTACCAACTTCCTGTTGTGTGTCAGCATGCAAGTTGTTTGGGTCATCATGACCGATACATGTACCAGGTTTTTGTACAGGTGCATGCATGCATGTATGATAAATGCACCCGGCCCTAATGGCCAATGACTGACACATTTGCCAAATTGTAGGACTTTTTGAACATGTTAAGGGACCCAAAGGCCTTGAAAACCTTGAAAAAAAAATCCTAACAGTAAGGCCCTTTGCACTTTCAGTGCTTGGGCCCTATAAACAAATGGTTGGCCATTTTGGGCATCACCCATTTTCGATTTTACTGTAAAATACAGTATTTAACAAATACAACTGGGTATCATTGCAAAACTTGGTATGGTTTACCATATTCTTACTTTGGCTCATGGTGAGTCTTATAATACCAGATTTATCATAGTCAATGCTACTTCCTGTTGGCCATTTGAATTGTATGGAAACTCTATGTTTCTGAACTCTTTATACAGTCTTTGTCCGATTTAAACAAAACAAAACAAGCACCAAAGGTGCAAAGGCACCTATTGTATCCGTTAGATTTCTTATTATTCTTCTTCTTCTGCTCTTGAGTCTATGGCAGCCCATTGAACCGCTTGCGGGAAAGTTTTGAAATTTGGCACACTGATAGAGGACAGTCCCATCATTAATTATAGCAAATTTGAAGTCTCTAACTTAAACTCTCTAGCGTCACCACTTGCCCAAATTTTCACTCATGTTTATGCTATTAACATTTGAACCTTAAGGGCTAGAAACAAAATTCTTCTGATTCCTTGGCTCAAGACGATTCGATTGACACTATATGACATTTTCCCTCATGGACATTTTCCCGACATTTTGAATTTTCTGAAAAACCTACTTTTCAAACTCCTTCTAGGCCATTGCTCTAGGCCATTGCAACCAGATCATCTTCAGACCATGCAGACAAAAAGTTATGGAATTCAAGTCGATTTGTCAAACTGTTCTTGAATAACGTGCAAACAAATTCGACGAAGAGCACACAAAAATGCATGTGAGGCTTTATCTCTGCAAATGTTTGGCATATTGAGACAAAACTTGGTGTGTTGTAACAAACATGACCTGAGGCTACCTGCAGTGTTTCGGTGCAGTGCCACCTAGTGGTCAGGAGATATTGAAATATGGCTATTTTACCTTATAACTTCTGAATGGTTTGGCCAAAAATTACAAAACCGGTTTCTTTAGATTCGGTGCATCATGTCGAGTCGAACCAATTTTCCTATGCCAGCCATTTTGGGCATCGGGCATTTTGAATTTTGTCAAAAAATGTTATATTTCATGAACACATTGGCGTATTGCTATGAAACTCAGTTTGTGTCTTCGGCACCATGCCCTGACAGTACTCAAAAAGTTTGGGGGGAACGGCACCTTGTGCTCAAAAGTTATAGTGAAATTTAGAAATATGCTATGCTATGATATAACGTCTGATGAAAATGGCTTATTGTAATGAAATTTATCTCATTATATTCCTTGGGTCAGGCCGAGAACTTTGATGCCAAGTATGCCAAAATTGCCCACACAAAATTGCCATTTTGATTAATGTTGAAAACCTAGTTTTTCGAACTCCTCCTAGCCGTTAGTCTGATTTTCACCAAATTTGCCTTGGATCATCTTCAGACCATGCTGGCAAAAAGTTATGGATTTCATGTAAATATACATCACGGTTTTCGTTTAGCGCATCAACGAATTTGCTGGAAAGATGCCAAACTGCATCTGAGGCTGTATCTCTGCAAAGCTTTGACATATTAACACCAAATTTTGTATGTGCCATTGTCACCTCACCCTGACCACACCACATCATTTTAGTAACAGCGCCACCTATTGGTCAAGAATGACAAACCATTTATTAACCATCAGTAGTGACATTTGCAATACTGTTAATAACTTTTGATAGCATTAGCCTATTGTAATGAAAATGATCTCAAAATAGCTCCTCATGTTGCCTCTGGTGTGCTTGGCCCCGTAATTGCTGCTTGCAGCTATATTATTATTAGTATTATTATTATTATTATATAACACATGGTATTATTGCAAATTTGACTAATTAGTTAATTTTAATTTTAACAGATGACTGAAATTATTATATTGATATTGTGTCAGACACACATTGTTATTATTAATAATTATGTGCCAGTGTCTGGCTGACACTCCAGCATAGTATATAGTGGTATTGCACCTGTTTAACACCTTGGCTACAGCCACAATGGTTACAAACTGCCTGTGCCACACTTGTATTCTGATTAATTGGTCAAAAAATAGACCGCCCCCCATTATATTTACAATTCTTCACTGTAATTATTATTAGTAAAGAAAATAAATACAATAACCGGAGGAAATAATGCAGAGCGTAACTTAATATGTTAAATGTGTTTGAACGCCATTAGACATTGCAATGCAATGTCATTATGCCTTATGACTTCAGTATTTAAGGAAAAGGTGTTTCCCCATTGGGTCCTCATGATGCAACATCTTGTTTCCTCATTTCAGGGAACCAGCGGTTATGTCAGTTACTGTCTTCTGACTGTCTTATGTCTTCTGACAAAACAGAGACTGGATTCAACATTCTTGGTTTTCTGGACATGTCAGAAGGATATAAAGTCAATTGTTAACTAGGGGTGTAACAATACATTAGTGTGGATCAATGTATTGATCAAATATATTGATACAACGCATCGACGTGACATGTAAAATGTTGATATTTTTATATAGTACCTACACTTTTATATAGGTATGTAAAATATAGGTACTTTTATTTTGATACGCTCCACATCTTCGCGTATCACGACATCCGCTAAGCATTTTCGCCAAATCGCTTATTTTCATTTGTTCACTATACTGTCTGTCTGTGCTCAGATTGCGATGCAACAAAGCGGTAGCAGCAGCGAAACGACACAGATTTTGTGTATGCTGTTGGACGCAAATTGTGGGTATGGAAATATTTTGTGTATAAACATTGTCAGTGCAACATTGTTAGTTAAATACTCAGAATAACAAACTTGTGACAAACTTGTCAGTGCATTTAAAAAACAAACATGGAATTGAAGAAAGCACTTTGGCTGACGAAATATGTTCATTATTTATTATTTAAAAAATATAAACTAAAATGTAAATGTCCCAGTCGGGATACTGAATGTGCCATTTTCAAAGAGTTTAATTAAACAATTATGTTTTTGTTTTTTTTGCATTTGTGAGTTTTTTGTACACAAAAATGTAACTGGCAGTGTAAACTAGGCACATAATATCTAAATGTTGAAAAATCAATCAATATACTCCTGAATGAATCGAAATGTAATCATATGACTGGATGTTTTGAGGTATCAGCAAATATTGTGTTGCTGGATGAGAGAATCGATATCATATCATATTGTATCATGAGGAGATGTGAAGGATTTTCCCTTTACTGGCTACAAGTTGCTACACGAATCAAGTTCAAATCTCTACTTCTCGTATACCGCTAATGGCTCTGCACCAACTTACCTTCACAAGCGCATATGCATCTACATCCCTTCCAGATCACTACGTTCAGCGAATAAATGTCACCTTGTAATACCCTCTTCAGGGCACACAATCACTTGCTCACAGGTTCATCTTCACAATTCCATGCTGGTGGAATGATCTTCCAAACTCTGTTCGGTCTGCTGCATCCTTCACCATATTCAAGAAACAGCTAAAAAACCTCTCTTCCACAAATTCCGGACATGAGTATGAATTAAAAAAAAGTTGGAGTACATTTTTCTCAATATAGATTATTAAAGGATCCCATGCTTTATTAAACGTATTGGTTGATCCTTTGAGAAAATATTTGATTTTTTTTCAGTTTTTAGAAACATAGTGACAGTTAGTGACAAACTAAGCCATAGTGACAGTTTAGGTGGCCTTGGTGATTTCAACTCTAAATGTTTAGATTATTTAACAGAAAACCTAATCTTACATTTTAGGAGATTTTGATTAAACTGTTCCACTGTTATTTAGTACAATAGTTTAAATGTATTTCATTTGTGTTCAAC
Organism: Chromobotia macracanthus; assembly: GCA_036877525.1. NCBI lineage: Eukaryota > Metazoa > Chordata > Actinopteri > Cypriniformes > Botiidae > Chromobotia > Chromobotia macracanthus. Next base: position 13,025,877 of record JAZGTH010000004.1, on the reverse strand, counting down.
CGAGTCATTACATTTTATTTACACTGTACTTCTGTTTATGTTTTACATATTACATATTTTTCAGATTCAAATTTTATGTAAATACAAATGTTGCAAATTACAGAAATACCTTAAAGCCCTAAAAAGGGTGGTAAAAAATTATTTACAAAATTTTGTTTACACAAAAACGTTTAGTGTACCTGAGTGGAGGAAAGTGAATAACAGGTCATTTACATATAATGTCTTAAAGGTACACTAGCAAAAATAGTCTTTAATTTGAGGGTCAGAATGAAAGGTAAAAATGGTCATGTAAACTGTTTTGGAGCGTATAACATTAACATTAAAAGTGGACTTTAGGAAAGATAAAATATGTTGAATAAAACATTGAATATGGCCTCTTTTGTCAGTATAGCAAATTTTTTGAATAGGAAAGTGGCCTGCACATCGAAATGTGAGTTCCAACTCTATAACAAAGCTACAAAGGCCAAAAAAGCTTAAAATCTGTATAGTAATCTGAAGTTATACTGTAACTTAATTTGAGCTGTATTGAAGGTTTGTTTTGGTCTCTGCCACAGGTCAGCAAGCACTACTCCATCTGGTTTCCCATGCTCATCACAACCAAGTGTTTATCAGTCCGGAGATACTTCATGACCCGATACTTCATGACCCTTGGCTGGAGCCCCAGCATCCTGGAACCACTTTGGTGATGATAATTTCTCTAAACTTACCACTGAAGAACTGCTTAACAAGTACTTTGTCAAACTAGATGGTAAAGCCCATTCTTTCATAAGGAAACCAGTATTTCAGGTATTTTATACATTGTATCTGTTATAGTAATTCAGGCTATATGCAGGTGTTTTGTTTAAAAGTACACTTTTCTTTCTTCATTTAAATATTTTAAACAAAGAAATTAATACTTAAGACTCCAGTCATTGTAGTGTCCTAATAAAAGCTGTATTTTCTGGCAGCTTTTAATAAAAGTGATCTCTGTGGCCAGTGACTGCCTGGAGTTCGGGCTGGGCTTCTCACATGTGGTTTTGAGACAGCCACGCTCTGCTTCTGGCCCCACCTATGATTATCAGCTTTAGATGGGCCAGGCAGGGGGACATTAGAAGTAGGACCTGGACCTGCACAAGACAAATCTTTGGAAAGCTCTAGGCCGTGCCTTGCCACTCTAAACTTATTGACAACTATCTGTACAGACGTGCTAAAAATCTCAGAGGGCGAAACTTCCCTCCTTTCTCCGCGATATCAGCCAGATTTATCCACAGATGCCTCTCTGAAAGCGGTCAAGCTCGTCCACCGCATCTGGGGAAGCCCCTTCCCCAATCTAGGTCCTTGAGCAGGTCAGTTTGTATGGTAATGTGTGTATGCAGTACCGCTGCTCCCTGTACGCAGAGTACGCAGTTTGCGTAGGGCACCAACTCCCAGGGGGGCACCATCCCAGCTGCTCAAAAAACAAAACAAAATAAAACTTTCATTCTGTATTAATGTCAACATATACATCCATGAAAAGAAAAACATAAACACGAACACACACATAAATGCATTTTACGGGGAACGCAGTAGGCAGTACTGCACACGTGACACGCCATTCTCACATCCGAGCCCTCACCTCATGTTTGCAGCTGACTGCAAGTGATCAGAATTAATGGACAACTATGAAAAGACATCAGCAGTACGGCGCTGAGAAACGAAAAAGAAAAAAGCCCACGATGAACCCTGTGCATCCAGCAGATGACATATGTGTTCATTTTTGATTCAGTTTATTATTATTTTGATAACATCTTTTTACATGTTTTATTTAATATGTGTAATTTTAGTTTGTATTTTTTTGCTGTAGAGCTACAGTTGTAATTTGTAAATAATACAATTTAAATACAATTAATTTATTTACTTCTGTATATTATTAAAGTTCTATTTTGACACCTATAGTAGGTGTTTTTTTTTATTTTTTTACTTCCATACTATTTGGGGAAGGGGGCACAACTGTGCAATTCTGCTTAGGGCACCCATTACCACCAGCAGCGGCCCTGTGTGTATGTTTATGTCTCGTTAAATGTTACGTTTCCCCTGTAGTTTAATAAACACCCATATGTATTCACCCTTGATTGTTGCTGCGCTTAATGCTCACAACTAAGGTCACCTTAAACTGTGTTCGATCTTGCTACATGCTCTTAAGTCCTGTTAAAGCAGAGAAGAATTGTTTTCAAGGCCAGACAAATAATGTTTTTAGAATCAGTAAGATAGCTTATGCACTTGCTGGACGAATGCAAAAGCCGATTATTGTCATCAGTCCTGCTGATCAGGTACTACAAAATACTACAGTATATACAGTATATTTAATGACAAGTAATTATATGTATTTTCCTTTGAGCTAAATGAACTATTCAATTAACGAAATAGTGTTTTAAACAACACCGTTTCGTTGATTTGACATTCGTCGATTCGCCACATTTTTATGGTGGAGAATAGATCTATTAACATAAATTGAGAGAACTTGTTTATAAATAATTACTTTAGTGCAGAATGTTTTGTGAACAAAACTCAATATTAATCCCCTTTATATTTGTTACAATGGCAAGAGGGAAAAAGCTCTTCCTTAGCCTCAGTTTTGGCCATCAGACTACAGAAGCGCCTATGGGAGCAGGTTGAACAGACAATTACTAGGATGGAATGAGGCCGTGATTGTAACAGCAACTGCATAGTTGCTGCAGTGTCTGGTATCAAGCAGGGAGGGCAGAGCAGACCGTGATTCGCTCAGAAAAACGCACCACTCTTTCAAAGGCTTTGTTGTCTTTACTGTACACTGTAAATGTTGTCTTAAACAGTCAAGTAATCTTGATTAAACATTACTTGGCCTAAAATGTTGCATCTTTGCCCCAAAAACTAACTTGGCTCTATTATTGTTGCAAGTGGATGATCCTTTAATGAAAATAGTTTAAAGACTAATATTTATTTGAAAATTATAATAAGATATTATATTATTATATAACTTAAGATAAAGCATGTCATGTCAGCGTCTTTCAACTGTGAAGAAATTTGATTGATTAAATTAAAACAATTACCAGTGCAAATAACATGATCACAACAACTGTTGCTATCCCAAGTCTAATTCAAGTATTATAAAATAGCTGACATCCCATAAGGCACATTGGTCATGAGGTATGAGGGGACACAGCCTTTTAATTGCATCTCGGGTTTAAAATGACCATATAGGTATTAAAATCATATTGTTTTCCTTCAACCAGCAGCACAAGAAAACCTAAAACATGCAAATATCTTTATTTAGCAATTAACAAACCTATTCAATGATTCTGTGTTCATTTAATTTAAAGATTCATTTAAAGATTAATTTAACAGTAAAAATGGCACTGTCAGAAAATAACTCAAAAAAATTTCAAACATGCTAACAATTAAAAAAATATACATAGATTTATATAGCCCCCCCCACACACACACACTTTTGAACTCTGTTTTTATCTTCATGTCCAGTGATTACTGAAGTTACAGGAGCTCTTTCCATTAAAAAAAAAAATCTACACTAGTTGTTAGGGCCCAACACAGAAAAAACCTTCAACCCTCTCCATCCACTGGTAATAGTTAAAGCACTCAACTTTATGTTTCCTCTGCAAAAGAAAAAGAGAGAAGGTTTTTATTGGGAATGCTAAAAATAAGAATACACAGTCAATAATTTCTATTACACTACATAACGGAACGCATGTTTGCTTCCACAGCACACAGCAGCAGAATATGGTTGTCAGACCTGTGTTTTAGTCCTTAATATAGGGGACTATATGACTGCATCATTCATACAGAAACACAAAGCGTGATGGGCTTTTATTTGTCTGTAACTCACACAGACATGAGGAGAAAGAGAATGCCTGGGGTGTGAAACAGGCGTTATGTAGTGCAAATAGAGCAACGGCGACTCTCCTGTATAAAAATACAGCTTGGCGTATTGGAGTGTTGCGTTTTGTAATGTGGGGCTCTACCAATTCACAGACTTAAACATGCAAGTATATGCTGTTGTCAAACCGAAACACTGACAGTCTAAACGTTGGCAACTGCACATCGCTCACTAATGTAGAGATGTAGACGTTAATAAAAGATGTTTACATCTTAATCTTCTAGGGATGGACAGTGATTATGTTGTCCTTTTATATGGAACAAGCACTGATTTTGTTCCATCATTTTCAATAATTTTAAAAAGTGATAATATATAATAAAAGTGACTAACCATATGCTGGCTCAAACCCCTGTTGTAGCTCATATGTAAATATCATATGACTATAAAAAACTCAAAATACAGCACAGTAAGTGGTTACCACTTGTATGGTGCTTTTTTTGCCATTTTTTTGGAGTTTGATAACCTCTGTCCCAATTCACTTTTAAGGTATAAAAAAATAGTCCAAAAATTCTGCTCCTTTTGTGTTTCACACCGAGAAAGTAATACGCATTTAAACAACATCAGTTTGAGTAAATGATGACAGAATGTAAATTACATTTCTTGCGTCTGGAGAATAACGGGGACCACAGAGTAAAAAAGCAGATAAATCTCACACTTTACTTTCTTTATATATGTTTTTGAATTGCCCAATCTAATCTGTGCACAGGCAATCAACAGAACTTCTGTTGGTTACAAAAAATACTACAGGACTACTAAAGAAATAACTTCTAATGCAGATCAAATGTGTCAGTAGGCCCAGATATTTTTGTTTACTCAAAAATAAATTAAGAAGAAAAAGGGGGAAACCTCAGCCCTTTTTACACACCATTTTTCCATCAATAACTTTAATTTCAGGAGGGGGAATTTTAACTAGCAAAGGTTTTTCCTGTGTCTTCCTTGCCTCTGTAAGTCCTCTTCCCATGTGTGAAGGGCAGGTATCTATACTTGATCATGTGCTGTAAAAGAAACACAAACCATGTCAAAACTTTGGTGCCCTTCAGGATGGGCAAGTCAGAAGATCAACCAGAGAAGGTCAGTGGCAAACAAACTATTTATAAAAACCATACTACGGGACTATGGTTGGATCAATGAAATTAGTTGTATATAAAATTAAAAACTTATTAAAAGAAAAATGTTTTATTGCCAACCTTGATCTGCCTTTTCATGGTGATGCAGAACAGCATGATGAAATACATTACAAGGATGGGCCAGAACACTGGCACATCAAAGGCGTCAAAGAATGTGCAAATCATAGCAATGATGATGCTTTTTGTTGCAGAATGCCTGAAACATCGACAAACATCAACACACTTTAGTGACAAAGATGTATTTGGAAAGAAAACAAATGCAAATTTATATAATCCAAAGTCAAAAGGTAAAATATGTGATTGTTCAACAATAATATTACTGTGGGTTTACTGTGACACTACTCAAAGTATGTGCCTATTTTATGCTCTTTCCTTCATATCATTGCAACTGGAAGTAAAAAATGCATAATCCACTTAATATTTATGTAAAATGATCCCAATCTGAATTGGGATTTAAAAGATAGAACAAAGGAAAACATTTCAGGAAATAATGTAAATTTTAGCCAGATCCTGACAAAAAGTTACCATATGGTTTCAGAAGATTGCATTTAATTGTACTGGCTTTCCATTACAATGACATAAGTTTAAAATAGATGCCTCAATGGAGTCTATACATTGGTGGTTTGGGTTTTGGGAATTAATATTTAGTGTTGGGGTACAAATTTTAAAGCTTTTTCTTATTAAAGAACAAACTTTAATAAGAATGTTTTAATATTACAAAAATAATTACCATATTTCAATTCAAAATGCATGACAGGAATCAGCCCTCAATAAATCTTTCATGGGGCTATAAACATCACGTGAAAACTCACCAGAATTTAAATTCTGGCAGTCTCCTAATAAATGGCCGAAACTCTTCATTCTGTTTTGTGGGTAGTGCTGGACCTTCATCTAGTGTAGGAAAACAGATGAAATATTAAACAAAATATGCCCTCAAAGATTACTCACTAAGCACTAACTCAACAAGTAGAGGGGTAAAGTTTGTGAATAAACTTTGTTGGCTTGAGAAAGGCTAGTCTAAAAGTTAAAAACAGTATAAAGATATAAGCAACAGTATAAGATTTTAGCAAGATGGTAGCACATTTTAACATTTATTAGCATGATGCTAGCCTGTTTTAACATGATACAAGATGCTTGCATGATTAAACATGTTTTAGCATGATGCCAGCATGATGCTGCTAATATGATTTATCAAACTTACCATGTTTGTACCATGTAACATGATTTAGCATGTTAAATACGAAGGTAACATGACTTAACATGATGCTAACATGTTTTTAACATAACTTAGCATGATGCTAACATGATTTCGCATAATGTTAACATGATTTAACATGTTGCTAGCATGTTTCAGCATGAATTAGCATGATGCAAGTTTGATTTAGCATGATGATGATAGTATGTTTTAATACAATGCTAACATGTTTTATTATAATGGCAACATGTTTTGGCATGATAAATATATATTGAAATATGGCTTAAGATGTTATGCAGTTGCTAGGGTGCTCTAAATAGTTGCTATGGTGTGGCTATGAAGTTGTCAAGGCAATACTCAAAGCCCACTGACATCCAAAATCAAATAACTCCACCCACATGTCCCTACAATGTTCTAATGCTGAGATATGGCTTATTCATTTCATTATATGGTTGCCATCATACACCTGATCTCTTATAAATGACATAAAACACCTCTCCTCAATAAGCGAGTCAATCCCTCCTTGGTCAATCCCTCATTCATGGGACCATGACAAACAGTGCGGGATGAGTTAAGTACCAAAGTTTTGTCCAGAAAAAAAGGAGCTTCGCAAGCACCACTAATGATAATAAATTTCAATTAAACAACAATGAAACAATCAGTAGTCAAACATATGCACAAAGCAGTTCAGTTGATGAGAAACAACTTGAATTTGTTTCTGTTTAATAAAAAGCCAATGCTGGTCCCACCTGGGTCATCAAGCAATGAGGGATCCACTTTTGGTGAGAGGAAAGCAATGAAGAGGTTCAGGTGGTAGATCCCAAGAGCATATGTGACTATGTACCACCCCTAAAATAAAAACACAAACAGACAATGGTTTCTTAATCAGAAATGCATCATTTTATAGTTAAATAAAACTTTATAGGCTACGTCTTATATTATGGAACATTTGGAAATGATGACTGCAATGATTAATTCAATGTTCAATGTTAATCTACAGCAATGTAATTCAACGTTAATCCACAGCATGTACTTCCTGAGATTTATTCCAAGATTTGCAGAAGTAAACAAATTTTGAATAATTTCTGTAAAATTTTCATATGATATATTTTGCAACATTCATATACAGATGCTAGAACAAACAACAGATGTTTTCACCTGTAAAACATATACTCTGATCATATATATGGCCGTTAGAATTAGGGTGACCGCCCATCGGACTGCTGAGAATGGGGTTGACTTATCCAACCATGACTGATAAACCTGCTTTTAAAAAGAAACAATGCTGTAGTTTCTCATCATTTTGGGATATATCTGGGTAGGTATGTTGCTTGAGCATTAATTTCAACACAGCCGCACCTGCCCAAGCTGCTTAAAAAAGTTTCCAAGCGCTGATGGTTTTCCATGGATGGATTCACCAGTACTGTCTCCTTCTGGCATTCTGTCTGTGAAAATGAGACGAAAAAGAAGAATTAGATGTGTAGAAATGCATAGAATTGTGTAATCCCAATGACAACTCAAAACCCTGTCCACAAAAATCCTTGTTCATGGGAATGTACACAGGGTGCCCTTTATAATTTATTAATTGTAAACAATAATAAGTTAGTTTAAAGGTATCTACACAAATAAAATGTTAAAAAATATACTACTGGATAAACTGAAATTTACACAGGATATTTTCATTTTTTAATTTTCCCAGTCCTATTGTGTAACCTTTATTAGACCCTACATGCATACATATATCATATTGTCTAGCAAGCCACTTAATAGAAATCACAAAGAGTGATATAGTAAAAATAACAGACAGTTGTGTTAGCAGCGCAATAGTCATGGGTTTGATTTCAAGGGAACATTGTAAGTTGTAATGTAAGTTGCTTTGGATTAAAGGATCTGTTAAATGCATAAATGTAAATGTTCAAGGCAGACATTTCATACACAGATATTCTGTAGTGACATATTCTGACATTTGACAGAAAGAATTATGATATATAACTGATAACTGTTTTTTGTTTGGTGACATTCATATAGGTTGAATTTAAGTTTTATTAGCTATGTGTAATAAAAGTTATTGTGCGATCTCTAATTTACATTTAGTAATTTAGCAGACGCCATTACTTTAAATTACGCCATTACTGACTAAAATAACTGCCTACTGTAATATTTTCCCTATTTCAGTCAATGACAAAACACAAATCACAGGTTTCCATAACTGATTTCTTCTCATCTACAGCTGTAAACAGATGTATAGACAAACAAGGAGTTTGTGACAAGCAAGATCACCTAAAGTAACATGGCAGAAGGGCTGGTGCCTCTTCCGAATGCTGCAGTCTCAAACCAGTTTCTTAGCCACTTTTTCTCATATTTTAATTACTGCTTTCGTGTGACAGTGTAATATAATGCTCAAATTGTCATGGCTGTCCACACATTTATCTATATGCTAAATGTGAGAAAAGTGCTCAGAGTGGGGAGCTTGGAATCAAGCTTTTTATCTATTCAGATAATAGTTTTCTATCCGATGTCTAAAACAGGAGTGCAGGCAAATGAACACGGAGAACGTTTCAGTTCCGGTACATGTCTGTTTTAAACGGAGAATCACTTCGACAAACACTTGCCGACTAAATGTTCCCCATTTGTCGTCATAAATGTACTGATCATGTAACTAACAGCCCAAATCGTACGCTAATGGCCAAAACTTGCTGGCTAATTGCTATTTAGCATCGGCTTGTTAGCCGTATCTGAGTGATTCTGTAGGAAAGAGATCATGCTGGTTAGTGTAGTTTTCAGAACAGACACTCTTGTGTTGATACCAAACAATGATAGCCAGATATTGAACTACAATTCCCTTCGTCCATTACGAAACGTTTTAGCCTAAGCGGAATCAAACGCCTTGTAGTTTTTATATGTGGATGTGCAACACAAGTTACTACTGGGAGACATCATGAACGAACTACGAAGACCAGAAGACACGCAGAAAATTAGACAACTCACTTCCGGAGAAATCCGAACGCAATTTGAGCAAATGGTAAACTAGCACTAACTAATAATCTATATCACATAAAGGATCGTTTTATAATCGACATGCAGTTTACAGGAACTAAAAACAAGACAAACAATAAACAAACTCGTGGCGTCAAGCCGACTAAGAGGTTAATATTAAACGTGAGGTGACAGGAAATACTTTTCTCACCAGGTTCTGCCGCTGTATCACACTCGCGCTGCTGCTCTGAGAACACGTCACAACGTCGGTCAGCTTCAGGCGAGATAAGCCGAACTCAGATCACATACAACCGTTATACCGTCAAATAAGATTCATAAAATCGTACATCATCATCCATAAAATTACTTAAGTGCGATCGATGACAAAGGTACTTTGCGTTACAAAATATTATTGTACCCACAGTACAGTATAGTACAGTAGTTACTCACAGTCAGGTTCACATTTCACACCAAAAGAAAAACGCATCAAGAACATTAGGCTATTTTTAGATCAAGATAGAAGTACTGCCTTTAATGCTTGGCTTAAATAACGAAAAAATGTCAAGAACATTCAAAATATTATCCTTTTAACCAATTTAAGTTTATTATCTACATAACATTAATAAAATTACTTTTAATAGGATTGAATAATACATTTGTTGTGTATAGATATTCTGAAATGTAATATTCTGAAATTTTGGATTCAGTGAAAGATGGAAATGTTAAACACCAGATATGGACATCAAATGTTAACAACATACAAAATGATAATCACAATATCCTTTTCCTGCACACTTTAGTATTTATTTTAAAAAGATTCACTTTACATAATTCAAACATGGCAATATAAAAGACACAACATTACTTTGATGGAAACACAAGATACTCTTAAAACATTTCTAAAACCTTTAGTTGTCAAAATCACAGCATTACTTAACACTGACTGACATTAACTGAATATATAACAATGTTTACAATATCCTAAGGCCAAAAAGTGCTTTGATGTATATAATTTTCATTTAACCATCATCGCCAATTTTAAAATAATTTTGTTCTTTAATAAACATCATCTGGGACCCCTTTAACAGCATCAAATTTAAAAGGTGTTGTTCTTATCCCATAAACAACAATGAACAGTATGGTTAACACTAGTTTTCAGATGCATTTGCTTGTGGATTAAAAGTTACAAATGTATCATTACTACCTACAACCCACAGAATTTTTAATGTTTAAACTGATGGCCCTTAGTTCTCTTTAAAAGACTTTATGCTATGATTTGAGGACATGCAAATAAAGTTAAATTACTAAACTAATTATCAAGAAAAGAGGTTAATTCATGTAACACCTCTTTATGTATACATTTGTACACATTCATGACTGGACAAATATTTATGCCTAATATACATTTCTGCTTTTTTCCATTATCACCTAAAAAACACCATGAAAAATGAGTTTTGAATGTTTTAAAAGCATGTTTTCTTCTTAGTACTAGTACTAGTACATTATTATAGTATATATACTATATATTAGTATATTACTGGGCCCTGAAAGAGTAAAATATTGTTTGTGTTTGTCAAAACATACTAATGGGTGATCTTAATGAAACCTGTCAGGAACATGTCCAGGTCATATTTCACCCCAAAATCAAAACAAATAAAAAGTAATTTTTGCACAAATAAAATGAACTTGCTTTAAGACCATTAAAATGTGTTCCATTGTTAATGGGAATGGAGGTAAATCTGCTTGATTGTCAAGACAATTATCAAAATGCAAGAAATATCCTGAAATATATTATATTTTCTTTATGAAAAACTCTGGTGAAGTTTAACCTGGACATGTTTTCAAGCAATTTACTTTAACACCTTTGCTTCTGTCAAGTGAGTCAAGCATAATAAAGCATAAAAAAATAGAAATCATAAAAAATATAGTTTGCCATGTGCCAACTACATAACAAAGGCAAATTATAGATACTGCAATAGTATATCATGATAAATAGAGCCTTGTCCTGCAAGGCCAATTTCATAATACAGGGGAACTTTAAAGTGTTATTGTAAAAAACAAACAAACAAAAAACTTTTAATGATCCCAGTCAATAACATAATAAAAAAAATAATACTTAAAAGAAAATTCATAAAATAAAAAATCCAGTGTAAAGCAACATTTAAGTAAAAACTGTTTACAAATATTCAAAAATATTTGTCTTATAAGAAAACATTACAAGGCTTTACACTTTTCTTTTAATTACATTTGAATCCTTGTATATGTATACCGTGAACGTCATCTGTGTCTGTACTGTGGTACTGTGTCTTCATCAATTTCTTTCAAAATCACATGGCTGATTATTAGGTATTTTATGACGCTGATGAAATAATGTAATTAGAGAATAATCTTTAGCTTTCATACATCGTGATAGCAATGACAAGGTCAAAGGTTTGTTCTAGAAATGTATATACTGATAAAATATAAATTGCAATGAATAAGTGTCTGCCACATGTAAAAGTGATTTAGTATGATAATCCCATCCACAAATTACACAGTGCCTTTTCATCTAGCCATACAGACCACACATTATTATCTGGTTTTAATAAACCTGTGATTATAAAAGTAAATTAAAGTATTACTCAGTTCCTGCTGTTTTGAACATAGTCCAATTATCATACACAACTGAAATTATTTTAACACCAAGCCAAAATAAATAAGGCAATATTTTTAAACCATACACTGTTTCTAACCATGAACAACTACAATATGATGTCCCACAGCCCTAATGATGAATAACTCCAGTTAATGGATCATGTTGTTTTGTATTATGTACTATTAGCACAAGGCCAGAAAAAAAAATTACATCCTGAACCCTTGGTTTTCAGCAGTACAACAAAACACTACTAATTCATGACTGGAAAAAATGTGATTGTAAAGGTCTTTAGAGCCCATACAAAGCACTAGCAATTGTTTTCCAGAATTCATTTAGCCTCAGCAAAAACACTTGTACTGTTCAAATAATTAGTTGTCAGATATGAAAGTGCTACTTTGTGGCCAAAAACAGACGAAAGAGAATACAAGTTGTCCATGCAGTTTTAGGAAACATGGACAGTATAGAAATGCAAACTGAAGACACCAGGCTTTGTGGATCCTCGATCCTTCTCAGGGGACATCACTTTCTGTAAACTCTTCCTTAATCAAGTGCTTGTGAATCCTGCAATCTGGCATGTCAAAACCAAAATCAGCCCATTCCTCACCCCCCGCAGAACCTCCACGATTTGGGATGGTAATAGTGTGACGCACCCTAAAGTGCACGGCTTCCATCACACGCTGTCTCTGAAGCTCCCCTCCAGGGCCGATGGCCATGGTGGCCATGTTACTGCTGGAGCGAATCAGCTGTTGGCCATAATCGTGACCCTGCTTCAGGTCTTGCAGTGCCCTCCAGATCACCACTCGGAACTGCTCAGGGATCTTCAGGGCCCCAAGATCCTGACAAAGAGACAATGAATTTTACTGCTTTGTTGATATCAGCACGAAACAGCCATACAACATGGATATCACTAACTATAGTAGATTTGTATGTTGAATATTCCATGGCCCATTTCATGGTATGAAACTTAATGGTATGATTATGGTATTATTAATGATACATCTAACTATATCTACACAATTCTTTTTGATTACTGTTTGAGCAAACATAGAACTCTCAAAATAATTATCAGAAACCACCATGAATTTTGTATGTGCTGTTATCACCTTTTCATACATTTCATTCATTTTGAATAGAATTTAAACGCATGTTTTTCAAAAATTTCAAATGATGAGTGAACAGTTATACAATAGAAAACAGATAATGTTAATAACAGCTGTACATTATCCCAATTATTAAAACAGCAACATAGCAAATGAATATTGCAAATCCCTTTCACCCCTGTCCCATAAGATGTTATCTTTTTAAATTCCATCTCCATGTTAGCTGGAACGGCATATCTTGCTTAATTATTCTGCAGTTTTATCGGTTCAGTCACCCCTTTTTTTTAAACCTACTATAAACCTAATATGTCTAGTTAGTCTTATTAATATACGTCTCACAAATGATTTGCAATAATACCATGTATTCTTTGTTGAACATTTGTTTTGTTCTTTATTAAAATTCTTTTTTATTATATGTAAAACTGCTTTGAAGCAATGTAACGTTGTAAAAAGCGCTATATAAATAAAATTGAAAATAGACATGAAATAAAAGTTGAAATATTGTGAGTTATATGTGAAACAAAACAGAGCATAGAGAGATGCAAAGGATGTGGAACTAGCAAAACTATAGTAGAAAATTAGTTGTCTAGATGAACAATTTGACAGAACTGTTATTTTACCTCCATGGTAAGAGTCTGAAGGTGGTAAACACTCTGGAGTCCCTGTGACGTGAAGTAGTCGATACAGTTTTGGCACCCCAGACTGGTTAAGAAACTGTTCAGAGAGAAAAGGAATCCCACTAAGACCAAGGGGCTGTGTCCTGTGAATTACATATTCACCCATGGAGAACATAACAAGCAAAGCATCACAGCATTTGCATTTTACACAGGTTGTTTCAAAGGGTTATTATTTACTGATGAAATGTTAATGTAAAATGCATTTAGCTAACAATGTTTTAGAAAATGAAATGAAGGCTTTTTACCGTAACAATAACGCAATACAACAGTCACAATACAAATAATTAATTAATGCAGTGCAGTTTATTACGAATTAGGTCTCTGCTCCGTCTCCGCCATGCCACCAGAGGGAGCCCTCACTGGAATACTAACCCGTACCAATCTGGACTACAATTCCCATAGGGCCACTTACCTGGGATTGATTACTTCCTGTCAGCTGTTTCCTGTTAGAGTGACTATTTAAGCCTCTTACAAACCATGTAGCATTGCAAAATCTTGTTTTGCCCTGGCAACAATTCTGAGTGTTTATTACTGTGTTTTGGATTATGTGTTTGACCTATGGATTATTTATACCTTTGATTGTTTGCTGCCTGCCCCAATTTTGGATTGTACTCTGGTTTTAGTGATTGTTTGCTGCCTGCCAAGACTACTGCCTGTTTACCGTTTTGCCTCTACCTTGCCCTTGCTACCCTGTTTGCTGTTTCACGACCCCAGCCTATTCCAACTACAATTTAATAAAGTTGCAAATGGCTCCTCGTATGTCTAATCCTTCATTACAGAAGACTTCACACATGGGTTGTAAGAGGCTTAAATAGTCACTCTAACAGGAAACAGCTGACAGGAAGTAATCAAGCCTAGGTAAGCGGCCCTACGGGAATTGTAGTCCAGATTGATAATGGTTAATATTCTATTGAGGGCTCCCTCTGGTGGCGCGGCAGAGACGGAGCAGAGACCTCATTCATAACACAGTTAAATGCATTCGCAAACAATAACGTTTGTTACATTAAAAATTGCAATAAAAACATGCAATTACATTAATGATACATAACACTTTGTTCATTGTATTGATTCTTTTATTATAAATAATTCACCATTAAAATGATTTGCTTAATACAATCAAAACAGGATATGTAAAAAATGTTGCAAATACATTGATCAGACAGAATCATTGTGAAGGTACAGTCAGCAAATGAGACATACAAAACGTCAAGAAATGTCATTGAACTGTGTTCTGCAACATCTGATTGGGACTTTATTGTCCCTGCATCCAATTTAAATATATTTATGATGGCGTAAATATAGATTCTGACATTAAGAGCAAAACCAGTTGATGGGAGTTTTTTAAGGTGTTCCCTTATTTGTATTTTATGGTTAGTATTAAAACCATAAAATATAAATATTAGTATAAGGTATTATTTGTATTAGTATGGTTAGTTTTTTGTATTCAACACAATTTTGCTTTTCCTTTCAATGTGCATGCTTTTTTTGTATATTTTGGAGTAAATATAGACTCTGCCTGTAAATTTTACTGTGATACACTGAGAATAAACACAGAACATTATAAAATAATCATATTAGTGACAATGGGATTTATAAAACAATGCAATGTATGTGGAAAATGACACATTTGGTTTGAATCAGATGAACCGTGTTCAATAAATAAAATCCACTAAATTTGATTTATATTGCGTATAGCACACATTATAACGTATAGCACATTTTATTCTGCCATTTTGCCTCAGTTCCAGGGCTCTAAATTATGTGTCACTTTACAATAAGTTTTAATTTCTTAGTAAGGGATGATGTACATCCAGCTGGTTGTTATAAATAAACCCCAAAAGGGTGACCAGGACCACAACTTAAAGTGCAGGGCTTTTGTATCACCCTGAGGGGTTTATTTGCATTCACTGCTGGCTAGATGTACATTATATGCCTATTACATGGCTACTTGTTACATGAGTAAATAACTGGACACCCAATATTCTTTTGAAATATTTTAATAGCTCATTTGTAACACTTAAACTTAACATGAGACTAGAAACAGTAGTACTGTTCAAGATGACTCGCAGTACCTGGATGAACGGTGTGTTTTAGCAGCTGTAATCAGTTCCTTTCTGTCAGTTACTCGATGTTGTGTTGATGACAACACTGTGGGTTCACTCCTGGGAGCCCCAATCACCTCTGATCTCTGCACCACTCACTCAGACTTGTTCATCTGCCAGGTCTATCTGTATTTTCCAATGCCTATAAAATCCTCAAAGTCTCTTCATCCTGTTGTGTATATACTACATTTGTCAGTGGTTGTTCACCTGATCCCGAAACAAACTTCCCCTGGGCACTTCGGCAGGTTAGGCAGAGTGAAAAGCAAATTCCATTCACAAAAGAACTCCAACATTGGGTCAGTATCTTTTTAAAGACAGTTTTCCTGTCGTAGTGTATGTGGCCAGTTTATTGCTATTGGTAATGATTAGTGTCTTTGAGTGTTTAGGTTTTGGCCACGCTTAGTCAGCTTGCGTAGATTCATCATGCCTTCAGTGTGAGAGCATGCCCATTAGAATGGTGCGGCCGTGGGTTGCCTACTTCCTTGAGAGGGAGGAATCCACTCTGGTCTCCACTCTGAGGCCATTAAGCACATCATGCCTCACTGGAATCTGCCCACTTACAGGCTATCGAGTCCCTGGATGCAGTCTGCTTCTTGCCAAATCTGTCCTTCTGCACCCCTGCCGGCCTCTCCTCCCAAGATGGAGTCCGGGAAGAGCTGGGCCAGAAGATCATTACACAGAAGGGCTGCACCACCAGCTCGCCAGGAGACCGCTAAGTACCCTTCTAAGTTTTGGATGCGGGGCTAAGACGTTTGACCCAGGGAGGAAGTCATTCCTAATGAAGTCATTCCACCCTCTTGGGATAGGGTGGGGCCTTCCCCACTCCCACCATCACTGGTGCCCTGCAGGGTGCCAGTACCCACCCTTTCATGAAAGGATCAATTTCCTCCCTCCCTTCTAGTTTGTGGCCCTCCTCCTCAGGATGGCCTGCTGGCAGTGGCACTGAAGCATGTAAGTACAGCAAGCACTTACTTGCCAAATAACCTAGTAAAAAGCTGTGCACTGTCCACCCCCACCATGGTGAAGCAGGCCATCCACTTTCTGCCCCTTGCATGTTGTTTTGCACCAGTATAAGGTCTTCCCTTTTCGCATTAAGTCTTTACTAAGGTTGCAGAGGCTGCCCTTGCCCCCTTACAGAAGCAAGGCATTTGCATACTGAACTATCCTGATGACTTGCTTTTATTTTCTCACTAGCGGGATGGGTTGTGTGAACACAGGAGCAAGGTGCTCCGCTACCTCGGCCCAGGTCAGCTGGGAAAAGAGCAAGCTCTCCCCTGTGCAGAGCATCTTTTTTCAGTATGGAGTTGGACTCAGCTCAAATAACAGCCTCACAGAGGAGAGGACATGGACAGTGCTGACTTGCCTGGAGTCATTCAAACACAGGTCAAGCGGTCCCACTTAAACACAGGTCAAGCGGTCCCACTTCAGAGGCTCCTGGGGCATATAGCATCCTCAGTGGTAGTCGTTCTGCCTAGGCTGATGCATATGAGACCGCTTTAGGACCAGGTCCAGAGGCAAGCCTGGCACTGTGGGACATGTCAGATGCTCTTCACCCCTTTTGTTGTCACACTTTTAGCCCTTTATCTGGTGTTTCTATGGGCCGGAGTGCACTCAGAGCAGGTTTCCAGGTCACCACCTGCATTGGCACATACATTTCCTGGAGCTGCTGGAAGTTCTGCTTACTCTGCCGACAATTTTACCATTGATCCAGAGCAAGCATGTGTTAGTCCAGACGGACAACACAGTGACATAGGACATCTTAAGCATCATTTTTAGCACCTTTGTGGACAACTTGAGGGAAGAGTTGGGCATCATGCTTGATACTCATGTGCATGACTCTCCAGGTATAAGCTCCTCTATCAGAGCTCTTCACAACCGCATACGATGTATTGCCACAGACAGGTTTCCCTCATAGTAACCCTGTCTTCCCCTCTGTAGAGTTCCTCTACCTTCACTACTAAGACTAGGCACCATCTCAGGTGATGGGGTCCTTGCCAGTAGGTTTCCATATGTGTATTACCTATGTGTACTACTACTACTCAGCACAAATCTAATTGAGTGATGCTTCCTTATATAACCAGATATCCAGGGCAGAGACTGGCATGCAAATTCCATTTGACAATTTTCACAGACCTGTTCAGAGGCAATTGGGGCTCCTATAAGTGCTCCTATAGTGTTGTCATCAACACAACATCTTATTCCTTCCATCAGACAACAAGGGTTATATACGCAACTGAGATGTTTTAGCAGCTGTAATCAGGGGGTAACAGACCTTAGAATGTTGTGGCTGTCTAATCAGAATCAAGTATTTTAGCAAGCCATGTAATAATATTAGTTAACAACCTTAGTTAACATGACATGCAATGAAAGGTAATTTTTTTCTGAAACATTTTTTATGCTGATTAAAAGTCTCTTTAAGTCCTGATAACAATCATTAAGTAAAGTGGTCTAAATATATTTATATAAATATATATCCTTTGTGGAAGGTGCAAGACCATAAAATGTTTGTAGAATCATTGCACTGGATTATGCCCAAATAATGAAGAGGTAGCCAATAGCCTCTTTAAGATGAAGGTGTATGATTTCTTTATCATACAAATGAATTGGGCATGTTAGCAAAGCAAATTTGTATAATTCAATAAGCGTAAATATCTTAAGATGAGCATTAATTTCTATCTAAATGGGCAAATTTTAATGATTTAAGAGAGTAAGATGATCTGTAGCCAATAACAAATCTTTTGGCTAATTTCAGTTACACTGAAATGGAAAACTCCAATAGGAACCCATATTAACTGTTATACATCAAGCTATACATCATGTACAGTCTGTACATTGACTGTTTGTGTGTGTGTGTGCGTGTGTTTGTGAAAGAGAGAGCGACAGAGACAGGTATAGTAGGTGCTACTGCAGGGTGAAGTACCTGATGAGGCTGGGATCAGGGTTGTAAGGTGGAGGAGGGGTACAGTGCGAGGTGGAGACTATAGACTGTGACGGATGAGCTCCGTTCACATCACTGTTAGGCTGCATGTGGTGTCCACCCAGCATGTTTGTACCTGTAATGGAAACATCCACACAGAAGACATGTCATTCCAAAGATCATCAAGAAGTAATTTTATTACTATATAATATAACATTAATCAAAACCAAATTACCTAATTTTTTAATTAGGTAACAAATAATTTTAAAAATGGTTTAAAATAAATAAACCTTAAATTAAATAAATTATTAAATAAATTATTCAAATGTATTAATAAATGTATTCTTATAAAATGTTTATATTTCTGATAAGAAGGATAATATTAACACTGATAAATAATTGTTACTATAGTTATTGTTTCTTTAATTACCTTGATATTCATAAATGATAATTATCTATATTATAGAGTTACCTACATTTAATCTACAAATGCAATGCCTTTGTTACAATCATGTCTCTTTAAAAATTCTTTGTGAAATTCTGTTACTTTCTGTGTAAGTTTTGTTATAATTTGTATAAATTTGTCTGAAAATAGATGTAATAAATGTTGAATGTTTGTACCATACAATGGAATTGTACCATACAATGGAATGTACCATACCATTGTCAAATCTCACTTTTTGTTTAACATTTAGAAAAGAATAATCCATTTAGTAACCAGTTAACAAAGCCTAACACAAATATGGCATCACTAAATAAACTATATAAATATATTGAAATATATTATTCTTGTTGATAAATCTTAATTGAAATGTCATGGACAAACTTACTCATATGTGACATGACTGCAGACGGCCCTGCACTCTGCTGAGTCTGCTGTGTCACAAGTTGGTTGACTGAGGGAAGCTTGCTGACAGGCCCATGAATCTTATTCATGTTTGTGACATAGGGTGATGGAGAGGCAACATGACCCCTGTAAACCACATAACACTTATTTTATGTAAATTTATTATGCATTTTATGTAAATTTATTTTAAATAAAACACCCCTGTGAGCCAAATAAAATCAATATATGGCCCTTAATGAAACTCTAATGTATGTATGAGCTGAAGAAAGAAGGACTTCTTTCTGAATGATAAATGTGTTATCATTCACTTTGAAAGATCCTAGAATCTGAATTTCTTAAAAGAAACCTGTGTGTATTATCTGCGAGATGACTGACACTCTGACTCGAGAGCACAGACATACATTTGTGTTGTATTTAATTTCTTATCCTAATTATTCTTATTTTTACAAATTTTCATTTTCTAATTACTAAACTAAATTACTTTTCTTATTCTATTCTATATTCATTAATGTTATGTTAATATATAATTATATAGGGCATATAGACACACTCACTGTCTCTGTAGGAGCTGTTGTTGCTGTTGTCTATAGGTGTCCACTAACTGCTGTGGTACAAACTCCACCAGTTCCAAACTGTCCCTTATCTTCATTAGGATGTCAAAGTTTTCCCGGCTACGCACCTTCATAACAATCCCAAAATATTGTATTACAAATAACAACAATTACAAATGATATGTATGTTTCCATACTCACTGGTATGTAATAAATCTCCTCTTCTCCATGTCGTCTTTTCTTGATGTTGATGGAAGGGCCTGTTATATTGGCTGATGTCTGTTTAAAATCTAAATTCAAACAGAAATATTCAAAACAGCTTATGGTAAAAATTTGGGAGTTGTTTGGGATTTTACTTTTCAAGGTAACTTTCAGACTTTGAGTATACTTTTTTACATTTGTTTTTTATTTCACAATGTAATCTTAATTATAAAGTCAGCGTTAAAAAATGTATAGCTCACTTCGCTTATTAGCATTTCCATTTTTGGCCACACTCTCATTTAGAGCCTGCTGTTCTCTAAAATGATCCTCGTCTGCTTTGCGATCTCGTCCCGGACATGCACAAATCCGTCCCTCAAATGAACGCCTACCTAGTACCTGTCCACTGTGGAGTGAGATTAAAAAGTTCAGCAATTGTTGAGATGGAATGTTTGTACTTCATTGTCATAACAACATAATTTATAATGTAGTTGTGTGTGTGTGTATATTCTGGCCAGGTGAAACAGTTGCATTGCCCAAACAACTTGTACATAGACTATAGTTACTGATGTATAGTAATGTGTGTACATGCAGGGCCGTCATCGAGGCAACAACAGAGAACATTGTACCCTGTGTTAGGCCCACTATGCACTATAATGTATATACAATATTTGACCTGGGGAGGTGTCCCACTTGAAAGAATTTTGTGCTGGGCCTTTTGAATTTTAGTAATATGTGGAATGCCAGTGAAGCTGCTGCACTCACTCTCGTGTTTCCAGTGTGATAATGATGAGAATTGGCCGGCGGTTCATTCCACCGACACAACTGCTGTTGCACATGAAATTATACAGAATGGTTGTGAACTCGGTCCCCACCTTCAGAAACCCAGAGATGCAGAGAAAATGCAGTCAATATGCAGTTTGCAACAGCAAATTGCACAAATCATAGTAATATCTTAATGCCATTTAAGAGGTTTTCAGAACATTAAGGAGTCGTTGAATCAGTTTGTTCAAAAAGACTGATAAGATACATATGAGTCATCAGTCAACAAATATAATAAGTACACATATAATAATAATGATGAATTATATAATGATTTATAATTTGAGCAGTTGGGTCTGATTTCAGAGGAAATGTCCATCTTTAAACAGAAAAATAAGATCCAGCTACTATATCGCATGTCCGGGTACTGTATATAGTGCAGCATTTATAGATGTGATTATAGCGTTCATCATCTTTAGTGCTGATGGAAATTAATTTGACAGGACTAACAAATAATATCTTCATGGATGAGACAATGAAATTTGATCACATGTCTAATTCAGAATTAGCCACAAATAATAAATGTTTAATGCTAAATAACTACAAGTGCATGTCACTTTATTTATCATATTAGGTTGGGTAACGCAGCACAGTGTTCAAAGCATTCATGCTAAAAGTATTTCAATGTACCCACGGCATTTGCAAAAAGGCTGACTTATTTATGTATAACATAATACTTGGTAGTGTTTGTAAAATATTAATGATTACATGCAGGGTTGTGAAGTTTTTCATAATTATTTCATTTGCTTATCATGCAAATATTAAAATTCTGTGCTTATAATAATTTACAACCTCTAAATAATGGCAGCTGGCCTCGAGCAGTACACGAGCTCACAAGTTTTTACAATTTTTTACTCATTTCAAAATGGTCTTTAAAAATAAGAAAACAGAAGGTATGATACTAATTTGAGTAGTGTTTAAAGACATTCCTCTGAATGACATAACATTATGTATGTGTATTGTATGATCTGTTTTGTTCCATTCAGAACATTTTTTTCATCCTAACCACACGCAATGCTGCGACACTCTATAAATGGTATCTTTTCCATGTTACACAGAGGTTTTGAGGTTTAGAGGTTTTTCAATACACAATGAGCGACAGCAGATTCTATTTTAGAAACGGTTTCTATTTCTGCAATGTCGTGGCTGATTTCTATCGTGTTGAAAGTTCCCCTTCAGTCAGTCACGTTTGACGTTACGTCAACGTACTGACGTATGGGGTCTCGCTTGGAAGCCGTATCACCTTCGAGTAGTAGAAAACGCACAAATGACCATCGACCCGAGAGGACAGAGCCATTGAGCACTGGGGCAAAGGATTTGCGTGCCGAGGCGCGCCCACCCGGAAGCGGGTATAAAGCCGGCCGCAACTCCCTTTCATTCAGATTTCGCTTCGGAGCGAGTGTGCGCTATTTGCGTTCACTCGACTATCGCCTTTGGAGTTCCCCAGCGTCTGCTGCGTGTGACGGCGCAATCAATGGTTTTCGCTCGCTCCAGCGGCGGACCGCTCGGTGCTTCGGCAGACCTGGTTATAAAAGGATGAGTATCTAAAGAGTGAATTTCCATTTTAAGAAAGCTTCTACGGATGACGGGCGTCTTTTTAAATGTGTTAAACGTCCATGTGTTTCTGGATGCAGTCACTTCCCGTCCTCGTCTGATGGCCATGATCGCTGCATCACATGCCTGGGCAAGCATGCAGGCGCAGTGTTCGTGGTCAGCTTGTGCTCTTACTATAAGAGCATGGCCATCTCGACACTGCGGTCACGGCTCTCTCTCTTTGGAGATTAAGAGAGAGAGCCCCCCCCCTTGCTGCTACCCATTCTGTTGCTCTGGCTACATGCCTAAGGCAACAGAGTTGGTTAACACTTTGGGAGATCTCAGAGTGATGGTGGAGACTCCTGTCGGGTCAGTCCCTGCGCGCCCTCCAGTCCTCTGCAGTGTTGGGATCAGAGCGGCCGGGTGACAGCGCCATTTCCCTCGGGGCCCGCTGTCACTTTGGTGCTCCAGATGAGGACCAGATGTTGATTGCTGCATTGGAGAGTGGGCTGCTCTTCTCTGAGGACGAGGCAGAACTTCCCCCTTCGGGCTGGGTCGTTCCTGCTGGGTCAAACTCGGAGCTGACGGCCGTGCTTGCCCGGGCAGCTGTGCCTTGGACTGAAGCGGAACCTTCCGCCCAGTCTAGGGCTCTCACAGCGGGTTGGTTCCTGGAAGTGCATGAGGGTGTTTAGGTTGTGGAAGGCATCTTTTTCTGCCTGAAGCAGCTTTTTCCTCCTCCACTCTCACTACCCTCGATGGGGGGCTGCCAAGGGATGTGTGCAGATTCTTCCGGTGGAGTGTGCTGTTACTGTGCACAGGTGCTGTGCCCGTAATATGCTGCCACCTGTATGAGTCGTCCGCATCTCCCGTCCTAGGCCTGTAGACGACGGCAGCTCTTGCTGCCGAGGCTTACAGTGTGCTGGACAGGCAGCCTCCACCCTGCTTGACATGGTCATCCTGCAGGTTCACCAGACCAAGGCACTTAAGCAGCTTCACGAGGTTAGTGATGCAGGAGCTGCGCTTGGTGACTGAACTTGCCGTCTGGGTGAAGGCAGTCACAACGCAGGCCCTTGGCCAGACGATGTCCACCTTGGTGGTCCAGCAGCGCCATCGCTGGCTAAATCTTGTGGAGATGTGGGACACTGACAAAGTTCAATTTGTTGATGCCCCTATCTTCCAAGGTGGCCTTTTCGGCGATGCTGTCGAGGGCTATGCCCAGCAGTTCTCAGCAGTTCAGAGGCAGACGGAGGTCGCCAGGCGTTCTACACCTCCACGCAGCCTGACCCCCTCCAGAGGGATGGCTAAGCGACCCTGAGAGAACCGGCCGGGGCTGCAGTCCTTCCCCTGGACGAGGGCCTGGCTCCCCAGCCCGTCTCCCGCCTTGGCTTCTCAGGATGATTACACTCGGCTACGTGATTCAGTTCACCAGCGCCCGCCCTACCCTGGTGGTAGAAAGCAATGCTTCGGTCCTGCGAGCAGAGATTGTAGTCCTCCTGGCGAAGGATGCAATGGAGCCTGTCCCTCCAGCCGAGATGAAGTCCGCGTTTTACAGCCCGTACTTCACTGTGCCCAAAAGAGGAGGTGGGCTGTGGCCAATCTTGGATCTGCGTGTCTTGAATAGGTCCCTGTACAGCTACCCTTCAGGATGCTCACGCAGAAACGCATCTTCTCATGTGTTCATCCCAACGTTTGGTTTGCAGCAATCGACCTGAAGGACCCGTATGTTCACGTCTCGATCTTGCCTCGACACAGGCCGTTCCTTCGGGTTCGCAATCGAGGGTCGGGCGTATCAGTACAAGGTCCTCCCCTTTGGGCTGTCCCTGTCCCCCCGCATCGTGGAAGCCGCCCTTGACCCGTTACGGGAGGTGGGCATTTGCATCCTCAACTACCTCGATGACGGAACTCTCCCCAACACAGAGCATCTCTTTTCTCGGTGTGGAGCTGGACTCGGTCGCTATGGTGGCGCGCCTCTCAGTCGAGCGCGCGCAGTCACTGCTGCGTCGCCTGAACACGTTCAGGGCCAAGACAGCGGTCCCACTGAAATTCTTTCAGAGGCTCCTGGGGCATATGGCATCTATGGTCTTGGTCACCCCGCTCGACCTGATGCATATGGGACCACTGCAGCACTGGCTACATGGCGCCACGGCACACGTCGGGTGTTTGTCGCACCGTCCGGTGCCTTTCTCGGGCCGGGGTGCCCTTAGAACAGGTGTCCGGGCACGTTGCTATGACAACAGATGCCTCCAAGATAGGCTGGGGCACTGTGTGCAGTGAGCAGTCGACTTCGGGCTCCTGGACAGGATCTCGATACCCGTGCAGATCAATTGTCTCGAGTTGTTGACAGTCCGTTTGGCCCTGCGCCGGTTTCTTCCGTTGCTAGGCACGTGCTAGTCCATAAGGACATCACTGCGACAGTGGTGTACATCAACCGCCAAAGCGGTCAATGCTCATGTCGCATGTCTCGACTTGCCCGCCATCTCCTCTGGAGGCAGCGGAGACTCAGGTCGCTTTGCTCTGTCCATATTCCAGGTGAGCTCAACCGTGTGGCAGATATGCTCTCACGGCAGCTTCTAAGCCCAGGAGAGTGGAGCCTCCATCCCCAGGCCGTCCAGCTGATCTGGAGTCGATTTGGGGAGGTACAGGTCGATCTGTTTGCCTTCCACGGGTCCTCCCACTGCCCGCTGTTTTACTCCCTGTCCGAGGCCCCCTCGGCACGGACGTGTTGGCACACAGCTGGCCCCGGGGCCCACGCAAATACGTGTTTTCCCCAGTGAGCCTCCTTGTGCAAACTCTGCGCAAGATCAGGGAGGACGGGGAGCAGGTCTTGCTGGTTGCGCCATGTTGGCCCACCCAGACCTGGTTTTCAGACCTGGTGCTCCTCGTGACAACCCCTCCCTGGCAGATTCCTCTGAGGAAGGACCTTCTGTCTGAGGGATGAGGCACTTCTTGCACCCGCGGTGGCCCTTGGATGGGATGCGGAGAACCTGAGTGACTTACCCCCGAGGCCGCCCCTCTTCCCTCTTGGGACCTTCCCGTAGTACTTCCGGGCTACGGGGAGCCCCTCTCGAGCCGCTTAAGTCGATAGAGCTGAAAAGCCTGTCTTAAGACAGCACTCCTGACCGCGCTCGCCTCGATCAAGAGGGTTGGGGGACCTGCAGGCACTGTCAGTCAGCGACTCGTGCCTAGAGTTCGGGCCTGCCTACTCTCACGTTATCTTGAGACCCAGGCCTGGCTACGTGCCTAAGGTTCCCACCACACCCTTCAAGGACCAGGTGGTGAACCTGCAAGCGTTGCCCGTGGAGGAGGCAGACCCAGCCCTTACTTGTGTCCCGTTCGTGTCTGCGCATCTATGTGGACCATACGTGGAGCTTTAGATGCTCCAATCAGCTCTTTGTCTGCTTTGGAGGTTGTCAGAAGGGAAAGGCCCTCCCAATAGAGGTTGGCCCACTCCCAACAGTGGTTGGATAGTGGAAGCCGTTGCCTTGGTGTACACTCCTAAGGCTTGCCGTGCCCCCTTGGAGTGGGGGCTCACTCAATTCCGAGTGTTGCTTCCTTCTGGGCGTTGGCGCATGGCACCCCTCTATCAGACATTCGCAGAGCTGTGGGCTGGGCGACACCTACACCCTTGTGAGGTTTAACAATCTCAGGGTGGAGCCCGTGTAGTGGGCGGGAGGAGGTGTGTGGTGTCCTTGCTTGCGTTGCCTCCCCACTGGGATAGGGGGAAATTGGCATCTTTACTCCTTCGCAACGGTTTCCCATTGGTGAACCAGCACCTGCCGGTGGGTAGGCTCAGCGGAGGAGCCTCACGCCAGGCCAGTACTCGTGTGTATGCCACAGTCAGCCCTTGAACTGGGCTAGGTGCCCCATATGTAGCAATTCCCCTTTGGTCATCCCATGTGTGTATTCTCCACGATAATATGGTTTCCCTGTCGGTGAACCTGTGTCTTTCCCTTGGCGTTTACCGCTGCCAGTCTCTGTTGACAGTAGTGCTGTCCCAGTAGGTAGGACCTGCACAGAGACCTTCTTATAGGTAGTACTGCCTTGTCAGTCTAGACCTCATCTCCACACGTAACCTCCTTTTAGCAGGGTGTGGTCTCCGCAGCGCCCTTTCCCTCGTAGGGGGTGCTTTCCCCAGTGTTCTTGTGGCATCTCAAGAGAGGAAGGAGACCCGTGCACTGAGGTGCCTTCTCCTGGGGGGATAGGAACGGCCGTCACGATCTCTCCGCGTCCGGGCTCCGCACCCAGTGGGGCTGCGATGGCTGCCTGCGTGGAGCACTGGGTAGGTTACGGAGGCAGGGGAGCTGTCGTACAGAAGCACGCCTTGCCTGCCAGTACTGGCATTCCTAGCCCTTAACGTGAGTCGGCTTGCAGCGTTATCCACAGGGACCCCATACGTCAGTATGTTGACGTAACGTCGAACGTGACTGACTGAAGGGGAACGTCTTGGTTACGTATGTAACCCTCATTCCCTGAAGGAGGGAACGGAGAGGTTACATCCCCTTGCCGCAAACCCGATAAACCGCTGATCGGCTGGGACACATCTCGGCTCCTCAGCACAATCTGAATAAAAGTGAGTTGCGGCCGGATTTATACCTGCTTCCGGGTGGGCGCGCCTTGGCACGCAAATCCTTTGCCCCAATGCTCATTGGCTCTGTCCTCTCGGGCCGATGTACTCAAGTGTACTACCTTCGAGTGTACTACTCGAAGGTGATAGGGCTCCCAAGCGAGACCCCATACGTCAGTACGTTGACGTAACGTCTCCGTTCCCTCCTTCAGGGAACGAGGGTTACATACGTAACCAAGACGTTTTTATGAGTTTGAGCTGTTATGTTATTGTTTAAGGCTTTAAAGCAATAATGAAAGCAACAATCTATAATTTACCTCAGGTGTTAAAAATAATTTTAAGTAAATGAAGGTCCAAAGGGTCTGTGCAAACAAAGTTTATTCCATGACAGATTGTGTCAGTCACATATGTATTTTGAATAATGTTAAAATCATTTTATTTGTAATAATTTGCTATGCACTTATTCCTTTCATTTCGAGTGTATTGTACATACAGCTTTAAAATAACAACAACAACAAGATAGTAAAGATGTTTTAGCACGATGCCCAAATATTTTTACATGAAGCTAACATGTTTTACCATGAATTGTATGATGCTAGCATGTTTTAGCATGATGCTAGCACCTTTTTAACATTTATTAGCCTGATACATGTTTTAGCATGATGCTAGCATGTTTTAACATAATGATAACACGTTTAGCATAATCTTAACATGTTTTAGCATTTATTAGCCTGATACACATTTTAGCATAATGCTAGCATGGTTTTGCATAATGTTAACATGTTTTAGCATGATGTTAGAATGTTTTAACACAATGCTAGAATGTTTCAGTATGACACTAGCATGTTTCAATGTGGTTGGTCATGTTACTCTAGTCCTTCTATCAAGTACGTCTTTGTAAAATTGCTTCAATGTAAGGCAATGGTAAATCGGACCTGTTAATGTTTTAACATATTCTAGCATGATTTTAGCATTATGTTAAAATATTTTTACATGAAGCTAACCCATTTTAACATTAATTAGCATGATACAAGGACATTTTAACATGACACTACTACGACACTAGCATATTTGAACATGACATTAACGTTTTATAATGAATCTAGCATTCAAAAGCATGATGTTAGCATGTTTTAACATTAACTAGCATGATGCTAGCACATTTAGCATAATTTATACTAAAACATGCTAGCATTAGCATGATGTCAGCACATTTTAGCACATCCATGATGTGTTGCCGCGTTGCATTTGGTTAGGATTAAGCGCTATAAAGAGCTGCAAAAGGGTGGAACTCAAAAACGATCATTTGAAACTCATTTATTAAATCAGTTCAATTTAGAACAGTTCACAAGGTACAGTGAAAAAGAATCTATGGAAGTCAATGGCTATACCTAACGGTTTGTGTACCTACATTCTTCAGAATATCTGCCCCTGCCCCACCAAAGAAATACTTGACCACACCACCCCCTTTGAATTTTTTTTACAATTCGACCACTGCTTACATGGCTTTTATGATTGAAATACTGAATTGTTATTTGCTCAGTGTAACCTATTTGCTAAATATAACATACTTTCGCTGCCTGTACGCTTTTCCTTTTTTACTGTACTGATAATTGATAGACAACAAACTGCCTGTTCTTTGATTAAACTACTTCAGTTCTCAAAGATTTATGAATACAATGCATATGTTTATACTCTGTTTATACAGTAGAACATCAAGGATCAGCTGAGATGTACCACTAAGTGTGTGTCACTTGTATGGTTTTCCCAGTGTGCTGTAAAAAGATAGACATTGTTGCAGATCGACTTGGTGGTAGAAGACATATATACAATATATAACACTTTGCAAGTGGTTTCTGGATACTTCAATACAAAAATCTTACATATTGTGCTATTAAGAAAATAATAGTGGTACAGAAGTAAGTTTCAAATTGCAGCTTAAACTACAGAAATTATTCATCAAACACTGAATTAGAAAAAAAACGAAAAACAAACTGAATAAGAAAACAGGCCTTTAAGTGGTGACAGTACTTTAATATTGAAATAGAAATGCAGCACTAGTGTGTTAAGAGATTCAAGAGGTGGTATTCACGTTAAGTTACATATGGCTTCTTATACACACAAGTCATTGGCACATGCCACTGCCGGTGGCACATCCGATGTCAAGTAGCATGTACCACTATGTTTAGTGGCACATCCATTTTTAGTGGTATGTGTCTCTAAAGCTTAAGGCACTTCAGGTGACAGTTGCGGAACATGCCACAGTTATAGTGTTTGTAACATTGCCACATTAGAGTCAACAGAAAAGAATAGATATTCTTAAACAGAATTCTATATGTTAAATTTAACTTGTTAGTATATTCTAAGCCTTAATTTAAGGTCACTGTTTTCAACTGGTATATTTGGTGAGTTGAAGTTGTCTTTCTATTATTGAATATACTTTAGGTTTGGTGAACACTTAATGAGTCTTTCCAAAGGTCCTTGCAGCAGTCTTCCTAAAGTAAGCTGTCCAGGTGTCTTGTTAGTGATTAGTTTGGCATTATTTAATGTAAATATGAATTCTGGTAGCCACTTGTCCCATTTTCTGTGGTATCTCCCACATAAGAAGCCATCATGGTTTTCAATGTTTTGTTGACTCTCTCTGAGGGTGGTAACTGGTAGTAACTGGTAGTTAGCTTCAGAGTACCTACCCCCCAATCAACTAAGAGCTAAGAATAATAAGAATATATATATATTTTCTTAAATACAAGTATTTGTCCATTAACACAGTACATAACTGTATTTGCCCACATTTAATTGCACACCAGTTTGACCTAGAAAATCTAGGCCTAATATGAGAGGAAAATCAAGCTGTTCATTTGCCATCACATAGATGTCAATGTTTCATACCAGTCAATGCCACTCTTAAGTAATCGGCCTTCTGACTTTCGTACCTTTCCATCAGCTAGCATGAATGTACCGTTGGAGTGTTTTTGCATTTGCTTCTCACCAATGCTTCTCACTGCTGTCTTTGCATTGAACTGAAAGTTAAGCCAGTGTCTAGTATAGCCTCTAATTGCTTATGATGGATTCCTAAAGCTCCTAAACTCAATGCAGTGAAGGGGTGGTGTAATAAGAAATAATGAAACTATTACATATTCTTTTTACAATGTAAGTATTCATTCCTATCTGGAGTTAAATGAATGTATTAAATGTACTGAATGTAACTGAACAGTTGTCCATGCTTCTCTTAGCCTCTTTACAATACACATCCAATTTTATATACTATCTACAGACCTACATTAAACTGCATTTTGAAGTTCCAATGTCTGATGGTCTAGCACACGTTTGAGTGGTTGATTTTCATACACCATCCCAGGTGTCACCTTATAATGCTAGTTTGTATGCAATGATGAAATATCAGATTATTAAGTGTCGAATCGTGGTTTCACATACCAGTTGATAAGATTTTAATTAGAAAATTTATGGTCACTAATTCACAAAGTCTATATAACATTATAATTATGAATGGTACATGCCACATCTGAACTGCAGATGCTGTCCACTCTATACTATATTTTAAAAAATGACTACATTTTAAAAGAAGAGAAAAAATCACTGCACATTATGCTATTTTTAGTCAAAATACATCTACAAAAACCTAATTTAAATGATGATCAAATACCAATAAAGACCATATAATCTCTCGTTTGTAGCGCTATAATGTTGACTGTCCTATTCATCTCTTAAGTCATTTCATCAAGCATTATGTAACCTAGTTGGTAAAAAAACTATGTCAGTATAGCTGCCGAATCCTCAACCGTTCCTCAGCATGTATAGTGGCATGTCTGTTACTCCTATAGCCATTACATACTGTGACATGTTTTGTGACTGTCATCTGGCACTTCCAACTGCAAACTGGATGTGTCACCAGATGTGCCACTAAACACCGGGACACATTCCACTGGACACTAGATGTGCCACTGGACGTGCCATAGGCATAGTAGCATGTACCGATGGCTTCTGTGCATAAGATGCCATGCCACTTAATGTTAATACCACTATTGGAGATTCCTGTGATTGTGGTGGATAACTATACATATTGTTACTGAGAATAATCCCTGGGCTATTTATATCCAGTCACAATATGTTTAGCATGTTGAACCAAATGATTATCAGTCTGAAATATAGTTGTGAGAAATCATAGCAATTAGGTCGGTATGGTGAGAATCATGTGACACTCCTCTGTAGGTGTAATGATAATGCCAGAGAACCCATAACTAACCTGAGGAGCTTCATATGGGACGAGAACACTCTGTCGCCCTGTCACAGGGTCATCCACGTACTGACACAAGTTATTGCCCTCCACTCGTATCAAGTGACTTGCCGGAGCTATTTGACCTGGACCCAATAAACAGGAAAATAAAGTAATTAAATCAGAAGACGAAAGACAAATACAACCAGCCAAAATATAACTTTGTGTATTTGTAGTTCTAGTGCTTTCTGCTGCTGGTACTTTAATTCAACAGCTTTGAAATGATCTTCTGCTGTTTAAATGTACCATTTTAACCAAGATAGTGATTCCAGAACATAATAATTAATTCTAAATAATATGGTAACCAATACATATTACTTTGTTAATAAATGTGACACATTTTTGCCCATGAATACTTTCAGACATCTGATCTAAGTTCTAATTCTTATATAAAGATGGATGTGATTTTAAAACTTAAGTCAATAAATAAAGTTCACAGAATTTAATGAGAAGGAATTGTATGTACTTTCATTGAAGTCTCGTCCAAGTTCATGGTTAGGGCAACGCTTGACCACTTCTGTGACATGTTCGGCCTTCTTGTATATGGGCATAGCTCGTATCACACTGCCGTTCGGAGGGGAGGAAGATAGTTTGATCTGAATCGGGCAGGTTTTGGCAATCTGACAGTACAGTTTCTTGAGCAAAGGAGAGTACTGAGAAAAAAGAAATGAATAAATTAGACTTAGGTTCATTATGTATTGTGTATTATGGACTATATACTGTAAGTGAGCATTTAAGAAATATTGCCAAAACAGGGAAGGACTGATGTGAGTTTTCACAGCATCAAACCAGTTATGTTTAGACTTACAGGCATATGAAGACATGTTCATCATGGGATGAGACTTAAACTCCCTTTCACACACACACATACAGAGAACAAGTTAGAGCTTGTCTAAAGCTATAAAGACATCCCAGATATTCCCTTTAAAAACCACATTTACAAGCCTGCTTTAGGAGGACTTGTATTAATGTGATCTGATCTTACTTGAAACAAATATATTGATATGAAAAATATATAAAATAATGAGTGAAAACCAACTGCTGTAGATATGATGTGATACAGAGGACAAAAATATTATCCTAAACAATATATTACAGTATCACAATATAGATATATGCTAAACAATATAGATTTCTTTACAACTTCATTTTCACTTTCTTTTTTGTCATAATTTAGAGATTATCTTATTTGATCCTTGGCCTCTCCAAAATAATTCACGGTTTAGGTCCAACTAAAGGTATTTTATGTATTTAAAGTCAAATTAAACAAAGTTAAACTGAGTTTTGTGGAACAAAAACAAAAACTTTAAAACGGCCTAAAGTGCTATTGATTTGTCCTGCAAAACCTCATGTACAGCCGATAAATGTAAATCTAAAGTTAAAGTATGGTGATACGTCGTCCTTTTCAGTCCTTTCATCTTTGGCTAAGAATTTATTGAACTTTACAATTACTGTAAGAATGTTGCCACTTTCTTCCACACTTTCACAGTAAGAAAACAGCTTGAACACGCTCTTATACACACAAGCCAATATGCAGATAGGAGTGTTGGACAGAGCAATATAAATCATTGGGTATAGATTGTGAGCACAAGAAAATGTTTCAACACGCCCATGTAACAAACTTACTCAGATCATCTCACAATTTTTTACATTGCATCCATCTATCTTTATTTAGCCCTATAAAATATACCCATAAGTTATGATAATTTGGTTGAACAGTGTTTGACTGTTAAAAATTATTGAAGCATAAGAGCATTAATGTATGAATTGTTATAGCTTAACTGACTGAGCATGGTGCTGTAGCAAGGCCATGGTTGTGTGTTTAATTCCCAGGTAAGACACATTGTGTAAGTTTGTTGTGTAACTTTCTTCTTATTACCTTATTATTCTTATTATCAGATTTAATGGATCTTGTTAGATCCATGGAGTCTGATTACACAAAAAGATCTTTATTTTTTCACATGCTTTAGAAAACCACCTGAGTGCTCTGGGATAAGTGTTATAGGGTGGAATAAGATGACAGGCTAGAGGAAGGTGAGCTTAGGAAAGGCACACGTTTGGGCAGGCTCGGTGCCGAAAGTGATAATGATGAGTCTGACAGCCTGATAGACATGTCTCAGCATGCCAACCACAAATTCAGCCACCCACAAATTCTGTCAATAAATTTACAAATGTGCTGCCTATGTTAGCAGCTGCGAAATTGCAGTCAGCATCAAAGAGACTTCATCAGTTTCCTCCCCAGTGCAAGCTGTGAGAAAAAAAACTACTCCAAGAGTTGAACAGGAACACAATGCAGCAAGTGTTTTTATTTCTATAAAATTAAACATAATAAAGACAGTAAAAGCATACAGTATATTAAAAATCTTTAGAATATATTTAGAATAAAGTACATGGTCTATTTAAATAAACCAGTCAGGCCAAGAGAAACATTTTATTGTTCAGACGGCACTGTTTTAACATTTAGAAGATATGAGTTTTGTTTATTTAAGTATTGATTTTGTCTCATTCGTTTCTGTTTCTACCAAGACATTTTAGGAGAAACATCTAAGACAATTGCTGACATGCAGTTAGAGAACACATAGCTGTAACATAAATGTGGATAGCATCACTGAGATCGTTTGGTTTTAATAGAGTTTGATGAATTTGGAGTTCTTTGTGAGATCTCTGACTTTCTATTTTAGACATTAGTGTTTTGATAAATCAAAGCACAGTTGTGAGACATTGTTGATATATCTTCTGAAATGCTCTCAGAGATTTATCCCAGCTAACAATTTTAAGTTGTAAGAACGGTTCCCTAGCTTAAGTAACATTAAATAACAAAACCGTACAAAATGGTAGTTTGGATGTTAATGTATATATTTCAGCATGTTTAATCTTTTATAATAGAAAAATAAAATCTAAGGAGTTAATAAACTGCTATTGTACATTAGTTTCAAACATAAATTTACTATAATTATTGGTGATAAAGATTTTGCTGTGTTATGTTTTTGTAACTATAAATTATTTGATATCACATATTATCTACATATGTATCACCAGTATGTTTAAACTTCCATAGGTTGTGTTTAAGTTAATATGCTCTCTATGTCTTTGAGAGGAAGTCTCAAAGGAAGTCTAATTTTTCCTCAAATTGAAGCATGTTATATATTTAGCGTACTATATTCTGATCATTTATTCTTAGGTTTTTCTTTTTCACTAGAGTTGATTTCATACAGCCTGGCCTGAGCTTATGGTACATAATGTATTTTTGAGAGCGAAGACTTCAGAGTTGGCTGCAATAGTTTAATCACATGTGGAAACAAGTATTCTTCACATGAATGGGCAACATTTTTTTCTTAAAACAATGGTTTTATTGTTAAAATATTCACCTAAAGAACCTAAAGATACATATATTTGAAATTTTGTAACTAAAGTTCAAATTTCCTTTTCTATGTTTAAATTTAATGCTGATTCTTTTTTCAAGCTGTGTAGTTGAAGAATAAGGTCATTTTTTAAAAATTAGATTAATGATTTAGGATTAAAGATGTCAAATTTATTTTAAATGATTTTCAAGATTTTATATTTTAATTTTATTTTTAAATCAAATTAAACATAAGAGGATATATAAGACAAAGTGTTTATTTTAACTGTTTTTGTAGTTATTATAATTGTTTTAATAAGGTCAGAGAAGCTGCAGATATAAAAATTATGCAAGAATTAATGAAATGTTACTTAAAGTGGTATTTGATGGGGTAAACTACACAAACTATTACAAGAATATGACGACAATTTCTAAAAAAGGAAATGGCTGAATATTTAAAATCTATAGCAAATGAGGCAGAAGCCAACCACACAAATAACAGTCCACAGAGAGAGCAAAATATGTCCTTACATCTATAAACAAAATTTGCATGCAGCGTAAGCTTGTGTATTTGTATGAAATCCCTCTTATCGATTGCACTCTTAGGTTTTATTTTGGGAGGAAGGATCTGCTGGTTTTGGGGCGTGTTCAGACCTGCTCACTGACAATGAGAGTAAAATCTAGAAGGAACAACCTCAAATACCCCAGAAACAAAGACATGCTCAGACTTGCCCTACTTATATGCCAACAATGAATAAAGTGTTGGGGTCTATTGCAAAAACGGAGGTGTCAGAACTCATTTTCATCTATTATGAAAGCTCTGTAATGTGTGTTTGAGAGTGAGCTTTTAAATAGTTATCCCTAATGCAAAATTTGTTTTTAGGATTCATTGAGTGATTTCATCTAATTGGGACCTTAAAAAATACACAGAAAAGGCCTAGGCAGAAACAGACATGTAACTGACTCTGACAGAATTGATTATGTCTTTTATTATCTTTTATTATCTTAAAGTTTTCAGTGATGAAGAAAGATTAACTTTCTGGGGCTCAGTATAAGGTCATCTGAGAAACATACACAGCAATTTGAATGAAGGGGTTCAGAACCTTGGACAGGGACATGGTCTCTGAACCCTACACTCAGGCTGAGTTTGAACTTTACTAATCTTATTAATTTTTGCCATTTAATTATATAAAGAACAGGAATTGCTAGGCCATGGTTCCTATTCTAGAATATTAATAAATAATTATGACCATTAATTAGATAGGACAGCACAGTGTATTGCATCTAGCTGCTGTTTTAAATAATTACAGACAGAGGCACCATTGAGCTCCAAAAACAAATTTTCCTTACACAAATCATATCACTGAAGTGAGATACTGAAGTGATTGATTGTGATATTATCTTATTTTGTTTTTATAAACTTGACAGCTTGAGAAAATGATGACACAATTCATTTTATTTTTTCTGTAAATTAGCTCTCTTTAAATAAGGAGTTCAGATAGATTTCCAAACATGAGAACACGGATCAAACAGATTAAAGTCAACATGCCCCCATGCCTCTTCCAAAGCAGTCCCAGGCTACACAAACCCCAAAGCACTGTATTTTAAACCATCAGTCTGCCACAGAATGAGTCACTTACTAATCCCAGACATCCTTGCAAATTTTAGTATTTTATCTGGAAATTCCCTGAATTTGCGAACAGATTAAAATTCTGCATATTTTTGCAATTATCGTTGATAATTAACCATATTTTCTTTTAAAGTAAACCATTTAATTGTCTTTAGAGTAGGTGGTAAAGTGAAAAAAGCTGTAGTACAAAAGTAACAGGCAAGCAATTTCTTGTCTTCTTGTGACAAGACATTGGGACATTTACTCCAAGTAAAATATAAATATAAAGATTGTTATAAGGATGTTATAAGGAATAACTCCTGAGTTTTATCCATTTCCTGTGAGTTTATGTCTTTCTTTTTCAACAAAACATACTGATTAAGAAAACAGATGATTCATCTTTGCACACCAATGGAAACTTAAAGCTATTGGCTATTATAAAAAAGTAATGAGCCTTTTGATTTGGCAGTCATTAAGAAATATGAAGTAAAAAAATCGTTGTCAAGCCAAGATGAATTTGACAAATATGTGTGACAAATTCAACATTATTAAGTGAAAATCTATATTAGCACTATTTATTAATTGCTTATGCTTCTCAAGTCATGAGGCACATCTAAAAAAACAGTTCCTTTTTCTACATGAAACAGGTTGCCTTATGGAGGTAGACATGTCATATCAGTCAAATACTACTCACTTCTCAGTAAAACTTCTATTTTTGGACACCTTTGGTTAATTAATAAGCATTAAAGTAGGGTGTTTCTGCAATGGCATTAATAAATGACAAAGTTTGTTTTTGTGTGATACTTCATCAACACCGTTAGGTGTTAGTATAGAGTCCAGAACCATTGTCATATTGGCCAG
This sequence comes from Chromobotia macracanthus, assembly GCA_036877525.1. NCBI lineage: Eukaryota > Metazoa > Chordata > Actinopteri > Cypriniformes > Botiidae > Chromobotia > Chromobotia macracanthus. The sequence continues at coordinate 12,988,640 of JAZGTH010000004.1, read as the reverse complement.
TAGAACAAAACCACTGAGCCACAGTGCACCTCTACGTAGATATCCATGCACTAAATGACTTCTACATAAGCTAAATTTCTGACAAATAATGTACTTTCTCAAAATGCATACCCTCCAGATCCCTACAGTCAGCAAATCACAGGTTTACTATCCCTCGGTGGTGGAATGTTCTTCCAAACTCTTTGGTCTGCTGCAACCCTCACTATATTCAAGAAACAAAAAAACTAAAAAAAAGATAAAAACCTGTTTCTTCCATGAATACCTGATACAAGTTTGATCTAAAAAACACTAACCCTTTCTTCTCTCTCCCAACAGGTATCGCCTCTATCAAGCATTGAAATGTTGTAATCTTGGTAACTGTAACTGTGTACAGCTGATGTTATTGCCTCCTTATGATTTATCGCTTATTTGTTTTCCTCACCTTGTAAATAACTTTGGATAAAAGCGTCCGCTGAATGCCTAAATGTAGATATGTGTGTGTGTGTGTGATAATAAATAATGTATATGTTAACATTAGTAAAAACAAAATGTATTAATCTTGTGCCATGTTATTTTCTACATATACTAACACATTTTATATACACAATAAATAAATGTGTAAAGATGTATTGTTCATTGTCAGTTTTAAAATACCTAATGCTAATGTTATACCTACTTAACTAATGTTAACAATGTACAGAACCACATTTTTAGGATCTTTACAAAAAATACAATTTAAATAAAAGTAATCTCCTTATCACCCCATTCATGCACACTTGATATTCCAAAACATGCCTTGAAAAGTGAAAAATCAAAGTTTAGGAAAAAGCATTATTGGTAATGATTCCCAAGAAACCTCTGAACCACTCAGGAAAATGTGAAATAAAATATACAGAATGTCATATTTATATGTCAACTGGTGACAAAAATGCAATAAAGAGACAACACAATTTATTTTAATTGCCAGTATCACAGTTTAGCTACAGCTCTAGCTGTGGTTTAAACGCACTCAAATTTAGAACCTGCTTATCTCTCCCTAAAACGTAAACAGCAATCTCTGCCTGAAACTCCACTCATGCGCATTTTGGAAGGTTCTCTTCTTGTTATTGTACTTCACGAAAGCCTAGTCATTGAGAATTAAGCAGAATGTGATGGCCATAGCCCTCACCATTCTAGTTGTGCTATCACCTTACACCTCCACAGAAAGTCAAAGAGCATAACTCATGCTCGACTTCATCCCGCAAAACAACCTTAGAGCAGCCCGACACAGGAAAGAGCTCATCTCCTGTTTTAGAGTGTCAACTCTGTGACAAACTGATGTAGCACCTTTCTGCATTGCAAAACTACACTTTGGGGAAAATATTGACAGCCCTAATTTCAAGCTTCTGTTTGCATTTCTGTGATTTATTTCTGTCTGTTGGCATTCAAAACTCATTTATTATCACAAGCTTTAAATTCGTCTGGGTGCTGATTCATGTTTTATGTGTTTTCTTTGTTATTTTTGGTATTATTCTTTGTTATTTTTATTTGTATTACATTTATTATCTTTGTACAACACATTTAGCAACTATAGTTGTATTAAATTGTGCTATAAAAATACAAGAAAGAAAAGGCAGACAGGCTGACCAATTGATTAATTGATTGATTGACCATTGATTGATTGATTGATTGCTGTTGTCCATACTTGAAACACTCCTATCTCTAAGTATTCCATTTTGGCAGATAGCTTATCCTGCGCTGCTACTACAAGATGCCTCAAATTGTTTGTTTTTTTAAGTGATCTAACATATGATTTACACTTTTTAGATGTTTAAACGTGAAAAATCCTAAAACGTGTACTGAAGGAGGAATTAGAGCAATATAGGGACCATCAAAGAGCTCATAAAGATTTATGGGTGGGCTTTTGACTTGGTTTAACTGCTATTAAGGAACCACCTTTGATGGTGGTTCCTTAATAGAAGACTTCCATAAAAGCATAGAAGACTTCCATAAAAGCATAGAAATGCCATGGCAACCATCAATAACACCATAACATCAATTTTTGAATTATAGCACTTTTTAAACCACGATTCATTTTAACAAAGTTTGACAAGGAACAGCTGCAATAAGAAATCACATGTTTGCAAGCACTGCAATTCAAACTTTATGTTCTGTCTTTAAGTGTACCAGAAAACTCCAAAGGCACATAGCCAACATATATGTGACAAGTATAAATAAATCGACATGATTTCACATTATTGAGTTCTCACAAGTATAGTATAATACACACATTAATTTAGAAGAAATACAAATAACAATGGACAGGAATAGGCTGAAATGAGAGTCTGGCAAAATTAAATGAAGTAAAGCAAAAGTTTGAAAGACCACCAGTCAGTTTGTAACATCCATTGTGTGTTCAAGAGTTCACGGTAAACAGCTACTGCTGCATTGCTCACATGGCGAAACAACTTACAGGACACTCTACTCACCGTCCAGGTGGCTGATTTGGCGGTGCTAGACTGCTGGAAGGTAACCTCAAAGTTGTGAGGTCCAGGGTAATCAGTGTTGGAGGGGATGGCTGGGGCTGGAGACATGGCCTCGAAGGTTGAGTTTGGCTGGGAGTAGGGTGACGGTGTTGGCACGTTGGAGGTGTTCTCTGAGCTGTATGGACTGGTAGAAGCTGCTCTGTTCCCCAAACCTTGTTCCATGCTGCTGCTCAGCAAGCTGTACTGAGACTGAATGGAGAGAGCGAGAAAAGAAAGGTGAGACAGGTAAAGGAGTGGGAGGGAAACAGGTAAAAGAGGGAGGCCAAGAGCTGACAATAAAGGAAAGAGGGAGGAGATAAGACAAAAGTTAAGTGTGCAAACATCCACTCTGTCTTTTGAGATCTAGTTACACTGTATTGGGACATATATGGGAACGAACAGTGTCTAATTGCTTGTTATTCTTCCTCTGCCTTACAAACTCACTCTCATGTCATTACAAATGTGTATTTTTTTTTGCTTCTGAGGAACACAAAAGAAGATACTTTGAAGTATGTTAGTAACCAAACAACAGTGTCATCCATTGACTTTTATTGTATGGACACAAAACCACTGAGACAAGTATCTTCTTTTGTGTTACACAAAATAAAAAAGTCACATAGGCTTGGAATGACATGAGAGTGAGTAATTGTAAAGAGTAAAACTTTTTTGGGTGAACTATCTCTCTAAAGCTCATCTGGACAAGCAGATCTAAATTCTTTTGGTTCTTTTGTTTATTTGTGTGTATTCAGTTGTTTTACAAATTATGCATTTTAATCTAAGGCTCTTGCTTTAGGGACAATGCTTAAACTATAATTTAGTAAGATTTAACAAATCCTCAGTTTTTGCTTGGTTTGTTTGCTTGCAACATTTTATATTTGTTTCATCATTCAATGCAGTTGACAACTGTAGGGCACAACATTCTTAACAAAGACATACAGTCACTATATCTTTTCCTCATGCTTAGGAAGTTTTCAAAACAAACTACCATAAGCAACTAGAGCTTTGGTGCTGTAAACTTATATATTCCTCAAATTGTGTGGCTTGAAGAGAAAACGGATAATAAAACAGGCAAAAGGATCATAAAACTGGTGAAAACATCACATACTTACACTGAACCATATAAAGGGACCAGAATATTATAGTGATAACATATGGATGGGCTATTTTGATGTGTAAACAACCACCTAACAACAAGATTGTTTTACACAGGAAAATATAAATTCACCAGAAAATGTAGTTCAAATCTAAATCTCAAACTGTTATATAGATTTAATATATAAAATATATTAAAATATATCAGAAAATATGTTGTTATCACATGATTCATTAGAAAACATGTAATGTAACAATAAAGAGTTTCAACAAAAACATAATGATTGTCACATAAGCTTTGGAACATGAAATAAAGCCTAAACACGCTGCTTCATCAGTCAAGCATAAAATAAAGTATTTATCTTCTTTTTCACATTATCCAATCTGAAAGAATCACATGTCTTCAGCTATCAAATGACACAATGATGAACCATAGTGAAACATGGTCAGTAAACATGGTCAACACTCTGCCCAAAAGTTTCCCAACTTCTGACTGCATCACCAGTTTTCACCAGCTGTTTGAGATGATCATGATTCTTGTGGGCACAATGAATGACAGCGAGTGGAGTCCAGACAGAGGACAGCAACCGCTCTTATGTTAATTATGGCATGTCTGCAGTCAAACAACATCACACAAGTATGCACTTGCATTTCCTTAAGACCCTGTATGTGCCATGTCTTATATCATTCTAACATGAGACAGAGTTTGTTAAGCCTGAAGTAATTCAAAACTAGACTTCGTTCACACTATGAATGAAAATGATAACTATAAAGATAAAGTTTAAATATCCTTCTAATTATAAGGGAATGGCACAACCCACACCACAACTACAATGAATGAGATACAGGGAACTATATCTCTGAGATTCCTTTCAGAGAGATTTTAAGGTGTTTTTGTGGCTGTTATTGGCCCAGGTTAAAAGAGCCCTCCCCAAGTGGCTATAATTGGGTCACTCTTCAATGCAAATCCATAGGATCATTTTGCCAATAATTGCAAGCCACCTCACTAAAGTATGATTCATACTTTAATTCAAATGGTGCAGGACGAGTTGCACATCAAAGTTAACTCAGGGTTAGGCATTTGCTCAAATACCGAATCCCCTGGATAAACAGTAGGAATAGAAATGTCTTAGCATGTAGGCTTTTAATTACTTGAATAGATTAGTTTACTTCCCTCAAATAGGGGGCTTTCTGTATAGGATATATGTAATATTCCAAAATTACATTTTATATTCATTCTCTCGTCACTTAAATACTCCTCATTCACTGCTGACACTGCAAAAAGACTGACTTTAATGTGCACAAAAATATGTTATAATGTTAAAATTAAAAAATATTTAAAAAAAATAAAAAACATTTATTAATAAAGTAAAAATGTAAACAAGTTAAAGTAAGTCACTCCATGATTGTTAAGTTTGAAGTGCTTAGAAATAGTCAGGAGTCCGAGTTCACAACCTGTAAGACTTTTTTTGCCTCTGAGGAACAAAAAAGATGTTTTGAAGTATGTTAGTAACCTAACATCCATTGACTTCCATTTTATGGACACAAAACCACTTTTTTCTCAAAATATCTTCTTTTGTTTTCCACAAAATAAAAAACATCACATAGGTCTGGAATTACATGAGGGTGAGTAAATGATGGCAAATTTTCATTTTTGGGTGAACTATGCCTTTAAAGCTCATCTGGACAAGCAGATCTAAATTTGTAATTTTGTCAACATTTATTTGTTTTTGTGTGTATTCATTTGTTTAACAATTTATGTATTTTAAATGCTTAATGAATTATAATTTAGTGAGCTTTAAAGAATCATCCAATGCTTGGTTTGTTTGCTTGCAACATTTAATATTTGTTTCATCATTCAGTGCAGTTGACAACTGTAGGACACAACATTCTTATCAAAGGTGCACAGTATGTCACTATTATCTTTTACTATTATCTAAAAGAGTTTTCAAAACTAATGACCCTAAGCATTAACTTTAGAACTTTGGTGCAATAAACGTAAAATATTTCTCTAATTGTGTGGCTTTGAAGAGAAAATATATTGATTGAACCTGCAAAAGGATGATAAAACTGGTGAAAAAAATCACACTGAGGGAAGAACTATATATAGGGAACAGAATATTATAGAAATAACATATGGATTTGCTCTTTTGACATGGGTCAGTATGCAGTATGGGTCAGTATGCAATCTAACAGTCAACCATGCTGTAAAGTTCTATACAGGTAAACATCAAAAACCATTCTAAAATCTATTTAAAATCTAAATCTAAACTGTTATTATATAATAAAAATACCAGTATCAAAGACCAAATGAAACTTTCTTCTCTAAAAACATTTTTAGCATAAGAGGAATAGCAATCAAACGTCAATTATCCAACATTTCAAATAATCTCAGATCAGATCTCTATAAATTGCATTTATTCATCTTGCAGTAAACAACTCAGTACGAATCTGTGGGTCCTCAGAAAAGTTTTATATCTAACATGTAAAAACAGCACCCTCTGCTGTAAACAAAAACATTGCTATTATCGTATGATTGTTTAGCTTTAGATTCACCATCTGTTTAGATGGTGAATCTAAATCTGGTGAATCTAAAGCTGGTGAATCATTGGTCAGTGATACTGATACTAAATACTGATAATAACCTAATATATGTACAATACCTTGGACTGTAAATAATGCTGTTTATCTGCATCAGTGTTTATTATGTTAAACAAGGCTGGAACCAATTAATAGAATTATACTAGTTAAAATAAAATTTTGAAAACTCTTAAAACACATTTAAGTTTCAAAACACTGGATTGCAAACCCTTACTAAAACCAAAACAATAGTTAGATGTTAGTTTGCTTAACACCCCACAATATTAATCACATTTTTCTCAATTTAATTTATCAAAGAACAGGCGCTGTCTGATGTACTGTAGCTTCAGCTTCAACTTCATATTGTTTATATATACAGTATCTATAAATTCATATAAATGAGAATTTTTCATGCATCATTCATAATTTTTTTATTTGTGCAATTTATAACTCAACTATGTTATAAACCTGGGAACAAACAGCCTTAGCAGTATAAAAGAGTATATGCTATATATGCTATAAAGAAATAAATGCTAAAACAAATAGTACAATAAAAATAAAATATTGCATTTACTATATTTAAATAGACCATGTATAACACATGACTGAAGAGCCCTAACAAATAGTTATTTTCCAGAATATAGTGCCATAGCAGGTCAAATAATACAGTAATAAAATAAAGTTCATACATCAATTAATAAGACATTTCTTGATGCAGGAAAATCAAAAATTACTTAGCTCTGGACAGATACCATGAATGTGGACAACGTGTACATGAGCTAAAAAACAACACAGCTCATGAAAAATCAATTGAATCATTGAAACTGCTCACCTACCGTGCTGTAGTAATGATGCAGGTCACCGATACACAGCATTGTAATGATCCCACAAGGCAGACAACAGACAGGGGAGATTCTCCCACTGGTCTGGTCATGTGACCTCACAGAGTAAACAGGTGAGTGTTGCAAGTCTCAGTTCTTCGCTTTAGATGCTCTGAGCAAAACTAACTAGATAAAACAACACCAGATACAAACTGTAAGTTTCTTTTTCTGATTTTCCAGCAGTTCTTCTTGCCCTGACAGCTTCTAGATGCAGTCAACAACAAATCTTTGGCCCTCCCACTTTTTGGCCTCATGATTATTCATTAAATAAAAGAGCAGGCCTAGACTTGCCCACCTCTTTTAGACTATACCATTTTTTGGCTTCAAGGGTACAGCTAGTTTGCTTTGCATTTCCAATTAAATAATCAATTATCAACAAATTTAACTTCACCTTTCCTGGCTGACCAAAATAATAAATGAAAATAAGACATTTAGCAGGGCTATATTTCAGAGTGTCAAGTGAATAATTTTAGATCAGTGCACACATTTAGAGGAAGACAAGCAAACACTTCCAAATCCAAGTCTGAAGTGAACATCTAAAAAGCAGAGAATCCGTATGCCTTAGAACATATAATGCAGTTACTATGGTGGTAGCAGGTCGAAAATTTGTACACTTCAAGGCAATGACCAAAATGATATAATGACCTAATTCAGAAGGCGTTTTTCAGTTGTCACAAAACCTGATTTTTTAAAGTAATTTAAGAAAATTCAAAACAACTCAAAAGTACATTTTTTTTATATGTTATGGTAAAAGAAATACTTGGGGGTGTTTAATTTTCATGGACATCACAAATTGCATTACATTAAGTTGCAATTATCCTAAATTATGCTTTGTTGTTCTTATTAGTATGCTTTTTCTTTTGGGGTGAAATGTGACATGGATATATTTCATGAGATTCACCCAGTTACATTCTACATGTCCATCTATCTGTTTTCGGCATGTGTGCCCCATATGGGACATATAGCAGGTGTCATATTCCTGGCTTGGCTTTTCCTTCTAATTAAGTCATCACTACACCGCACTACACCCTCCACTCATACACTCTGGCTTACTGCAGAGCCTGAAGGGAGGGAAAAACAGCAAAGGAGAGGGAAACCAGGGACTGTGGAGGGAATCCTGAAGGATAAGGAGGGAAAACCAACCAACTAAATCTAGTTCAGCCTTACTGTTTGGTTAGTATTCAGACTTCCAGTTTTTAAAGCCAATTTACGGGCAAAACATAATAAACATATTTAAACATATAGAGTGCAATGAGATGTTCCACATTTCCATTAGTGTATTTACCTCAAAGATTTTTAATTTACCTGAAACATTTGTTTGAAAGTGATAGATTGCAAGTGTAATTCCATTTTTTAGTTGATACAAATGCAGGCTCAGGGAATTTTCCATTCTTACCATCACATTGTCGTTCATGTCTCTCATGTGGTAAACGTCCATGCAGACTTCCGCATGGTTGCTGGGCAGGCTGCTAGTAGCCACCCTGTCCCCTGAGTGTCCTGCCTGAGGAAGCTCAAAATATGTGCTGTCTGGCTCCCTATAACACAACAAAGAGAAGGTCAATGAATAATAGAACTATTAAAGCATTAAAAAATTACCAGGATACATTCTTTGAAATGGTTCCATAAATAATTCACAGAAAACAAACTGTGTATCCAAGTGTATCTTGAAAATACGCACAATAGTTGGTTCTCATATTAGTAAAGACTGCTGATATTGCAGAGAGTTATGGTCATAAAAATGTAACCAGTCTTGGGAAAATATTTTAATCATCCAAAAACAAAGTTTACTTGCTTAAGAAAAATAAATTCAGGTGAATTCAGGTAAATAAACTCACAGTGTACTCCACAAGTGCTCAAAGGTTGTGCCCTCATCAGCAGTGGATGACTGGGACATCTTGGATATTGAATAATCCACCACTAGTAGCTCACACTGAGGACCACATGCCAAACAAGAGTAACTTGCGGTGCATATATAAAATAAAGACATCCTGTGATATGACTGAAATTACTGATTGCAGTCAGTGACACACAGTAAACATTTAAATGCAGAGCAGTATTCACATTTTACAGTATTCACATTTGTCACACTACATGGTATGACAGAATCACCATCCACTTTCAGCCAAACTGTTTCTTTAAAACATTGATTTTGAATGTATTTGCATTCAGGGCTATTATTACTTTGAAAATTATTTAAAACAAAAATAATAACTTTCCATGTGATGCTTAATACCTAATGCTTTATAATGATGATCATTATACTATAACGATCACTAGAAAATTTTATAAAGGCTTTTATAAAGACTCTGAAGACAAAGTACATCTGTTTGTGTAACAAATTTTTCAACATGATTATAAATCGGCTTTGTCATGGCCTGTAAATTTTAATCTTTTAAACTGTGTGAACTGCAAGACTGTGTAAAAATTAAACATACAGGTTTTGATTTATAAGTCATTTCCAATGCAGTTTCTGAAGTTTGAATCCCAGCAGATTTTAAAACACAAATTCAGAATAGAAATGCCAGCCTTGACGTGCCCAAACATGGCACTGTTCCACTGCAACAGCACCCCACAGACCACACACCCCCTGCTTTGTATTATGCAAAGGAAATCAGGATTATAAAGGAGTATCCAATATCAAATGATCAGAACAATTGAGTCTATGCAGTTGGTTCATTAAAATGGGACACAAAAATGACACACCAGTACACAATTTTCTATTATTATTCACACAGCCAGAGGCATTGGGGAAAACAGGTGTTATTTATAACAATTAATAACTATGTATTAATAAACAGCATTTTTGCCCATTGACAAAAAAACATCAGATTTTATTTGAAGGGAAAGGGCAAAGCTTAATGACTCAGAATCTCATATTTTAACTCTCTTTTTATATTTGAGGGTTATTTCCACCTACCTTATATTATAATACATTTATATGGCAGTTAAAATCACTTTTACGTTAAATTATTGTCACACGTTAAATTACTGAAGTAAACATCATTAATCAGGAGAGTGCTACTTTTAGCCTGCTACAAGGTACATTGGATTAGAACATTGTCCCCCTGAAAAGGCAATAAATAAGTTATAAATAAAGTACAATTTAGTAGAGTTTTTACTGAAATTAAAATAGAGATCGGTCTAAATTTCTTAATTCAAAAAGAAAACAATGCGTTTTTAACTATAACGTACATTCAGTAACGTCTGTTCCTTCGGTAACGCCGAATGCCAAATACTGTCTTGTAAGGTGCGAACAACATATGGAAGTTTACTCAAATAAAGCAAATTCTAAGCTCAGCATTCGAAAGAACCACTATTAAAATAAATACAATTAAAAAAATAAAATAAAATCTGATAAAAAAGTAAATGACATAAAATAATTAAAATGAAATATAAATTGAGCTCGCTTAACAATCTTTTACTCTAAACGCTTTAGGTTTTCCATATTTTATTTGTTCTGTTTGAATTAAAATCTCGCTTTTGTAATTCACAACGTAAATTTTAAGATCAATCGATTTTCCCAGTACCTATGTAAAATTCAATATTAAAAAACAAATGCTACACAAAGCTAAAATAATTGACACATGAGGGTATGCATTTGTGTTAATGTAACACAAATGTCAAGTTTTCACTGCACTTCCATAGTGAAGTAACAGCTACTAAATTTGACCTGTATTCTCGTGGTAGCTGCCACCTTGAGAGGAGTTAAATTTCTTGAAGCAATTAAAGAAAGACAATAGGGGATTCAAGCAGAGAATTTAATTATCACCTGACAAAGGTCTTTTGTTTTCATCTGCCATTTTACAACTAATAAAGCAGTTGCTTACCGATGATCAAAATCAACAGCCCAAAAAATGATCAACCATAATCAGTTATTCACAGAAGTTATTCATCGATTATTGCGTCATGGAAACAAGCTGTAAATTTTGGTATGCACTGTTTCCTTTAATACCGGGTGCCAATGTATAACGTATGTTATACCAAGGCAGGTGAAAAACAAACGAAAAGTCTAAAAAGACAGTATTGATACAGTATTCAAACGCCAAAAACTTGCTAGCGTAATAGCGGAACCCGCTATTTTGACGACAAAATTACACAAAACCCTTCACGCACATACTGCCTTCAATTAACCTGCTGTACTTCTGTAGTGTTAGACTGCAAATCAATATAAGCTAATGTTTGGAAGTGTTTTTATTTATTTATTATTTTGTGTTTTAGGCTATGTTTATATATATGACGTCTATTTAAATGTTAAAATATAATAATAATAATAAAACGAATTCGGTAATATAATATAATAAAATAGATTACTTGACATGAATGAAATCGAATAGTTGAAGGTTTTAATTGTCATGCTATAAGTATAAATACATTTTTAAACAGAAGTTTGACAAAAAACCTATCTTTAATCTAAACCTATTGCTGCTGTTTATGAAATGGTGTCTACTAAGAAAGTCTTTGTTATCAAGCATAAGGATTAGTCTACTGTACTTGTTCACAGACATTTATCATAGTGAACTCTGCCCACTGTACCATCTGGGGGCTCATCGATTTTCTATCATAGTTAAAAAATACGCAAAATTAACAAATATCTTTATATAAGGCTGAACTTAAGGTGAGGTTTAAGGTTTGAGGTGCGTAATAAAACAGTGTTGTAATCTTAATTACACAATTTTTCGATTGTTAATGTTAATAAATCAACACCCACAGAGTTCGTCATGTCAAAATGACTCTGTAATAAATTATTGGGTTGGATGATGAAAACATGAGAAGTGCTTACTACTAACATTGAGTGGGTGGGTATAAAAACAAGGCTACGCGAACACTTCATATTAGCTCAAGTAACGCTGTTTAATTCCAACTTTTTTACTGTGACAAATATTACATTAAATTTAAAGTGTCCCAACTAACCCTAAACAGAGTGTTTAGAATTTTATATTTACTTACCAAACAAGTTATTTTCCTGGCTTGGATTAACGATGTTATCTGGATCCCAAAATCGGTTTCCCTGACCTGTAACTGACCCAGATTCTGACCCTTGCAAATTATAGCCTAGTCATGTAGGAAATAAGCGAATTAAGCCATTTAACAAGGAAACGCACCTTAAATCACTTGTTATAGTAAAAAAAAGCAAGATAAGTGAAAGAGACAGCGGCTGATTATGCAGGTATAGGGTAAATAGGCTCGCTGAGTGCGAGTACACTTGGCTGTGTAGGGTTGGGTTGGGAGAATGGGGCGTGGGGATGGGGGGACAGGAGGAGGCGCTAGCCGCCGTTTGGGTACACGCGAGCGGGAAACACTAATCCCTTGTGAGATTTAATAAATTGACATTTCCATGATCACATTACAAAATTGTGTGTTAGAAATCCGACAATCTTCTTGAGTTTTGTATAAAGACCAAAAATGTCCCAAACAACCACTTAAATGACCTTCAACATTTATTCCAGCATTAAAATGTAAATTGTTATTGACATTAGTTGGTAACCAACGTGGTAGCTTTAGTAATCACCCTGGTATGAAGCGGTTAATGTCCCAGATCTCTTTCAAATGTTTAATTATTAATTAGTTAAGTTGTTTCTATGATCTTACATTTGAGAATGTAATCAAAAACTCTGGATTTGCTGTCTTCTGTCAGGATCAAATTGTTGTTTTCTTACCTGGGTGAATTTCACTAAGACCGTCAGGAGCATATGAGGGATTTCACCCCCAAAAATATAGCTACAAGCAGTGATAACGTTCCCAAGCACTATGGTGCTATTGCCACCTGGTGCTTCTCAGACAATGATGCATGGTAGTCATGTGCATTTAACATTTAAAATAATCGGGGACTATTAAAAAGACTGTTCTAAGTAGGTCTGTTGTACGTAACTCACCACCTGCTGCCAGTTGGCACTATAACTGTGACTCACAACAGCCACATTATTGTGATCAGCCCAAAACACCAAACATATTTCCCAAGTTTAATGTAAATCATTCAATGCATGCTGAAGAAATTAGACACTACTAGTTCCATTTATTGCCATAAATTGTTTGCCTCCTCATTGCAACACTGTTCGAGATAACAACAATCCATTCACAATTTACCATCTTCAATATCTCTTTATTTCTGACCAAAACAGAAGTAACTTGGATAAATTTAAGAGGACTCTTATAAAATGTGTTTTAAGTGATAAAATTCTTTCTGCCAATTGGTAGTGCTATGACTGTGACTCACAATAGCCACCTCTATGTCATCATTCCATAGGTCCAAACATACAGCTAAAGTTTGAACGAAATCACTCAATGCATGCAGAAGATATGAGACACTTCCTGTTTCCATTTTTTGTAATACATTTATTGCCATGACAACCCTGTCTGAGATATCAATTTGCAATTTCTTATCTTCAATATTCCTTTTTGTTCTGACCAAAGATGAAGCGACTTGGGTAAATTTAAAATGACTCTTTTAAACTCTGTTTTAAGTGACTTCCTTTTGCCAGTTGGTGTTGGTATGACTATGACCTCTTTGTCACCAGCCCCTAAGACCAAACATGCATCTCAGGTTTGAACTAAATCACTCAATGCACGCAGAAAAGACACTTCCTGTTTCCATTATTGCCTTAGATTTATTGCCTCGCCATGGCAACACCATTTGAGATATCAAAAATCTGTTTGCAATTTAAGATCTTCAATGAATAGGTAATGAAGCGGAGGTAATGAATATAATTCTGAAAGTTGCCATACTTGATTAAAACAATACATATACCAAGTCTGATGACTGTGGGGAAAAACTAACACCTTTACTTTAGTCAAAAGGGGGCACTACAGATAACCCCTCCTCATTCCCATATGTCAGCTTTTGCCCACGCCTAACAGCTGACCAAAATTGTGTGTGCCATATTTAGCATGTTAAGTGCCTCAAATACACCTGAATGTTGTTTTAAAGTTTGACATGTTGCCATGGAAACAATATTTAAGATATCAAAAATCCTTTTAGAACTTGTCAGCCCAGTCTCTACATTATTCTGACCAAGTCCGAAGTGGCTTGGCTAAATGTAAGTTAACTATTTTAATGTTTTTTTTTTTATGAATAGAGACGTATGGCACGTAGATTGACATTGGGTGCATCCAGGTACATCCTATTGCACTGAGCACATACCACATACATCCAACAAGCAAAACATCTTACATATTGTCATGATAAAATCAAAAACAGTACTTGGTTAGATTATGAGAGAAAAGGCGAGGAAAAATTCAGTAGTTTAAAAAATGTTTTTTCTCTTATCACAGAGTAGTCCAAATTGGCTTCATTGATAAAAGACATGATGCCCAGGTAAGTTTCATTTAGGAGTGGGCACTCCAGTAGGAGCACGTCATTGGCTCATCCTGGGATTGTGGTCTCCTTATGGGCCTTTTTACTGCCTGCATGAGCTGAGTCTTAAAGTTCCCAAGGTGAAAGAAGACATAGGCATGTCACTTGAGGATAAGGAATTAAAATTAAGCATGAGAACATCTTTAAAGTGAATAAAATCTCTGCTATAAGCTGAGGAACGCAAGCCAAGATCAAAGCATCTACCAAACTGGTTGAATATGATGTTGTCTAACATGATAAGATGGGTGTTGTACAAAATAATAAAAGTACTGTATGCTGATTATTTTCACCAATTGTTTTTTAGAGTTTTTTTCTTCATGGCAAAACTTTGTACTGCTAAACCATCTTTCTGTGAGCATTATCCTTTCAATGTATCATATTTTACTTTCTCTTACTTGTTTTACAAATTCAGCAACAGCTCCCAGCTTCTCTTAGCCAGTATTTGCTACAAAGTGAACCAGACTTTATGCCAATACTACCGATACTGACTACTCTATAGTCTCATATAGCCATATAGGTGTAAAGAGCTGTGTTAGGCCCTGACTACTTTGTGTTTGCAACACAGAAAGGCAAAAAGAGATGGCAATTTTAAATAATCACAAATAATGTGATAACATTAAAAAATCACAAACACCTCGCCGCCTCAGCAAAAGCAGCCCTAAAGTTTTCGACACTGTCTGAAGCTATATGCTGGATTTTGTCTAACAATTATGTCATCCCTTACCTCATTTACTGTTTTTATCCAAAGTGACTTACAGTGTATTCAAGGTATACAATTTATCAGTACATGTGCTCCCTGGGAATCAAACCCGCAACCTCTGTGCTGCTATAACAATGCACTACCGAGCCACGGGAACAATAATATCACCACACAAAATGTTTCCAGCCACACATCTCTTCAGTCCAAAAAGTGTTTGCAGAACCTGGGAACCAATCGCTCAGGACAAAACATCAGTCCAGCCACAACCACTGAAATCCTGGGCATTAATCTAAACTCTGTTAAATTCCAGGCCTCCTTGCCCAAGGGGAAAATTGACAGAATTATTCTGGTCACGTCCAATCGCCTAGTTAACTCATCTTAGTTCATACACAAACTTCTTTCTATACTCAGGCATTTAAACTTCACCATGCGCATAATTCCCCAGGACCGCATCTCCTCTCCCTTAAGCCTTCTGTTCAAGTCACCAAATTACTCTATCCTGTTAATACAAAAACAAGCTGAGCTTATGGATAATGTTTCTAAAGCAATAGAATAGGCTAATGTTTTTAATGACCTCATCTCTCTCCTTCCCATATCCAAGTGTTCATGGCTGATTCTATCAGGGTCTCTGGTTTGCCTCTATGTGGCCTCCCCAGCTCCTGGATATGTCACAATCCTCAGCCCTGTTCGACCCATCGTTGTCACAGCCTTTCTGTGGGGGTCACAAGTTATAAGCAGTTGTATTGTGTTTTAAGGGCTTTTACCTATGTTTTTTAAAGTGACTTTCAAAAATTCACAGATGTTCAAAAATATTTCCCTTGGTGCTGTTGAAGGGCTTGACCCCGTAATTGCTCCTTGCAGCTATATTTATTATTATTATTATTCCCAAATGAGAGTCTATGGCAGTCCTATGAACCAAACACAGGAAAATTATGAAAATTGGCACACTTATTGGGGTGGTTCTTAATAGAACCCTGACCCAATCTGAGGCCCCTAGGATCAACTCTATAGTGCCACCACCAGTAAAAAATTTTTTAAACCCTTGCTCTTCATCTGATTTCTCTCATCATGTAGATCACATTAAACTTTGTACTCCATCTTTACAGTAGCATCTGTTTTGTAGTACAGTATTCCTTTTTTGTCCTCCTTCAGATTTAGTAGTGCAACTTGTTGTGAGCATGGAAACCATTTAAGATTCATGTTGTGTAATGTGTTTTTACAATTTTGACAACTTAGATACATAGGCAAATGAACATACTAAACTTTAATACTTTTGGATTACAATTTTGTTTGTTTGTTTAGTGTCCGTTCTCATCATCTGTGTTCGTTCATTCTTATTTGTACTTCTAAACCTGTTTTTCACATATGCTCTATTTCTTCTTTATAATTTTTCTCTTTACAGGATTTTATTGTTTTCCATGAAATCATGTATACGTTTCTGTTCAGACCTTTGCTGGTATACACCTCTTGGGCACAGTTTCCCGGACAGGGAATGACACCTTTAAAAAATGTTGTTGCCATTATTTGATGCATACCAGTAATATCAGTCTCTCCTGTAGCTCAGTGGTAGAGCATTGCAGGGCAAGAGGTTGTGGGTTCGATTCCCAGGGAGTACATGTACTAAGAAAATGTATAACTTCAATGCACTGTAAGTCGCTTTGGATAAAAGCGTCTGCCAAATGCGTAAATGTAATGTTTTTTGCAAGGCATGTTTGTGAAAACTACTTAAATGTCCTAATTTAACTAAAGCCTAGTCCTGTCTTAATCTAATTCCTGTCTGAGAAACTGACCCTTGGGGTTTTGGTTCCTTGTCACAGTCACCTATGGCTTGCTCTTACTTGCTTCTCTGCACCGTTAAAGTGGGACATAAGGCATCATATGGCTTGCTCACTGGGGGAATATTGATACTAATTAAACACAAATATTGTCTTACTATGTATATACTTACTATGTGTGCATATACAGCTGTTCTTGAGACAATATATACAATAGCCAATAGACACAATATATAGTCATATCCTTAAATATACAATTAGAACATATACAGTTTTATATCTGCATGTTTTATACATTATTTTACTTACAGCCACTTAAGACCCGTAGGCGGCCTCTCAATAGTGGGGGGCGGTGCGAGACTGTGAAACATTGGAAAGCAAATGTGTCGAGGCTTCGAAACAATCCTACACCCGTCTCCATGGTGACACCTTGTGGTCACTTGCACGTGTTGCTCTGAAACAGCCCTGACAATGATTCAGACAAGCGTTGACAAATTATAACCTACGTGAGTAAAATAAGAAAGTGTAAATAACAATAATACCAGAAATCAAGCCATGATTTCTTACGTTTGTGCAAGCTTTTAAAAAAACGAATGAACTTGTATCATCTTTGTTTAAAGTTTAGTGTTAGTTCGAGTCATACCATTTTGACTGCATTTGTTTATTTTTGCAACTGCTAAATGTTTTGCGTTTTTTGCTTTATCCTGGGACCTAAAGCATTAGGGTGATTGTGATAATGAGTGGTGTGCTTCAATTATTTGTATTTGTGGTGACACAAGTCAGTCCGTGTTCATTTTGAGCACAAACCATACTTTATTATTTGAATTTAGTGCCTGCAGTACATTTAAAACAGACTCGGTGCGGAAACGATCGTTGCACTGATACATCGCTCCCGCAACTCAAACTACGCAAAAGGAATTGCGTTTTTTATTTGTGGGTGTAAACATTATGACACAATTCAAATGCAAAATCAATTTGCAATTGCATTTCTTACTAGTTACGACCCTGTCATATTTAAATTGCAATAGTAATTACCTGTTTGCTATTTAATTTCCTCAGCATTGCGTACTGAGACTGCCAAAACTTAGAAATTGTAAAAATCAGTAGACCAACCCAGCTCCCTTAAGCCTCAGACAAGATGACTGATTTCATGTTGACTGAAGAGAAATACAGAGCACAGTTTCAAAGGCTAAAAGACTGAGTAGCTGTATGTGCAAGAGAAACCCATTTATCCAGCATGTTTCCTCAAATCACGTGAATGTACGCCTCAGTATAGGTATGTTCTGTTTACTGTGGGGGATTTCGTAACTATAGCAACTGCTTCTTCTTTGCCGTTTTTTGACGATTTATTGTGAAATGCTTAATGTAAACACTTACGGTAAGGGTGACATTTAGCTGTTTGTTGCAACACTTACATACACTCACCGACCACTTTATTAGGTACACCTGTTCAATTGCTTGGTAACACAAATTGCTAATCAGTCAATCACATGGCAGCAACTTAATGCATTTAGGCATCTAGATGTAGTGAAGACGACTTGCTGAAGCTCAAACCTAGCATCAAAATGAGGAAGAAATGGGATTTAAGTGACTTTGAATGTGGAATGGTTGTTGGTATTTCAAGTATTTCAAAAACTGCTGATCTACTGGGATTTTCATGCATAACCATCTCTAGGGTTTAAAGAGGATGGTCCAAAAAGAGAAATTATCCAGTGAGCGGCAGTTGTGCGGACGAAAATGCCTTTTGCTCAGCTTTTAACAGGGCAGTCGGAGGTGGAGATCTCAGTTTGACAGCCATACCTTGTCGCCAGGCTGATAAGCGGAAGCAGTGGATCGATGAGCATCCACATGATGTTGATGTCTCTGAACTGCCTGTTGGAGGTGTACATGGGCGTCTCTCACGGAACCAGTGGTCCTCAGCTGTGCTGATGGTCGTGGCAATATGTCCTCAGATATCTCCCAATTTCCTGGATCTTATGCTCTGTCTGGCTATTACTTTGTGGGTGATAACCAGAAGATAAACTGACAGAGACTCCAATGTGTTTAAAGAAAGCCTTCCAGACTCGGGAGATGAACTGGGGTCTACGATCTGAAATGATATTTTTGGAAATG
This sequence comes from Chromobotia macracanthus, assembly GCA_036877525.1. Classification (NCBI taxonomy): domain Eukaryota; kingdom Metazoa; phylum Chordata; class Actinopteri; order Cypriniformes; family Botiidae; genus Chromobotia; species Chromobotia macracanthus. The sequence continues at coordinate 12,969,666 of JAZGTH010000004.1, read as the reverse complement.
CAGAAGTTCCTGAAAACATAGTTCAGAAATAATAGTTCAGCGGTTTCAAAAGATGTGGAAAGACCCTTTAGTGGAATCAGCATGCATGCCTTGAAAAAATCAACAATTACTAATATACAGGTATAAGAATCGGAATTTGGTAGGTCACTTATAAAATCCAGAGACCAGGGTCTATGAGGTGTAATGAACAGCAGAACAAAGGGCATTCCAGGGCCCAGTTTATGATGGGGCCCCCCTCTAACTGCCACAACGGAGGAAGGTTTGCTCACTTGCGATTGGACGTTGGCAGGCTAACACAACTAGATGCCCAGGGCCATCAGATAAGGAGGCTAAGGAAACTGCCAGATACCCCTGTTGGGTTAAGATAGGGAAGGAGAGGACCCTTTTTTATTGGTCCACAGGACTCCCCTTATCACCCATTCCTTTAATCATAAGGCCCAGGTCAGGATGGCAATAAAGTTCCTTTGATCCTCCAGATATAGCATACTAATGTGCTGGCCATGCGGCATGCAATGATTGAAACAAGGAGAGTCAAACCTTTTACATTTATACAGAAAGAACTGTTAAAAAAGACATTACAATTGCACATTACAAATGCTGAACATGCCAAAATGTCATTGTGTGTGTAAATGTAGCTGGAATGTTATTATAACGTGTAATCTCACCTGTAGCCCCTGAATATAGGTACAAATGATTATTCCAGCCTTTCAACATCATGTTTGGTATGTATGCATTCAGCACATTGCAAGTGTATTTTGAGAGTGGTTTGGACAGGAAAAAATGCATAGATAAAGGTTCAGGGACATTTTTCAAATGGACTTTTACACTATGCAAACGAGTTCCACACAGCTGGGGAAGGGTGGGCCATATGGCGTGGTCAGCCTTCACCCCGATAACCAATCACCTTATTGGAAATGGGGGGGGGGCACTAAATTACAGTCTCCACCTAACCAGAAAGAGATAAAGTCCCTTATTAGCAGATTCATCTTTGTTCTGAGTTTTCTGACCGAACTAGGAAGAAACAACAGGACAACTAAGGTTAAGCTTTTGCAAGTAAAACCTTAATTTTTACCATCATCTGCACGGGTGGCTCTTCCGGCCTCACAGCTCAACTGCAACAACTCTATCACGCCTTGGACCTCCTCTCTTTCCCCTTGGATCTCCCGACGGTGTGGAACGTAAATATACTTTTTCTTACCAAACCTCTTTCAAGACCTTGGCACTAGTAATCGCAGTATAGGCTTTGTATGTGCTACTCAGCAGAGAGTATAGGTGTTATCTCTGGGAGTTGACAGCCTAAGAATATTCTCCTGCCACCACATTAAGCAACAGCATTGTACCTTTTTATGCTGTGTTTTCTCCAGTCATTGTTTTCATTCAATAATCCAATCTTTCTAATTCTATTTTTATCTCTAAGCATTACCCAGTAGTTATTTCCCTTGTATGTTTAGTGAATAAACCCTTTTGTATTTGTACAACTGTGTCTTTCTTGTGTTGGTAATCAGAGGCTCTACAAGTTAGCAAGAATCTCACAAAACTCCTTCATATATCCCAGGTAGTAGCGAGAGAGTTCGCTGGCTGCTTTGGTGAAATGCTAGGTATTCCACAGGAGGTAGTCATTAACCAGAAGCAATGAGTACAAATGATGTCAACACCAGAACTAGGAAGCATGACCCCTGAACTTTTACAGGAAGATGAACAACAAGTGTCAGCCGAGCTATGGTCTCAGCATGACACTGATGTAGGGTTGGTAATGTCAGCATGCCCAATACAAGTGCAACTTAAACTGAATGCACGCCTACCCCGAAAAATGCAATATCCTTTAAGCCCAGAGGCTGAATTAGGTATAAAGGATACAATTGAAGGACTTGTAAAAGCCGGAGTGTTAATAGAAACCAACAGTTATTGTAACACTCCCATTTATCCTATACTTAAAGCAAACAAAGCTAAATGGCGTCTTGTCCATGATTTGAGAGCGATCAATGATATAGTGGGGGATTGGCCAGCTGATCTTCCTAACCCACATATGCTGTTAACAAATGTCCCTCCTGATGCCAAGTACTTTACAGTAATTGATCTTTGTTCTGCATTTTTCAGCATCCCAGTGGCAGAGGAAAGTAGACACCTGTTTGCATTTACCTATGCTGATAAACAATATTTTTATGCCAGATTACCACAGGGATTCCGGCATTCACCCCATATATTTAATCAGGTTGAATATTTAGGGTGATTAATCTCATATGGCACAACAGCCATAGGCCAACACACTTAGAAGGCATAAGTAAAGCACCATTGCCACAAACAGTATGCCACATGATGACCTTTATGGTCTTATGACCTTAGGAATGACTGATTTCAGTAGTGATTGGATAGAAGATTATGCTATCAAAACAGCTCCATTGAGAGAGCTTATGAAGCAAGCAGGGCTGCAGAACTTAAATGCCTCATTAACATGGCATACAGATGCCTTAATAGCTTTTGAGTCTATTAAGAAAGAGCTACAAAAGGCACCTGCCTTGAGTGTACCTGACTATACCAAGCCATTTCACCTGTATGTGGCTAACAGATACGGATATGCATCAGCTATACTAACGCAAGAGACCTGTAGAGGTAGGAAAAAACAGCCAATAGCCTACTATAGTACTAAACTAGACAATGTAGCGCAAGGATACCCACGATGTTATCAACAAGGACTTGCAGCCGTACATAAGGCATATGACAAAGCATCGAGGATAACTATGGGATACCCAGTTATCATTTACACACATCATAAAACTGCAGAGTTAATTGAGCAAGGAAAATTTGTTTTGACTCCAGCCCGTACTCTAGTATATGCATCGATACTAACATATCCTGATATTACTATTAAAAGATGCAATACTGTTAATCCAGCAGAATTAATTCCTTTGGTTTATTAAGGTAAACCACATGATTGTGTAGCCAGTTCATTAGCATTACCAGGTTACAACCTGACCTTGAGTCTACTCCCATTCCAGGAGCAGAAGTTTATTACTTTGTAGATGGATCCAGTTTTAGAGATCATTTGGGTATCCATACAGGATATGCAGTAGTAAGAAAGAAACAGAAACAATTTTGTGACTGTAATATCTCAACATTGCACACAGTCATGCTCTGCTCAACTAGCAGAATTAAAAGCCCTTACAGCTGCATGTCAGTTATCAAAAGGACAAACAGCAAATATTATCACAGATTGTGCATATTCACACGGTGTGTCATCTCTTTGGAGCAGTATGGAAGCAAAGAGGCTTTAAAAAGAGTGATGGAACTCCCATTCAGTATTCTGAAAAGATAGGTCAACTAATTTTGGCTATGATGCTACCAAAACGGTTAGCAATCATCAAATGTCAAGCTCACAAAAAAGGAAATGACTTTGTTATTAAAAGTAACAATATAGCAGATTCAGTAGCTAAGAAAGCCTCGGGGTGTGCGATAGCTATATTAGCTCCAGAAGTCATTATAGAACCACACCCATGCTTAGATGACATTATTCAAATTCAACAGCAGGCAGGCCCTTATGAGCAGTCTATGTGGCATCAAAGAGGAGCAACGCAAGATTCCCAAAATATTTGGCATTCACATGAAGGACATATTGTTGCACCAACCTCACTCTTGAACGTCCTTATCCTAGATGCACATGGTTTTGACCATTGTGCAAAGGGGGAAGTAGTAAGGAAGGTTAAACAACAAGGGTATTGGTCTCCATACCTGTATGCAATGGTAGAGGAATTTTTGTCTACATGTGAGATCTGTGCTAAGTTTAATGTCAGAAAGGGAATAACAACACCAATAGGTCATATACCTGTACCTGAAGGACCTTTCAAACACTTGGCAATGGATTATGTGAATATGATAAAGCGGGTACAGGGCAAAAGATACATGCTTGTGGTCGTTGACCGATTTAGCCGGTGGGTAGAAGCAATACCTTCTGCAGATGAAGGGGCAGGAACAATAATTAAATTTTTGACGAGAGAAGTGTTTTCCAGATTTGAAATCCCATCAGAAATAAGTTCAGACAATGGCCTTCATCCAAAAAACTGTAAAACAAGTATTACAGCACTTACGAATAAAGCAAAGACTAGGCTGTGTTTACCATCCTCAATCGCAGGGACAAGTTGAGAAAATTAATGACCTTCTCAAATCCAAACTCAGCAAGATATGTGCAGGTACTATTGAATTGGGTTGATGCTTTACCTCTAGCGCTAATGCTACCGCATGCAAACTCACCAAAACATGCATTTAACACTGCATGAAATGCTTACTGGTCAATCTATGCCTGTACCATGTAACAGAGGCCCATACAAAGGGCCCCCATTAGAACAATTACAAATGGAATTACGATCATATGTGAGACAACTAACTGCTATCCATAAAGCTATTTGTGTGCAGGAAAAGAGGAAGGAGCTGTGTGAGGAGACAGAGACCGTCTGTCCAATTGCTCCAGGGGATCAAGTCTATTTAAGGGTATTCAGGAGGAAATGGAATGAACTGAGAAGGGAAGGCCCATATAAAGTGACAGCAGCTACTCCAATAGTAGTCCATGTGGAAGGAAGCAACACCTGGTATCATCTGAACCACTGCACAAGGGTCTTCACAAAAGGAGAACACAGACCGAAAGCAAGTGAGCAAGAAAGTCTGATAGTGGAAAATAATGAAGTGCAAAGTGTTGCAGAAGACGTTGAACCAAACAATTAAAATAATAACACTGATAATATGCCTGATCATCATATGCTTGTCACAAGTTCAAGCTACAGTCAACATCACAACTCCAGATCCAATAACTCAGACTCTCAACCACACTTCTTACCATTAACTTTTCAGGCCTTAAAGGAACTCTTTAACTTTGTCCTGAATACAGTTGAACTGGGATTGTATGGAAAACAACGTAGGAGCATTGAGGAAAAGTATGACATGGATGAAGCCGATATCAACCTATTGAGTAATCAATGGTATGAATGGGCAACCTTCACAACAACAGAGCTAAAAAAGAAAAATTGCCTATTCTTTTCTAAAACCCCAATGAGTCAAGTAATAGTAGTCTCGAATCCATTCAGTTATGAACATTGTGCTGAATTTAACAGAGACTTTTGTCATTTGAAAAGAGACACCAAACCTTTTTGTCCAGCTGAATGTTTAGGCTTCCTAAGTAATGCTAAACAAAAGCTGCTCTTTCGGCATATACCACGATTGAGAGCTAAGTGTACAAGCTTTGATATAAATTCAAGTATGAAAGTACAAAATGGCCAGGTAGAAATTCCACTATGGTATACCATAGACTATAGTAAAGAGTATGAGTGCTTCGTCAAACCCGCAGGGGTCATAAATGTAGGACACTTTAAAGGAAAATGCAGTGTCGTTTGGAATTTAGATACAATGACATTTCGAAATGTTGATGATTCTATGGACTTCCCACCTCTGTGAGCATCAGGAATGAGAAAGGGAAAGGAAATAAGGCCAGCTGATACATGTGAAAATCAAACTATATCATTACCTGTAACAGACATGTATAAGGATCAAACTATAGCTTTAGCAGACCTTTTTTGGATTTGTGGAAAAAGGAAACTTTTACCTTCCTTACTCCTGGGATGGAGAGGAAAATGTACTAGAGTACGAATAATACAGGAAATTCATATAATAGAATGGGATTCATAACCCTCATTGGGAAAAAATAACACAATGATGAATCACAGAGTTAGGAGAAGTTATATGCCAGACCCTAAAGTATATATAGACTCCATAGGTCAACCTAGAGGCATACCAGATCAGTTCAAGGCACGAGATGAAGTTAAATCAGGTTTTGAATCAATATTCATTTGGTTTTTACAAAATAAAAACACAGAATGGATAAATTACATATACTACAATCAACAAAGATTCATTAATTATACCAACAAAGCTTTGATTTCTTTAGGAGAACAATTAGATGCAACCAGTAAAATGACATGGCAAAATAGACTAGCTCTTAATTGGATGTTAGCAGATAAAGGTGGTGTGTGTGTGTGTGATATTCGGAAATCAATGTTGTACATATATCCCATATAATACTGCACCAGAAGGAGCATTTACAAAAGCCCTCAAAGAGTTGCAAGCAGAAATGACAACTAACGCTGGAAGAGATGAAAAACATGGGATTGGCTTGATTTAACATTAGGATCATGGGGAGCATGGTTAGCAAAACTAGGAATACTTGTGGGAATGACAGTTTATTAAAATCCCTAATTATCAAAGCTACAGTCAAACAAATGGAAATGTTAAGACATCATGATGATAAAGAAATGAATCTGACTCAACAGGAATGTGATCAGGACTTGCTTTATTGAATTTATTATTCAATAATATATTCTTTATTATTGCTTTTTATTGAATTTACAACTGGCAGATGAGATTTCAAGTTCCTCTGATGAAGATTAAGAATTTTAAACAAATGTATCTGAACCTAAAGTCTTGATGTTGTCTTTTAGGTTGTTTTCATATTATGAATATTCCATTTTGTCTTCATTTTTTGTATTCATTCCTATTTACCCATGTTTATTTTTTGTCATTGTTTACATTTACTCTCCTTTTATTTTATTGTTATATATTGTACACATGTGACAACCACAGGCAAGGCTGAAACAAATGCACACTCATGCTTATAACACTGTTTTATTTAAAATGAAAGGATTAGAGAGAGAGGATCTTTTACTCCTTTCTAGTCAGTTTGGTCCTGCTCCCTTCCAAAGTGCTGTTGCATAAAACGGTCATTCTTACCAAAACTGCGTGACTTGACTTCGTCACTAGATAGCTTAACAGAGGAAACTGAATTATGAAACTGCACTTTGGGTATAGGTGATGAAAGTGAGACATGAACGTCTCAAAGGGGAATATGAGGAAGATTTTATTAACCAAAATGTAAAGGAATCATGTATACATTATTCTACTATTATAGTTCTACTCTACTGTGCACGCAGGACTCTTGTTAGGACTCAGGCCCAAGGAAGGAAGATAGTAACAACAGACCCCCAACTCATTTTTGACATGTGTGCGTGAGAAGACTCCTATAAAGACCCTTCCCCAACCAGGCACAAACAGTTCTCTATAGAAAACTCGGCTTGAGTGTTTCAGCAATAAAGTCTATCTTTTGGCATCAAAACCTGAGACTCAAGAGTGTTATTAAGACGTGCGAGAAGGAAAACCACAACACTGGGAGGTTGAATTGCTGGTCTAGAGCCTCTTTGATGTACTCATCCATGGCCTGACATTCCTGGATACAATCTACCCTTGGGGAGTTTAGCCCCGGCAGCAGGTGGGTTGCACAGTCCCATGGCCAATGTGGTGGTAAACAGGTATCCGCCTTATTGCTGAAAACATCCTGATACACCCAGTATTCAGGAGGTATTTGAACTGGATTGACTGGTTCCGGACTTTAAGTTATCTTGATTAGTAGTAGAAGTAGGGACTGTAGACATGCAATTCTGTAGACAGTACTCACTCCGCCGGATGATCTGGCTGGTGGACCATTGAACCTCTTTAGAATGCACGGAAAGCCATAGACGTCCCAGGATGATGTTGGTGGTGGAACCCTCCAACACCAGAAAGGATATTTGCTCTTAATGAAAGCAGCTGATCTTGAGCATGATGGGAGGTGATTGATAACGAATCTTTCCACGTCCTAACGGTTTTCCCTGTATGGTCCTAATGGTTTTCCCTTTATGGTCTCAATGTTGAGTACATGAGAATAAGGCTTTTCCATCTTTTTCAATTGGATCCAAGAATCCAATTGCATGGGTTCTGATGTTGGAAGTATAGACGGGGGTGAGGTAAGTGGATGTTCAGGTGAGGATTCTTGTAGCTGACTGGCAGTCAGCCATTGTGAGATCCTGATTGCTCTCTGCATGAAATTTTCGAGTTCAGCAGAATCATCGTAGATGGCCATTTGCGAAATAAGAAAGGCCACTTTAGACTTTAGATTGGTCCAGTCTTCTGTCAGCATGTCCTAACTGACCTAACTGAAATGATGATAATTACAACATATTTGAACCATTTAAGTATTATGATGCATGTCCAAATCTTTGTTATTGCAAGCAAAGGCTCATACTTTCCTCAGTGGTTTATGAGTAGGTAATGTATCCAGACAGCCTAGAGTATCTGAACATATCTGAACATACAAAAGCAATATTAACCATTTACAAAACTCTAAGCCAAGCTAAATGTCAGCAGTCTCCCAGTAAGTAAACCAACAGGGTGACACTGGCAAGGAACCAAAACTCCAATGATGTATAGATGGAGAAAAGAACCTTCGGAGAAACCAGGCTCAACTGGGAGGGCCAGTTCTCCTCTGGCATATTAAAGCTGCAATCTGGTAATTACAATAATAGCTTTTAAATACCTTATAATAGCAATACTTTATAACTTTATATTGTTTTAAAAACTGTCGGTCTGATTTTGTGGCAAATGTTAGGCACTATTGTCAGGAACAACAATAGAAAGCCAATAGCGGAAGATCAGTCTTTTATTTAGACAGAGATAATAACAGTCAATGGGGGGACAAAATAACAAAACTGCAACTCTGGCGCAGGCAACAGGGAGAGAGGAAGGCAGCGGGAACTGTGAGAGTGACAGGCAGAGCAGGAGAGCAGCTGAGCAGTGGATTGGCAGAGGTGGGGGCGGTTGGGAAGAGAGGGGCAGGAGTGGCACTGCAGGATCCAGGGAGGAAGAGAGAGAGATGATGAGACTTTCTGCAAAAGAAATGATGGGGGAAAACAGACAGGGAAAACAACAGACATGACTGGAGTCTCTAGACAAGACAAGACAGGCTGGTTCAGGTAAGCAGCAACAACCGAAACAATCTGACAACGGACAGCACACAAGAGGGGTTGATAAAGGGGAAACATGATCAGAAACAGATGTGACTTGTAATCGATAACAAGGAAACAAGGCGGGGAGACGCGGACGCTGGAGCTGTCAAACAATGCCGCGTGCTTCACCAGAAAACAACAACACAAAGCATGAAAGGTGCGGGAACGAACATAGACCTGGGGTGATCACACCGCGGACCTGACGGACCCTGCCAGCTTACGAGATGGCACCCGGAGAGGAAGGTCCTTGGTAGACAGACACACTTGTTGACTACAGGTGTACACGGTGTGAGGGGTGCACCGATGGTTGGCGGCTGCCTTGGTGTGTCTTGAGGTCCAGGCCAGGACCCCCCAGCCCTATTCAGGTGTGTCTACAGCACCTGACAAAAGCTAGGGCCGACAAAAACGCAGCCTCGGGTCATTGTGCGGGAAACGGGGGGAGAATAACCAAGGGAACTTTCAAAAGGGTTTCATACCAGAGGAGGCGACAGGGAGGGAATTGTGGACATACTCCATCCACGAGAGTTGATGGCTCAGGAACTCGGATTCTGCGACGTCAGGCAGCGGAGAGTTCTTTCGAGGTCCTGGTTGGCACTGTCACATTGCCCATTGGTTTGGGGGTGAAAGCCAGACAACAGACTCGATGTGGCCCTGATCTGATGACAGAACTCTTGTCAGAACTGGGAGATAAACTGCAGACCCCTGTCAGACACAACGTCAGTGGGTAAACCATGGAGCCTAAAGATGTGGTCGACCAAAACTTTAGCAGTCTCCTGGGCCGAGGGAAGCTTATGCAGAGGGATGAAATTGGTCGCTTTGGAGAAGCGGTCCACCGCAGTCAAGATGACACTGTTGCCATTTGAGGGAGGTAGCCCAGTGACGAAGTCGAGGGCAATGTGGGACCAGGGCCGGGACGGGACAGGTAGTGGGCGGAGAAGACCAGAGGGAGGCGCAGAGGATGTCTTGTTTTGCGCACAGACGGAGCATGCCAACACGGACTGCCTGACGTCAGCCCTCATAGCCAGTAACTCCCAGTTACCGATGTCGTAGTTAAATTCAGCAGGGCTCAGCCAACGGGAGAAAAAGGCACAGGGTTGAACCTTCCCATCACTCTTGAACCGTTGAGACAGCCTCTTGTTCTGGACCCGACAGGGAATATTTATCGACCCCGGGGTGGAGAAGTGCCTGGGAGGAGATCGTAGTGCCGGTGAGGTGGTAGTGACATGGCCCAGGACTTGCTGAAAACCAGTTGAAGATCTCAGTACTCTCAGCCGGGCCCCCGGTGAGATCTGCTGCCTCGACCTGCAAAACAGGGGAAACAGAAAGAGGAGGAGAGGGAGCACCCAGGCAAGATGCTAGACAAGATGGACTCTTCAAAAAGCCAAAAAAAAAAGCCAAAAAGGATCGTCTCGACCAATCAATGTGGGGATTGTGCTAAGGATGGCCAAGAATTACCGGGGAGCTAGTCAGCTCGATTAAAAACAGCACAATCTCCTCACGATGATTGCCCGAGACAGCTAGACTCACAGAGGGGGTGGTGTGGGTGATGGTGCTGAGAGGACAATCAGCCAGAGACCAGGCGGGGAGAGGTTCAGATGGGGGAGAGGAGAGGGGAACAAATGTTATTCCCCACCTGGCAGCGAACTGTACATCCAGGAGTCCAGGAAAGCCTGCACCGGAACCAAGGTATTCTGAAAAGAAACAGAAACTTCAGGCGAACAAAAGGAGGAGGGTGGAGAGGTTTTGGAGATCCTGCCCATCAGTACTCTCCGCTCTACTGATGGGCTTTTGTCTTTTAACGGACAGGTGCTGGCGAAGTGACCTGACCGACCACAGTAAAGGCGGAGACCCCGAACCAGGCGCTGTTGCTTCTGCTGAGGAGTGAGCTTTAGCCTCCCCAACTGCATGGGCTCAGGGTCACCGGGAGGAGCCTCAGGAACAGGAATGAGGGGAGACCAGGATCCCTCATTCATCCAGGGCATGCAAACCACCCGACGAAGGTGACGGCTGGAGAGGTGGGTCTCTAGGTGGACTGCCAAGTTGATTGCCACATTGAGGTCCTTGGGTGACACGTGAATGGTGATCTCGTCCTAGATGTCCTCCTGCAGCCTATCCAGGAATTGAACATGAAGGGCAGCATCGTTCCAGCCACAGGAGGCCACCAGGATATTAAACCCTATGGCGTAATCAGTGGCGGAGCAGCCCACCTGTGACAACCGTATCAGCCTTGACGCTGCCTCGTCACCCCAGGCTGACTGATCGAACAGCTTGATCATCTCCTGCTTGAACGTCAAAAAGTTGTTACAGCAACAGACACGACTGGAGCCTCTAGACAAGACAAGACAGGCTGGGTCAGGTAAGCGGCAACAACCAAAATGATCTGACAATGGACAGCACACAAGAGGGGTTGATAAAGGGAAAAAAAGATCAGAAACAGGTGCGACAAGTAATCAATAACAAGGAAACAAGTGGACAGGGAGACGCAGACGCTGGAGAACATGGCAGGCTGTCAAACAATGCCGCATGCTCCGACAGAAAATAACAACACAAAGCACGAAAGGCGAAACCTGGGGTGATCACACCACGGACCTGACAACTATGGCATGTTACAAACAGAAATTGGGACAGAGGTCACTGAGGTCACTGCCAATAATAACGAAGTCCATCACATTGCCACTGCTTTTTAGTGATCCAGGTTATGGTTGTAATCTTGGTATGTTGGCATGAGGATAAGCATCTAGCTAAACCAGAACGGGGACAATTGTCTGGTTAAACTGGAGCTGGGTCAGACTGTCTCAGGGGTTGTCCCATCCTGTCTCCCCACCATCTGGCCTGGATAAGTTCTGGATCCTGCTGGCTACCCTTTGGGGAAATTAAAGACAGACAGACAAAGAGTGGAGCCTCTTTTCTTATCTGAAGTGTCCTTGGTCCCAGTTTACCTAATTAATGCAGCCTAACAATCCATTAAGGGATATGAGTCATAAATCCATAGGACTATGTGTAACCTAAAAGAGATTAAAGAGATGGATCTTTATCTAGATTTAAACTGGAAGAGTGTATTTGCCTCCTGGATAACCCTGGGAAGACTATTCCCATTTAGGCACCAAGTATGTAAAGGATCCACAATCTGCACTTGATTTTGAAATTCTCAAAATTCTGTTGAATTCAGTAGATTGCAGTGAATGAGTCTATAATTTACTAGTTCAATTTTTTTAATAAAACTATATAGAGCAGTGGTTTTAACCTCTTTGCAGGTGTGACCCCCTTTATTGAACAAGAATGTTTTGCAACCCCCTTCCATACCATGTATTATAAATATTGTATAATGTAATACTAAAATTATATTTTCTATTATATTGTATTTGGTGGTCCTGGCATGGATGAATAGGGCTAAGGAAATTATGCAAACCATGAGTATATATATATATATATATATATATATATTCCTCTTTATTTGTTCATCAGGTACACCTGGCTGCAATGCCAGTGCAAAATAAAGAGCATTAAATCCAGATATAAGGAGGCTATAAGGATATATGGCGTTGTCGTGTCACCGATGTGGAAAGCATTAAAGTCGTCTTTATGATGCCAGCATTAAAAAACGCTTTCGCTTTTTTGTCCAATAATTGCTGTTGGGTGTGTTTTGCAGACATTTGAACAGATAAATTAGAAAAAGTCCATCCACAATTTGAGGGTCAATCATGTCACTCATATTGGAATCATTCTCATATTCCATATACTGGAAACTTTCTGGCCGGGAGATTAATGTAAACACGCGCATTGGATATGAGGCGTAAGTGTAAAAAGGCGGGACAAAAAATCGGATATGGACTTAGGATCGGACTGTAGCATTAAGATTTGCAGTGTAAACACAGTCTGAGTGAAGCTATATTCCAATTACTTATCATATTTTCTGCTTTTGGCCTTCTTTTGTCTTGATTCATTGGATTCGTTTCACTCACTTGGGTGTTTTTAATTGTCAGCACCAAATACAAAAATGCTCCATGTCTAATTAGCAGTCCAGCTATGATGATTATGAACCACAAATTGATAAGCTCATGTGACAACTTTCAATCAGCAGTTAATTTATATCATGTTGCTGGTAGGTGGTTCCATTTTGCGAGTATTTTATACAATCAAGCAAATATGTTTTCCTTTAATTTCCTTTAGGAAGCATTTTGTTCAACAACCTGGTATAGGATCTAGCATACATGTTGCTGATTTAGATTATTTAATTATTTTGTGACAGTTCATCCTTACCTATGTAGAGAGTTGATCCTTGGGCAAACTATGATGCGCTGTCTGATGTGATTGTGTAGAAAGCAATTGCATGTTTTTTTCTCTGACAGTATCTTTTTTGTTATTCAAAAATCATCATTACTGTGATGTTGACAATTGTCTCAAGCAGTTGATGCTTTATTTTATGTTAATTTAGCCACAGTATCAAATTAATATCTAGGGTTGTTTGATTTGAAAAGTAGGCAGATTTGGAGTTTTTTAAGGCCATTCATTAATTTGAAACACTCTCCTTGCATACTGTATGGAATACCTCTTGTTTTGCATGCTTCCAGCTATGGGGTAAGTATACTCGTTATACCACTGTGTTGGACTGTTGTCTTTTATCTTCTTTAAGTATTGAGGAGCAACTGTGTCTAAGGTGTTAGACAAGAGGGAGTGAATCTATTGCAATGTCAAAGTTTTCAAAGTTACCTCTTATGTTAATGAACTGAGAAAGTTCAGGTAGATTGTTAATAAAACGATACTTAGTGACAATCATAAGTGGGTCCTGACACATTATGTGAAACTCTGATGGAGTTTAAAATGTCTTTGAAAGCCAATCCCAATGCATCTTATTTATTATCCACATGGATGTTAAAATCGCCAACCATTAGGATCTGTGGCCAATACTACTTTTGATAAAAAGTAATCAGATTCTTGTGGTGTGTCTGTGTGGTGTCCTGGTGCCTGTACACAGTTGCGAGTAGAAATGACAAAGTTGGTTTATTATTTACATTAGACAAAGTTATATTAAGCACCATCACTTAAAAAGTATTGTAAGTGAAAGCAGACCTCTGGGCAACTGTAAAAATATTCCTATAAGTGCAGTAACACCTTACCCTTTGCCTTTTGGATGAGGATCATGCTTATAACTTTTATTTTTGGGGGATAGGCTGATTTAATGTAATAGAATCATCAAATTTTAGCCACGTTTCTGTCAAACAGAGAACATCTAAGTTATAATCTGTGATCATATCCATATGCTTTTGCAGAAAGAGATCTAATATTTAACAAAATAGCTTTTGTTAAAAAAAAACTGTTTGTCTATATTATGTATCATTTTTATTTCTTTAACATTGATTAAATTGCCATTAAATTGTTTACCATTGCCATTGTATTAATAGCAATACTATGTGCCAGATTTCTAGATAGAAGAGCAGCAAATCTAAGAAAGGAATGGAGGCCATCTTTTTTCAACAGGTCAGGTCTTCCAAAATTCTTTTACCAATTATAAAACCTATATTATTCTGCAAACACCATTTAGACATCCTGCCATTAAGTAATGACAGTCTGCTATGTAAGGGTGTTTACAGTTACAATGTCCAACATCATACTAAAGTTTGGATGTGTGTTTCTAATTCTGTAATCTGTGTCAGCCTAACTATTCCCATGCATTTATCACATGTGAAACCCTCTGACAGAGAAGGCTACACTCCCATGATGAAGCATGGGAGAGAAGAGAGAGTAAACACAGAGGACAAGCTAACCGGCTAACGAAACTGTGTTGTCTATAGTGTAAACAAATCTAAAGCTATCTGATTAATTTAATATAATATAACAAATATAACAAATAACATTTAACATCTAAGACTTCTAAGACATCTTTAGACAGTGGAGAGTAATGGAAAAAGAGTGTACATTTACATTTATTCATTTAGCAGACACATTTTTCTGAGTATTTTAACATTTTGCCCTAAGGACCAACAAACCAAGACTACAAAGCTACATTTACAAGTGGGATTTACGTTCTGAAGCTAAAGACAGAATGAGTAGTCGCCTAGTCAGGTGTCAGCGAAACAGGTGTTTTCAGTTGTTTCAGTTGTTTGTAAGAGTAGTGAGAAAAGAGAGTCAGAGCAAGGCTAAGCAGAAACAAAAACCGCTCACAGCAAGACAGCTAGTAACCGGAAGGAGGCAGCAGGAGTACCCCAGGAGTACCATACCCCTAGTATGGTTCCTTGGAGCGTGGGCAACACTCTCCAACCCATCACGGTAGCTCCTCAGGACAATCCATCTTGGCTGCATGATTCAGTTTGCTCATTGCCCACCTAGGTTCAGTGGTGTCTTCTTCAAGGTGAGGAGGCCCCTGTCCTGCAGAGCGAGGTCGCCACCCTTCACTGGAAGGATGCTATAGAAATCGTTCCACCAGCCAAGATGAACAGGGGCTTCTGTTCATCTTCTCAATCGTTCCACCTGCAAAGATGAACAGGGGCTTCTACAGCCCCTACTACATCGTACCCATCGTACATAGACCTGAAGGACACATACTTCCATCCTCCCTGCCGATCCTCCCTCGACACAGGCCATTTCTTGGTTTGCTTCTGAGGGGCAAGTGTACCAGTGCAAGTTCCTCCCTTTCTGGTCTAGCCCTGTCACCCCACATCTTCATCAAGGTGGCAAAGGCAGCCCTCGCCCCTCTTAAGGAGCAGGGTGTTTGCATCCTGAACTATCTTGCATCTCTTTTCTTGACATGTAGTTAGACTCGATCGGCATGACTGCTCGTCCCACAGACGACAGGGCGAGTTCATTCAAGAACAGGCCAGCAGTTTAAAACTCTTTCAGAGGCTCCTGGGGCATATGGCATCCTCGGTGGCAGTAGTACCACTACTACGGGCGAGAGGCGTGACTGGCGCCTCTGTGTAAACCGGGTGGTTATCACCCCGAAGTGTTGCCAAACCTTCAGTCTGTGGTCTCACCTGGCTTTTCTACAGGCAGGTGTTTCCCTGCGACAGATTTCCAGACACATGGTTACTATGACCGATGTGTCAAAATGTGCAATTAGCATGCAGTGTCAGGGCTCTGGACAGGGATTGACACATACATTGCCTGGAGCTGCCATTGATCCAGGGCAGACATGCAGTTAACACAGTGACAGTGGCCTATATTAACCACCAAGGTGGTGTGCAGTCACGTCTTTGTCACAGCTCACTCATCGCCTCACTATTTGGAGTCAGTGGTGGATCAAATCCCTGTGAGCCACTCACATTCCTGGTCACCTCAACTGCACAGCCAATGCACTGTCCCGGCAGGTTACGGCTCAGGGGGAATGGAGACTTCATCCTTGCATAGTCCAGTCGATTTCGGAGAGGTTCTGAGAATCCCAGGTGGACCTGTTTGCTTCTGCCGAGTCGATCCACTGCCTGTTGTGGTATTCCCTATCCAAGGATCCACTAGGCACAGATACTCTAGCACACGACTGGCTGTGACATCTACAGAAGTATGCATTTCCCCCAATGAGCCTCCTTGCACAGGTTCTGGGCAAAGTCAGGGAGAAGCAGCACCAGGTGCAGAGGACTTTGCTGGTCTTTAATCAGCGGTGATTGACACGATCACTCAGGCTAGAACCCCCTCTACTAGGCAGCTCTATGCCTTAAAGTAGCATCTCTTTGCAGACTGGTGTTCCTCCTGCGTCTGCTCATAGCTCATAGTAGTTCAGCCCCTGTGGCACTTTGTTTAGGGACCCCTAGTTTCGTCATCAACACAACGTTGAGTGACAGACAGAAAAGATGTTGATCCGCCTGATAGAGGGAACAAGATGTTGTGTCCCTCATGCCACAGCACTGAACTGTACCTCTGGGGGTTGTGATGCATTGCAACTCCTCAGCACAATATCTGAGTGTTGCACACCAGTAAGTGTTGCACACCAGTCTTATATACCCGGGGCGGAGACTTGCATGTAACTTCCACTCGCCAATTTTCATTGGCTTTTATACAAAGATCAGACGCGATTGAGCTCCCAAGCGATTGACTACCCCTAGTTTGATCATCGACAAAACGTCCTGTTCCCTCTATCAGGAACAAGGGTTACATACGTAACTAAAACATTTTATTCTTTTTCTTATTCTTTTTCTTATTCTGTGTCTATGACGGCACATAGAACTGTATCGTAAAAAGTTAATAAATTTGACACACAAGTAGAGGACAGTCTGAAATGTTATCTACCTGAAATGTTATCTACGACAGTTTAAAGTTTCATGTATGTTTATCACAACTTTTGACTTGTCCTAGAAACAAAATTCTTGTTTTCTCCAATTCCTCGGCTCATGTTCATTCAAGTGCAACATTTAATGCACCATATGATGTTGTTTTCTGAAATTTTCAAAAAATCCACTTTGCGTTTGTCTGATTTGCATGAAGTTTAGTATGTAGCATCTAAACACTCTGGACAAAAGTACTTTGATAAACCCAACTGTTCTCGAATAATGCGCAAATTTGACAAAAAGCATGAGACTGTGTCATTTTGTTAACAGTTCACAATTTTCCTCACAATTCTAATGACACAATGCCAGAAAATATCCTAGGTTGTAACTCTGCAATGCTTGGTGTATGAACATAAAACTTTGCATGTGTCATTGTGACCACATCTTAACTGCGTCTTCAAAATTTGGTGACATTGCCACCTATTGGTCAAAAATTATAAACTGTTTTATGTTGTTGTAAGTGGTTTTAGTTGTTTTTTCTTTTTTTGTTTGTCCTTATCATCAATGATGTCTACAAACATTTTACTTTGTATCCATGGTGGGCTTCAGCCTGATAATTGCTCCTTGCAGCTATAGATCTTTAGTTTAGTCTTGCATCTATGACAGCACACAGAACTTTAGGGAAAAAAGTTATGAAATATGGTACAGTAACAGATGGCCAAATGTTGCCATAGCAAATTTGGAGTCTCTACCTCAAACCTTCGAGCACCACCAACAGTTCAAAATTTCACTTATGTTTATGATCATAACTTTTGACTCGTAAGTCCTAGAAACAATTTGCAAAAGATTTGGAATGTAGCATATAGAAACATAACATAAAGTTATAGAATTTGTGTTGATAGCCCTTACTGTTCTTGTATACTGTATCTAAAAAATTTTCAGCAAGCACACAAAAGTAGATATGAGGCTAAATCTTGGCAACGCTTTGGTGTATTAACACGAAACTTGGAAGGTGTCATCACAGGCTTGACCTGTGGTAGCATGCAGTTTCGTTACAGTGACATCTACTGTCCAGAGATACAAAAAAAATTGTTTTTAACTTTTGAAAAGTTACCATGGTCTAAAATCACAAGTGCTCTCTTTAGATTTTTTGAGGCTTGTTGAGTCAAATGATATCCAGTGTTCCATGCTCTGCAATTTTGGGTGTCAACCACTTTTAATTGTCTTTTAAAACACAGTATTCATAGAACACAATAACAAATCATTATGAAAGTTGGTATGGCTCATTAGGACCAAGTTTGGAGACCACATGCAAAGTTCGAGATCATTGCCCCCTTGTGGGTAAAAGATATAACAAAATTTATGAAAATGCTACATCCTTTAAATTCTGTGGCTCATTCTGAGTCTTATAATACCAGATTTGTCTTAGTCAATGCTACTTCTTGCCAGTCATTTTTAATTGTTGAAAACCTACTTTTTCAAACTCCTTCACTTTTTGTTTGATAGCATGAATGTTGGTGTGTAGCATCCAGAGACATGACTAAAAGTTAAGGAATTCATGTTGATAGCTTGAATTGTTCTCTTGTACCTTTTGTCAACAAATTTAACAGTGAGCATATAAAATGGATTTTCTTTGCAAAACTTGTATTGACTTGAAAACTTGTGGGTGTCATCCTGACTGAAAGTTATAAATCATTTTATGGTGTTGTTATCTTTTTTACTTTTTTTAAACTGCTTTTTTAATCTAATTATCAGAAATGTCCATAAATATTTACTTTTGTGCAGATGATGGGCTTGACCCCATAAATGCTGCTTGCAGCTATATTTGTTCTTCTTTATTTGCTCTTGAATTTAACAGCACATAGAACCATACGGTAAAAAGTTATAAAACTTGGCACACAGATAGAGGACAGTCTGAAATGTTACCATAGCAAATTTGGAGTTTCTACCTAAAACCCTGTTGTGTCACCAACAGTTAAATTTTACTCATGCCAATAGTGCTTATCTGCACTTAATCCTATTTCATTGTACTCTTTGAAACATGTCTGATGTAATTGGATTTAAAAGCATTTTTATAGTTTATATATCTAAACTCCTATGCTTTACAAAGCACTACAATCTTAATTTCTTTTAACTTTTTATACTATTTTTATTTTTTAGACTAGGCATTCTCAAGCCAGCATAAAATTTGTTCACAAGCTCCTCTAGTTGGGTTTAAATACTTTTTAATATGAAAGACAAGTCATTCTGAGGTAGCATGCTAAGTTTAGTTAATGTTTAATGAAAAGGAAGATAACAGCTATTTTTAAAACATCAACCACATCGTCCCAGATAATGGTTGTAGATCTGTATTCTGCCCAGTAGAGGGGGTTCATTTAAAGTCCGTGTCATCACAGTTGAAACGCTTAGAACCTCATATAAAGAACCAAAAAATACGTACAGTGTTTCCTGAGTATTATTATTAGTTTGCAAATAAATTTGTATGTAAGTACAAGAATGTTTTGTTAATGTTCAAAATATAAAATGTGTTGTTGACAACTTATTTTCTTGCAACCTCACAACAGCTTACTGGGCGCGACAGTTGAATCCTTTTCTATCTGCACTGACCTTTAACAAACATGCTAACAATAAATTATTGTACTCTTAAATGTTAGGTCTTCAGGCAACAACATTTTTTAAAATTATCCATTGCATTTTATGCACTGTTTTTTATTTTATGTAACCAGTGTCACACATACCTCTATGCAAAGGCATTTATTGCTAAGAAATATATAATAAAATTTTATAAAATGAAATTTATAATATTGGCATTTCAATAGATATTTGATTAAATAGACATATCTGATTTACAGACCATGCATGTCAGGAACACAACTAGATCCAATTGCGGATTAACTGTCTTTATTTAAACAGAGAAAGTTCAACACTGCAGGTAAGTCAACAGAAACAGAAGCAGGGCGGCTCCAGCGCAGGCGGGGAGGGGGAGAGAGCGGGGCAGTGGGAACCGGGAGGGTGACGGGCAGAGCAGGAGGGACCTGGCGTGGGCTGAACCTCTTGGCTGAACGGATATACTCCAGGTTCTTGTGGTCCGTCCAGACCAAGAAGGGCTGCACTTCTCCCTCCAACCAGTGATGCCACTCCTCCAAAGCCAACTTGACCGCCAAGAACTCCCTGTTGCCGACGTTGTAGTTGCGTTCTGCAGGGCTCAGCCGATGGGAGAAGAAGGCACACGGGTGGACCTTCCCATCACTGGCGGACTGTTGGGACAGAATGGCACCAACTCCCACTTCGGAGGCGTCAACCTCCACAATGAACTGCCGCTCGGAATCTGGAAAACAAAGGACAGGAGCTGAGACAAAACGGGACTTAAGTTCATCAAAGGCCTCCTGAGCCTGAAGATTCCAACCGAACGAGCGCTTGGTTGAGGTGAGAGCCATGAGGGGGGCAGCTCCAGTGCTGAAGTTCCGGATGAATCGCCAGTAAAAGTTGGCGAACCCCAGGAACCGCTGCAGCGCCTTGCGGTAGTCAGGAACGGGCCAGTCTGTGACGGCCTTTACCTTGGTGGGGTCAGGCTTGACGTCCTGGGCTGAAACGATGTGACCGAGGAACGCAACGGACTCAGCGTGGAACTCGCACTTCTCCGCCTTGACGTAGAGTTGGTTGGCCAGCAGACGTTCTAATACCCTACGGACGTGTTGAGTGTGGGCCTGGACAGAGGGCGAGAAGATAAAAATATCATCAAGATACACAAAGACAAACTGGTTTACCATGTCCCTCAACATGTCATTAATGAGGGCCTGGAAGACAGCGGGGGTATTGGTCAGCACGAATGACATAAAACAATACTCAAAATGTCCCGTGGGTGTGTTGAACGCTGTCTTCCACTCATCCCCCTCCCGGATTCAGATGAGATGGTAGGCGTTGCGGAGGTCTAATTTGGTGAAGACCCAGGCTCCCTGCAACAACTCGAAGGCTGGCGACATCAAGGGCAGGGGGTACTGATTCTTGACAGTGATGTCGTTCAAGCCCCAATAGTCTATACAGGGACCTGGGAGCCGTCCTTCTTCTGGACGAAGAAGAATCCCGTGTCTGCTGGAGAGACAGATGAGGCCGGCCTTAAGGGAGTCCTGAATGTATTTGTCCATAGCCTCCCGCTCTGGACCTGACAGGGAGTACAGGCGACCCCGGGGCGGAGAAGTGCCTGGGAGGAGATCTATGGCACAATTGTAGTGACGGTAGGCGGGAGAGACGTAGCCTTGCTGAAGACCAGCTGCAAATCTCGATACTCCACCGGAACCCCGGTAACCTCTGCTGCCTCGACCTGCAAAACAGGAGAAACAGAGACAGAAACAGGCAGAGAGGCAGCACCCAGACATGACGCCAGACAGGATGGACTCCAAGCCACTATGGACCGTCTCACCCAATCAACGTGAGGGCTGTGCTGCTGCAGCCAAGGAAGGCCCAAAATTGCGTGTATATTAGGGGTTTCTACAAGCAGCAACACAATCTCCTCACGGCGGTTGCCGAAGACAATCAAACTCACGGGGGGGAGGAATGGGTGATGGTGGCGAGGGGATGGTCCGTCAATGGAGTTACCCTCTGCCCCGGAGTCCAGGAGAGTCTGCGCCGGAACGGAGGAGCCCTGGAACACAACACAAATATCCAACATTAATAAGGAGGACGGAGAGGTTCTGCAAGCCCCGCCCATCAGTATTCTCCGCTCAACCGATGGGCTTTGTCCTTTAACAGGACAGGAGCTGACGAAGTGGCCCGACCGGCTGCAGTAGAAGCAACTGTTGTTGCTTCTGCTGAGGGAAGAGCTTCGTCCCCCCCAGCTGCATAGGTTCAGGGACGGCAGCAATGGCGTGGGCCTCTGGAGCGGGCAGGGGGCGTTGCCCCTCCAGTATCCAGGACGGACGAGCCGCTGCCAGTCTGGCTTCAACATGGACAGCCAGGTCGATGGCAGCCTTGAGATCCCTGGGCGGCTCACGGATGGCGACCTCGTCCTGGATATCTTCCTCCAGCCCGTCCAGGAAGCGAGCCCGCAGCGCGGCATCGTTCCAGCCACAGGAGCTGAACTCGATGGCATAGTCAGTGGCGGAGCACCCCCCCTGTGACAGCCACACCAGTTTCGACGCCGCCTCGTCACCCCAGGCCAATCGATCGAACAGCTCGACCATCTCCTGCTTGATGGAGAAGCAAGACGTCGAGAAGCTCTCACAGCAAGGTGCCCTTCAGTCCCAGGATGACGTAGGCGATCCGACGACTCTCTGATGCAAACCGGCGAGGCTGGAGAGCGAAGACCAAGGAACACTGCGACAGGAACGCCCGGCAGGAATGCAGATCGTCGTCGTAAGGCGGGGGGTTGTTCATGTGCGACTTAGGATCTCCCGGGAAACGAGTGTGAGAAACGACCGATTGGCCCGCTGCGGTATCCCACTGCAGGTCGTTGAGAGTGATCTTGGAGCTCCCCCATGCTGGCGGAGGGGCGCTCGATCTCCCGGGACGCCGCGTCAAACTGCGAAGAATTCCGGCTCAACAGGACCCCCTGTTGGGCTAGAGCAGTACGAAGAGCATCGGGTTCCGCTGGACCCATGTTGGTCAGATCGTACTGTCAGGAACACAACTAGATCCAATTTCGGATTAACTGTCTTTATTTAAACAGAGAAAGTTCAACACTACAGTTAAGTCAACAGAAACAGAAGCAGGGCGGCTCCGGCGCAGGTGGGCAGGGGGAGAGAGCGGGGCAGCGGGAACCGGAAGGGTGATGGGCAGAGCAGGAGGGAGGCTGGGCGGTGGACGGGCGAGTTTTAAATCAATAAATAATTCTAAATCATTATTATTCACTCTCTGTTTATATCCAGAAGTTACAAATTGCAGCTTTAACGTGCCAGAGGAGAACTGGCCCTCCCGGTTAAGCCTGATTTCTCACAGGGTTTTCTCTCCATCTACACATCATTGGAGTTTTGGTTCCTTGCCAATGGCCTGCTTACTAAGAGACTGTTGACATTTAACTTAGCTTAGGTTTTTGTAAATTGTTGATATAATTACAGTTCTAAAATTGTCAGGTATTTGTATTGTGTATATATTGTGTATTTATGTATTTTATTTTTGTGTATTGTGTGTTTTCATGGTACTATTGCGGATCCTGTATACCCTTGTCCCATATGATTCTATCTTTCTATGTGTCATCTCCATGTAAGCTTGAATGGCATATCTTGCTTAATATGACACTTATTATCTATCTTGTTAATTGACTACACATCGCATAGTCTCAGATGTACATACTGTTTCAGTAGTCTGAATACATTACCCTCTCATAGACCACTGAGAGAGGTGCGAGTCTTTGACACGCATTATTTCTAATGCGTGTCTGTTTATTCAAATGGTCCAAATGTGTAGTTTTTTTAGGTCAGCCAAGCCTTTATTCATAAACCAACTACAAACCTAGGATCCCTAATTAGTACATCTCACTATTTATTCTGTGTTGAACATGCTTGAAAATTTTTTAGTGTTTAATTTTTTCTTTATATGTAAAGCTGCTTTGAAGCAATGTAACATGTAAGCGCTATATAAATAAAACCAGTTTGGTCCGAATGCAATGATGGAGTGTCTCACTCATTTGCATACTGCTTCATGTGTTTTGGAGGAGGTGTGGCTTTGGGTAGCCTTCTGAAAAGATGGCGGGATCATATTTTTTCAAAGCTAGCTTGCTGTTGCTAACCTCTCTGAAACTGTCTACCCTACCTTTAAGCAATGTTGTTTATACCCATATGTTTAAGCACCAATTGTTTAACATTGATTACATAAACTTTTCTTAGAAATTAACTTTTTAAATTTTTTATTTTGTTCGTGTAGGCTTTGTAATCATGTAACTATGTGCTATTGAAAGACTGTAGTGCTGCAGTAATGCTAGTAAACCAAAAAACTTCACTGAAAACCAATAGAAATCACTGAAACAAACACCATTAAACCAGTTTTGGAAGAAGAAAGGTCTTGAAGGCACTGAGGTTTAAGGGGACCAAGGTGAAGGTGAAAGGTTTACACATTTTTTGATTAAATAAAATGTAAATCCAGCTCCATATCAAAACAAAATGGAATAATTTTTGAGCTGTAAAAATTCTGCAGAAGATGGAGAATTTCTGTTTAAATTAATTTTAAAAAATGACAAAAGAACTGTCCTTCAATATTGATTTGCAAACAGTTCTGCAAAGCAGAGCAGCATTTTGTAATAAAAAATAAACATCTTGATAGTTTGATGCAAATCAGTTCCAATTTTGTCAAAATGTGGGAATGTGAGAAAAAAACAGTGTTGACTAGTGTCTTTACAGCACTGGTGCTTTAGGTTGATCAAGAAGCTTGATATCAAGTAGCAGAAAACACCCAAGGTGAAGATTACAAAGGACTTTAAATAACTACTTCCAGCTTCCTCACCCTATCATAACAGCAGATTCAGAATTTGATGGGTCACCTAAACCAATAATTATCTTGCAAAGCAGAATTTGTGAGTTACACAAAAAAGGAAAAGGTGGAACAGCGTAATAATGGATGCTACACTGAACCAGAAAAGGAATGGCAGCCCTGGGTACTGTTTGGCATGTGGTCCTTATGTGCCAAGATAGCCTTAAAATGCATGGTGTGGCTCAGGTCCTGCAGGTGAGTGAGACTGGTGGAGATGTACAGTAGGGGTGTTATGGGCTGGGTTACCATCACAGAAAATGTGTGACTCCGCAGCTCTGAGGTCAGCTCCACAGGCTTATTCATGCATCCTGCTGCACAGGTGTACAACTTCATAGGTTTTTCTTGGGGCTTGACAGACACGAGCAGAAAAGCTTTTCCTTCTATATTCTGCAATACAGCCAGGTTAATGAGGTCTTGTAATATTGTAATAGATCCAGCAGGAGCACTATGGAGGTGGAGAGAATGTAGTAGAGTATATTGTTGACTGTGCAACAGGGGTGTGGGTGTCTGTTATCTTTTTGACCTCCACACCTGTAAAGCAGCACATGCTAAACAGAAACAGAGTGACTGTTTAAAAGCACAAACATTTGTCACAAGATATTAAAATGTAAGATTTTAACAGAAGGCCAGAAATGGTAATAAAAATGTTTATATATTATGTTGTAAAGAAATGTAGTAATGCTTTTTAATAACAAAAAAGTACAAAAAAAGTGTTTAAATATAATGACTTCAATGACAAAACAGCTGAAGTGGAGCTTGAGTATGTGCAGGTTACCATGAGTTTGAATTTGGCAATTTTCATTATACGTGGTAGGCAAAAGTTATAGACAGAGGAGGAATGTTATACAATTGTATGTCTACAAGTTACAGTAAGTTTTTACACCAGGTTCTTTTATTTTTAAAGAGCAATTAAATTCCTCCTAACATAAACCCTTTATGATTTTCTTTTTTAGCATACATCTGTTATAGGATATGTCCACCCCAAATGAAAACTTTCAGGATTTTCTAATGCAATGCAATCCAACAGGGGTCATCATTTTAAAGGGCCAAAATAAAGTATTAGTGCAGCTTCAAATGTCTGGTCTCAGCTCTAGCCAGCAAATAAGGGGCCTGTCTAGCAAAATGATCAGTCATTTTCAGAAGAAAAAAAAAGAAAAAAAAGAATCATTAAAAAAAGAAAATCTTTACAAAAAATTATATACTTTTTAACTACAAATGGTCGCTTGGTCTGGCTCTGGAATGCACGTCCCTGAACACACAAATTACGTATCACGTTGGAAAGATCACGCTGGACATAGGCAGATTGCAATATTTAGACATCCAGGATACATGCACAGATGGAGCATTTTAAACAATAAACTGACAAATACATTCAATGTGCAGCATTCAGCATACAAATCACTTTCTGAACAGCCCCCTTCCCCAAGCTTGTAAACAATGGAGTGATTCTTTTTCTTGGGTTTTATTGGCGTCTACCAACAAGGGTAAGAGGGGCATTCAAGGGTAAGAGGGGAGTTCAAATTCTATTTATCAGCCCTGTCTTCCTAATAAAATCAAATGGAATGGTTCTTCTGCCTATGTCCAGCATGACCTTTCCAACATGAGCTACGTTAGCATTAATCATTTTTTCCTGTTTAATTTTGGAATAAAGTTTGAGAATTTGTATTTGAGAATACATAATGTACAATACATTAAAATGTATGTATACATTATTGTTTCACATGCTTTTGTGCTCATAATTCCATCCTTAAATCACATAAACATGCAGAACATGTTTAATTCATGCTTCAATTCAACATATTGCAAAATAAAAAGGAAAACAACTGCAGTCATTAAAACATTTAATTATAAAATATATCCAGTAAGGGGGTAGATAAGCTTTTAATGGGCAGTCCTCATATAAACTTAAACCACTGACAGGAAAAGAATGCAGAAAGCAGGCACTTGACAGACAATGAATTTGACTAATTACATTTAATACTATATAACAACATCACCAGCCAGCTTCTTCATTCATTTGCAGGAATGAAAATTTACTTTCGACATTCTGGCACAACCCTCGTTTGTGGGTGGAGCTTAACTGTGCTTTACTCTTATTGGCTAGGGAGATTTTGATGGACAGCTCTCTGACCCAGAACTAGACTTCAGTGGAGCAGATTGTAGTGAGCAATCTGTATGCTGTCATCAGTATTGTTGTAGTGTTTGTTCTGTGTAGAAAATGAATTACTTAATTAGCATTTCAGTTAGTAATTTATATTTGAGGTTTGGGTAGTCTCATACAACTATTACTGCGAGATGAGCTCTCAGGAGCATCTTCTCATTTTCCTCAGCTGTATTCCTGTCACCGTCAGGTAAGGTAATGTAATTCAGATAATCAATAAAATTGAGTTTTATTCATGTACAGTAGCAGTGCTGACTTTATTAACTTGTTAATTATGTTTATTGTATGGACAACCATAAAGGCATAATTGAGGGTATAACCATAATTATTGTTGGGAACAGTAGGGATCCCTGCTAACGTAATTAAATAAGTAATTAGGTCACTACAAAGGTCAGACACAACAACTAAATAACTGATCCAGATCATTCTCTTCTTTGTCGGTTTGTCCAGATTGCTCTCCACTGAAGTCTAGGTGGTCAGAGAGCTGTCCATCAAAATCTCACTAGCCATAAGAGTAGAACACAGTTAAGCCCCGCCACACGAGAGATTTGTGCCAGAATGTTGAACATAAATTTGAGGATTAAAAGCGGAAACTGTGAAAGCGTAAACTTTAATTTGTGATAAAGGAAGATTAGAAGTGTTTTTCTTCTTTCACATTGTTTATTTTTGTTTGTTTCTTCAAAGTTTGCAATCATTTGTATTGGCACAAAATAAATCCCATACAGACGCATTCATCTTCCAACTATACTTATTTTATTTCTAGTGCAAGTAATGTAATCAGTGGATGGTCGAACACCATGTAACTGCCTACTGACCCAAACCTACTAAATACTTTTAAAACAGTAATCTTTTCTTGCACACACGTATCATTTCACTTCAGAAGGCATTTATTAAACCCCTGGAGTCATATGGGTGACTTGTATGATGGATGGATGCACTTTTTGGAGTTTCAAAATCCCATGCACTATTCAATGCCATTACAAACCTGGGAAGAGCCAGAATATTATTTAACTCAAATTCTGTTCGGCTGAAAGCAGGAAGTCATATTCACCTAGGATGCCTTAAGGGTGTGTAATTTATAGGCCAATGTTTATTGGGCTTTTGTTTTCACTAAATGTATTTAAAGTAGCAAACGGAAAAGTAACGGATGTGTCTTAAAGGTTTACAATTAATCTATTAATTTGCCTTTTCCTGGTTGATTTTTGAAGGCACATATGTGCCCTTCTTTATGATGTTTGTGGCATTGAGTGGAAGGAAATTAAAAGATGTCTGATAAAGCATTAGAAGTAATTGAATTTATAAAATGTTAATAATAATTAGACATGGTGCTACAATGCCTTGGAAGTCTGACTGAAACAGTACTGTTAATAGGATAGTTTACCCAAAAAAGAAAATTCTTCCCTCACTTACTCATCCTCATGTCATTCCAAACATGTATGACTTTTTTGCTTTTCAGGAACACAAATGAAGATATTTTAAAGTACTAAAATTTTGAAGTACAAAGCCACTGAGACATTTCTTAAAATATCTTCTATTGTGATTCACTGAAGAAAATGTTAATAACCAAGTTTTTGGTTATTTGATCTCCAACAACCTGTGAGGTCCAGCATTGGAATATTCACAACTGACTTAAATATTATACATTTTCATTCAACATTTTGCTGTTAACTTGCCAGATATGAAGAGATCCACCTGTGCTTGCTGGTGCTCTTACATTAATTCTTCCACATAGATCAGAGAACATCCATTATCTCTCTCTTGACTCCGTCTCTGAGCTTCCTAGGGGTTTCATACAGTTTCAAGCCTTTGGTGGGCTATGAGGTGTGAATCACACTCACCATGTTTTCTGAGTATTCAGATTTAGCAGAAATCTGGATCTTTGTGCTGAGTCTCTTTGTTGCCACTACCACAAAGACAGTTTCCTTCTTTTCGGTGAGCATCCTACCTGAGGAGAGCATGAATTCTTTTTTTTCCATCTTCTCCATGGTCCTCCTAAATGAAGGAGACTCCAAGGACATGTCATGAAACCACACAGTCTTTAGGATTTGATATGTGAATCCTCTGAAGATAAACATTGGGTCGGCTGTGATGGGCAACAAACGCCTCTGTGGTACAGAAAAGGCACAGAGCCTCAATAGTCTCAGCCACAGCATCATGACCTGTGCCTCGAAGTGCATTCCTGACATATATAGCCTTGCTATTGAGTAGCCTGTTTGGTAAACCAATGCTGACACAGGCTGTAAAGATGAAGCCACCCAGAGTTTGTTCGGGTCCACATCAACCAAACAATATCCATTACCAACAAAAAACGGTACTGATTCTTTTGTCCAAGGGGTAAAAAACACTCCCTTCCCTCTTTCAACCAGGGACAACCATCTGTGGATATCTGTCTGCAAACACACACTCGCAGCTCCCCCAGACTCCCTGGATAGGCTTAGAAACTTCAGGATCCCATCTGAGCTCAAATGCCAATAAAAAATTTGGAAAAGTAGAAATCTAACTAAAATGCGACAGGCCCAGCTGCTTGAAAGAAAACAAGGAATGCTGTTTAATCTCTGCTGAAGCCACATTAACTGTTGTTTGCTCCAAACGTTTCCTCAGTGCAGGGTGACCACTCTAAAGTGCATTAGTGACCTCCTGGCAGCAGTAATTTCTGGGAGCAGCAAACAGCTCTGACAGACATAGCAGTATCAAGCTTATGTAAGATTATCAAGCTTAACTTCAAAAACAAACGAGAGCGACAGTCTGCTGAAGCAAAAATGTTTAAATAATTTACTGTGGTATAGGAGGCACTGCATCATCTTGACAACTTGGAGAAAGTGCTTCAGGCATGCCCGAGTCTGAACACGTGTAAAACCAGACCTATTTATAGGCAAGTTCAAGGTGAAGTGATGTAGCATTGCATGCCACAAAGCCTTTAAAAAATACGTCATCAGCTTAGGTCTGAAGAAAGGTCGTGCAGGCAAGACCGAGATGTGGCGAAGTGATGCCGCGTCTCGTTCCCCATCTCAGGGAACAGGGTTACATACAGAACCTGAGACGTTCCCTTTCAAAGGGAATTCGAAGCTTGATACAGCTATGATACTTATTATGATACTTCTATGCTATGATATTTCGATACTCGAAGTTTGCTACCTGAGACATTCCCTTTCGAGGGAACTCGAAGCTGCGTCAGCTTGAGGCTACGGGGAAGTAACACCCACTACGCCACAGTGAGGGCATGCCCCAAATACAATTTACATTACATTTG
The DNA here is from genome assembly GCA_036877525.1 of Chromobotia macracanthus. Classification (NCBI taxonomy): domain Eukaryota; kingdom Metazoa; phylum Chordata; class Actinopteri; order Cypriniformes; family Botiidae; genus Chromobotia; species Chromobotia macracanthus. The sequence continues at coordinate 12,939,744 of JAZGTH010000004.1, read as the reverse complement.
GCAGACGATTTTATGCAAAAAACTAGGAATCGAAAACCACAACCTCTGCGCTGCTAACGCAATGCTCTACCACTGAGCTACAGGAAAACCTACAGGAGAACCTACAGGAGAAACATTGACACAGAGCATAGGAGCAGATTTAGACTTGTCCACCAAGGAGGACCTGAGCGCCTGGAGTTGAGTTCAAGTCAAAACTATAAAACTTAACAAATGTGTGCACAGAGGACCAGCCTGCTGCAGCACACACATCACTTAGAAATGCTACCCTAGACAGAAACTTACATGATGCTACACCCCTGGTAGAATGGGCTCTAATGCCCAAAGGTGACACAAGGTCACAGGCCTCATAGGCCAGGGTAATAGCATCTGTGATACAGTGAGATCACCAAAACAGGCACCAAAACAGACTAAGAGTTGAGAGGTTTTACGCTACTGGCTAGAGTAGTGGACATAAATCCTCAAGGCTCTGACTAGACACAACAAATGAAGCCTCTCCTACTAAGCCTCTCCTACAAAGCCAAAGGGCAAAATCCAAGCAGGCAGGATCTACAGAGCCTGTAGATCTCCTACTCTTTTGAGTGATAAAAGAGCCAAAAGCAGAGCTACTTTCAGAAGGCAGAAACTTATCTAAGGCTGACTCTAATAGTTCAAATGGAGCCAAACCCCTTAGAACAATGGTAAGGTCCCAAGAAGGGACCCACGTGTGACAGAAAGGCCTCAGCCATCTGGCACTATGCAAAAAATGATATGCCATAGGGTGTCTCCTAATAGAGGCTCCATCGACAGGTTCGTGGCTAGCAGACATGGCGATCACATAAATCTTTAGGGTGGCAGGAACCAACCCTGCAGAGAAGCATTCTTGAATGGACTGCACTGAACCAACAGGGCAGTGAACCGGATCAACATGGTGTCACCCACATTTGTTTGAGCGTCAAAATCTTGAACCTGTATCTCCTCAGAGACCAATTCAAGCGGCACAGATCCAAGATGGGACACAGTCCCCCGTCCTTTTTAGGAACTATATCGTAACAGCTGTAAAAGCTTAGATCTTAGAGAATTCTGTACCCTCTATCTCCTAGTCTCCTGAAACAGGACTGGCAAGAGAAGTCTGGAGAGATAAACCGTAGAGTGTTTCTACCCCCCGAAACACCCGAGGTGGCAGGGAAAGTAGAAGAGGGCTCAGAGAGGGGTTTGGCACAGTAGAAAAGTGTGCACAGGGACCCCTCTTGGTGGGGCTGGCCCCCCAGTATGCTGCTGCTGGCGTCAGGGACAGACCAACTGATGCTGCAGCGACCTCGGCTCCTTGAACACCTCCGATTGCTTTTTAGCCTCCTGGTATCTGTTGGCGATGGAGCTCACTGTGTCGCTGAATAGACCTTGAGGCGCAAACGGGGCGTCCAAAAGGAAGGCAAATGCCTGACAGGTTGAGCCACAGATGCCTCTCCATTGCCATCAGGGCAGCCATAGAACAGCCGACAGAATGGGCCGTCTGTTCTGTGGAATGATCTGTGGCTTTGTGGAGCTCCTGAACCACGTCTGCTTCTAACCCCCCATCCTGGTCCAGGTCTTTAAGCAGGTCAACCTGGTACGCCTGCAAAACTGCCATAATGTGCAGTGATGCACCAGCCTGACCTGCTGATAAGCCTTGCCCACCAGATTAGAAGTAACCCTGCAGGGCTTGGAGGGCAAGGTAGGTTTCCTCCACGACAATGCTGTAAAGGGAGGGAGATAGCCCGCAATCGTCTCTTCAACCCTGGGTATCGTCCCATACCTGTGCTCATGTAAACCCCCAAAACAGGACTAATTGCCCATATTGGGAGTAAATACACAAGATGAATATGGATTCTTCCACGACTTCATCACCTCAGTGTGAATATCTGGGAAGAATGGGAGGTTGCGACGGGGAGGCTGTTCCCTGCTGGATGAGAGAAACCAATCATCCAACTTAGATGTTTTAATGTGCTGTCTCTCATCTGACCAATCAGGACTCAGTTTCTTAACAGCATGAGAAACAACCTCAACCAGCTCCTCAAATGCAGCAGAAAGAGGAAGATGGTCTGCCTCAGCACCCATCTGGCTGCTGGCAGTCAGACCATCATCTGATGCTGCCAGTATGAGCTCATCCTCCATCTCAGAAGAAACCGCAGAGCCGGCTTCTGAAGCTGGCGTGTGTTCATCCAATTTGGCGGAGAGCGTGAGAGAAAAGGTGGGGCCTGTCTCTCGCTGCTCATCCTCCAAATCGAGCTGCGAGCCCCACGAGTGAAGCCCCCGCCTTGCGAGGTAATTAGAGATGTATTTAAAGATACTTATATTGTTGTAACAGAGGAGCAGAGACGGTAGGATTCATTTGCAGCAGTTTTATTAAACACAATGAAACAGGCAGGATTCGGTAACAACAAACAGGTATGGCAGAGGCTTGGCTAATCGACATCAGTACAGGCAAGGGTCAGAGGCAGGCAGCAAACAATTGAAGTAACAATAAACAATCCAAGGTCGGGGCAGGCAACAAACAATCGATGAAACGGTAAACAATACAAGTTATAGCGGGTAATCCAAAACACAGTGTAAACACTCTTCAGAAATGAAGACTTCGCAAAGAATATGAGTCAACTGGGGGTTTATATAGTGGAGTTAATGAGGAACAGGTGCGAGAGCAATCAGCCCCAGGAATGCGGCCCTATGGGAGTTGTAGTCCGAACTAGAATTTGTACTTAGGTGACGGCTCCTTCTGGTGGTCGGTACGGGAGCCTCCATTGTAACAGATTATTAGGCTGCATGTCCATATATATATAATGTGTGTATATGTGTGTGTGTGTGTGAGAGATTTCATAAGTAAACGTGTGTGTGTGTGTGTGAGAAATTTCATAAGTAAACGTGTGTGCTTTAACACTCAAGTAAACTTGAGTCCATTACATGAGTGAACCCCATCACTCCCTCCTCTTACAATTCTTAATATCACTGTGGCAGAACAGTTTTTTTTTTGACAGGCAATCTTCACGTTGAACAGCTGGCTATGCTTACTAAACTACAGCCTGCCTGTTTTAAAGTGCAATATTTTATAGGGAAATATCTTGCACTAGGGTTTCTGCATAATTATGTAAATACATATTATTTTTGCAAAATATAGACATAAGGTTTTAATATACAGGGCGTTTATCATTTGTAAGTATGGACCCTTTACTATACCTTCACTTTAATATATCTTTATAGTTATTCTATTATTCCAATGCCTCCACCTTATGTGTAACCTTACATTTAACTGTGTAACCTTGCATTTAACTGTGTCTTATTTGTTGTACTGTCAAATTACTTATCTGTCTGGGTATGTGTCCTGTTGTAAGTCTGGGCCTCTTCACAAGCAGTTCAGTGTCCAGTTTTCTACATTTAATTGTGCTAATGACAATGTATGTGACAATACAGTTCAATGACATATTGCAATGTTAATCCATTTGGAGGTGCTATATCTCAGCTGTGCTTTAGGGTGAGTTGAAGCTTTCACTGTGGGGTTATATATATATATGGCTCTCGTACGAATTCCGTGAGCTCAAGCTTGATCAGATGGCGTCTGTGGTGTACACACTATAAAATACATTTAAAACTAACCTCTTACATACACATAAACAATGCTCATCATTCTCCTGAGTCGTTCCCTCATCAAGTCGTGGTGACAAGAAAGGATGTCGTCCCCTCATCATAGGATCTTGAGGGAACCACTTCACATCACATGGCCATGACATAAGTATGTCCTTACCTCTACAAACTGATCTCTTTACAATGGCATAGTATCACGTTCCCACGAGTACATATGTCGTGGCCTCATCATGCTATGACGTTCCTACAAATTAATATATTGTGGCCATGACATGGCATCATGTTGCCACATATTAATATGTCGTGGCCATGATAAAAAAAAATAAGTGAACCCAGAAGGTCTCTTCCTGGTTACCGTAGAGCTGCCTTCTGGCTGAGGTTTTTTACTTTATTTCTAGGGTGTCTTCATATTTGTAACAAATGCACACATTTTTGGATGAGTTTTATCTACAGAACATCACAAATGGTGTGGCAAATCTTTGAAAGTCCTTTGGTAAGACATTATTTCACAGACAATCTTCACTGAAATACTTTACACTTTATAAGACACTGTAAATGGGGCTGTTCTGTTTCTGTTAGCTCAAACTGCTGTTTGCTGTCTGTTGTTTTCTTGTTTTTTTACAAGAACAGGACTGGGAGGAGAAATACATTAATTCAAATTATTCAATATTATTAAGGTTTTGAAAGATAATCTTGTGGATACAGTGAGTATTTACCCACAAACAAAACTGAGATATAACATTTTCTAAATGAGATTACATTGAAAAAAATGTCGTCTTGGAGAGAACCTAATTTTACCTAGACCTTTAGATTTTTGATGTTAATAGTGCTTGCCCAGGAAACATTATCTGGTCTGCGTTTCTCAAAAGCACTGTAAGCCCAGGAACATCTTAGAACCAATTGCACCAAATCTCTACCATCAGCTTCCTTGAGTCATTACATTTGTCCAAAGCACAAACTGCATGCTTAGGTTTTTACTTGGGGTCAAGGGTGTTGTGGTTTGTTCCACATCTTAGAAGGATCACTCAAAGACTTTTTCAAAGGATTTGATGCCAAAAGATAGACTTTATTATCAGAGACATAAAGCCGAGTTGGTCTGCAGAACAACCGTTTGTGCCTGGTTGGGGAAAGGTCTTTATAGGGGTCTTCTCACACACACGTCAAAATTAGTTATTGACGAGTTATCTTCCTCCCTTGGGCCCCGAACAATAACAAGAGTTGTGCTTGCACAGTTAAATGGAGAGTAGAACTATAATGGTAAAATAAATTGTACCTGATTCCTCTATATTTTGGTTAATAAAATCTTCTTCAAAGGTTTGTTAAAGTCCCTGACCTTAGGTTTGTGTAATAGTATTGGCAAGCACCACAGTAGTAATTACAATAAACTAATTTTCAGTCTAGTTTGTCCATGTCAGTAGTACATATGATTTAGTCTAACCTCTGTCCACAACAATCCTGAGGATCTGCCCTATTACCTCCTAAAAGTCTGTTAAAACAGAATAAACGTTTTTAACAGCCCTTGCATCCCCAACATTTTTTTACATACTTGTTTATTCCAGCCTATGGGATGTATTGTTCAAATGTGTGTGTCACCTCCTAAGGTAATGGTTTTATAGAGCTTGTTAAAACAGAATAAACGTTTTAAAAGAAAACATGGCCCCTGTCTGACCCCTTCTGACAGGTAGTTTTCTGATTAAAGGACATGCCCCAACTTGTTCTTCAGGTCTGGGGTGATAACCCTGTAAACAAACCCTGATGCTGTCTGCATCTATTGGTTTGTAGAGGCTATTGAAATAGAATAACATTTTAACAAAGTACATGGCCCCTATCCTGTCTGACCCCTTCTGGCTTGGGAAGATACTAATTCAGAGTGAAGAATGTTCTTAATATGACTGTTAATATTCTAATGCTTGCAGTTGATGTCTAGATAATCAAGGAATTACATTTTTGACAAATAAACAAAAATAAAGGCCTCATCTGGTTTAGGGTAAGTATTCTGGATCTTCATCTAGTTTTCTGATTCTAGTTTCCTGACCAAGCTTTCAATTTGTCCTTGCTGACTGGAAGGAATATCCTTAGTGTGTGTACTGACACCCATAGACCCCCTTCACTTCCACTGAGCTTCCTCATAAAGAATCTTTCACATAAATACATCTTATACTACTTTAGGGTTAATCTTCACATTATAACAAGAAAAAATGGTACATAATCGTCTTTATTTCAAAGCTTTTTTTAATTTTTTTTATTTGTCAAAAATGTCATATTCTGAGTCCACAGTTTCATGCTCCGCATCATCAAGGTCTACAGTTATGTCCATTGCAGTTAAGCGGGCAGATGCAGCAGCTGAATTAGCAGCTAAAGAAGTGGAATACTCAATGATACAAGAGATTAAAACTCGGAAGTATGAACTGGAAAAACTAAAGGTAGAGAAGGATCTAATAGCAGCTAGAGCCAGACTGCAGGCCTATGATCAAGAAATGGCACAAGAAGCCAGCCTTCATTCTTCAGACCTGAATACAGGGGAACCGCAGGATGTAAGCATAACGGCGCAGCAGCACGTGGTTCCATTTCCCTTCCAATGTCCTACAGCAACACGTCCTACTAACATTACAGCCAGACCCTCACCTCCAAAATCTGATATATCTTATCTCGCTCAAGCTGTCTAAGATAGCATAGCCCTGAACAGGCTGCCTACTACAGAACCATCGGCGTTCAGTGGTGATCCTATCCAGTTCATTGAGTGGAAGGCTGCATTTGTGTCGCTCATTGATGGAAAGGCTATTTCTTCTGCTGACAAGCTGCACTATTTAAAAAGGTATGTTGGTGGGCCAGCTCGTAAGTGTCTTGATGGCGTCTTCTACAGGAATGATGATGAGGCTTATAATGATGCATGGAACAAGCTAAACCAACGGTATGGACAGCCATTTGTCATACAGAAGGCATTTAGAGAAAAACTAGCCAAATGGCCTAAGATTCAGCCTAAGGATGCTGAAGGTTTCAGAGAATTCTCTGGCTTCTTGAATGCATGTCATCAAGCTATGCCTCACGTCAAAGGCCTTGAAATACTGAACGATTGTGATGAAAATCAGAAACTTGTACACAAATTACCAGATTGGGCAGCAGCACGGTGGAACCGTCAGGTCACGCGGACACTGATTAAGACTCATGACTGATTTCGTGACCTTCATGTCAGTGGAGGCAGAAATTACCTGTAATCCAGTCACCTCCTTCAGCGCTCTTCATGCCTCTGACCCCACTTTGGAAAGAAGGAATTTTAAGGACAGTAAAAGGAACAGGGTCAATGTTTTTCACATTCAAACAGCTACAGAAAATAAACAAAATGACGAGAACGAACAAAGGCCCATTAAAGGAAGTTCTAAAATATGTCTCTTCTGCAAAGACAGCAAGCATAAGATCCACAACTGTCCTAAATTTGTGGCAAAATCATTAGAAGAGAAACGGAAATATGTGAAGGAGAACAAACTCTGCTTCGGTTGCATGAAACCAGGCCATACCGCAAAAGACTGCCATCACCGTCTATCCTGTGACACCTGTAGAGGCAGACATTTACATGATGAAAACTACACAAAGAAAGTCTACTGCTACATCTCACAAAGTAGAGAATGATTGGTGGCCATCCACCAATATTTCAATGATCGTGCCAGTGTGGGTATCAACAGAGAGGAATCCAGGCTCTGAAAAACTTGTTTATGCTCTGCTTGATACCCAGAGTGATACTGTATTTGTTGACCGAGGGCTGAGCAACAAGCTACAAGCTGACTCCTGTCCTGTGAGACTGAAATTGACAACCATAACTGCAAAGGATGTTGTCATGCTGAGTGAAAGGGTGTCAGGTCTCAAAGTAAGAGGCTACAGCTCCCCCATTGTCCTCACTTTGCCCCCTGCCTACACTAAGGACTCCATTCCAGTGAACCGAGCTCACATCCCTACTTGTGACACAGCACGACACTGGAAGCATCTCTCTACAATAGTGGACAAATTCCACCTCTGCAGGATTGTGAGGTTGGTCTCCTGATAGGCTACAGCTGTCCGAGGGCTTTAGCACCAAAACAGGTGATTTTAGGAGGACACGATGAACCTTATGCAATCCATACAGACCTAGGATGGAGTGTTGTTGGTTGCCTGTCTTCACACCATCAATCACAAAGCTTCAGCACCATCTGTCATAGAGTCAGCATTAAAGAGCTCCCTCCAGTGACTCCAGCAGATGTTATTAAAGTATTGGAGTCTGACTTCAAAGATGCTGGTGAAGATAATAAAACTGTGTCACAGGATGACATTCTCTTCTTGACCAAACTGCAGCAAGGCATAATGAAGAATGACCATGGGCATTACGAGATGCCACTCCCCTTCAAAGAGAGACCTCACTTGTTTAACAATAAGCAGCTTGCCATTATGAGGCTCAATCATCTTAAAAGGAAATTGCTGAAGGATGAAAGGTACAAGGAACACTATGTGAGGTTTATGGAAGAGGTCATTGAGAGAGGTGATGCAGTAGAAGTGCATGATGAAGGAAAGGATGGAGAGAAGTGGTACATCCCTCATCATGGGGTGTATCTGGCTTCTTAGAATGACAAGCTCCGTGTTGTCTTCGACTGCTCTGCCAAGTACCAGGGTACCAGCCTCAATGACCACTTGCTCCAAGGCCCAGATTTAATGAATAATCTTACTGGTGTTCTTGTAAGATTCAGGAAACATCCCATTGCACTTATGTGTGATGTTGAAAAAATGTTTCACCAATTTCATGTGGAAGAAGCAGATCGAAACTACCTCCGTTTTCTCTGGTGGAAGAACGGAGACTTAACTTTACACCCACAAGAATACAGAATGAAGGTCCATCTTTTCGGTGTAACCTCATCACCTGGATGCGCCAACTACGGTTTGAAACATCTTGCTAAGGAGAATGAGTGTATGTATCCTCTGGGCTCAAAATTCATCACAGCAGACTTTTATGTAGATGACGGTCTCACCAGTGTAGCCATTACTGAAGAAGCTGTCCAGGTAACAAGAGAAGCTCGACAACTGTGTGCCTCAGGTGGTCTTAGACTGCACAAATTTATTTCAAATGACAGAGTTGTCCTGGATAGCATTCCAATTTCTGAACGAGCCATTGAGGTAAAGGCACTTGACCTAAACTTTGATGACAAACCTTTAGAGAGAGCTCTAGGGATCCACTGGCACATTGATTCTGACAGATTCAGGTTCTCTGTTGACTTCAAAGACCAGCCAGCAACACGCCGTGGCATACTATCCACAGTTGCATCACTGTATGATCCACTGGGCTTTATTGCTCCTTTTCTGCTCAGTGGAAAATTAGTGCTTCAGGAAATGTGCAGAAATGGAACAGGCTGGGATGGCCCCCTTCCTAAAGAATTGCAGCCAAGGTGGGAACATTGGAAAGCTGATCTTGTGAACTTACAAAGGATCAGTATAACACGCTGTTATGTGCCTGCAAACTTTGGAAGGGTCATCAAAAGAGAACTTCATCACTTCTCTGATGCCTGCAACAGTGGATATGGCCAGTGTTCCTATCTTAGACTCACAAATGAAGAAGGAAACATCCATTGTGCCCTGGTCATAGGTAAATCCAGAGTTGCTCCCATTAAGATCCAGACTATTCCCAGGCTCGAACTGACAGCTGCCGTCATCTCAGTTGCCATGAGCAATATGCTTAAACGGGAGCTGGAATATGCAGACATAGAAGAGCACTTCTGGACCGATTCCCAAGTGGTTTTGGGATACATTAATAATGAAGCACGCCGCTTTCACACGTTTGTGGCGAACAGAGTGCAGAAGATACATCTCGGCACTACTCCTCAACAGTGGAGGTATGTTCCCACTGATAAAAACCCTGCTGACCATGCATCAAGAGGTTTAAACGCTGGTGAGATTTAAACCTCTTGAACGCTGGTGAGATCTAATTGGTTAACAGGGCCAAGATTCCTATGGAAGAAGGATATACCTCCTGTTGCAGATATTGACACAGCACTAACAATTGAAGATCCCGCTTGTCAAAGCTGTCTTCATGGTCTGGAGCTGTCCAAGCTGTGGCTCGCCTTGTTCGCTGAGCCAAAGGGGATAAGTCCAGCAGTCACCGTACTGTAGCTGAATGAGATGATGCTAAACGCATCATCATTAAGGACTTACAAAGAAACACATATCCAAAGGATATCAAGTTATTGAGCAAGGGGGCCCAGTTGTCACCTAGCAGCAAGCTGTATCATCTTGATGCCTTCCTAGATCAAGGAGTTCTCAAGGTGGGAGGAAGGCTTCATGATGCGCCCCTACCCAGCTTAGTCAAACACCCAGTGATCATCCGTAAAGATCACCACATAACAAAGATGATCATTTCTCAATGTCACGAGAATGTCAAGCACCAAGGAAAGGGCCTTACAATTAATGAGATCAGATCACAAGGATACTGGATTCCAGGTATGAGCAGAGCAGTAGCATCCCTTGTGCATCACTGTGTGACATGTCGGAAGCTCAGGAGACCCACAGAAGAACAAAGAATGGCCAACCTCCCTTCAGAGCGTACAAATCCATCCCCACCATTCACATACTGTGGTATGGACTGCTTTGGTCCCTTTGTCACTAAACAGGGTAGGAAGAAACATAAAAGGTACGGCCTCCTCTTCACATGTCTTAGCTCTAGAGCTATTCATATAGAAATGCTAGATGACATGTCTACAGATGCCTTCATCAATGGTCTGCGCTGTTTAATTGCATTACGGGGAGCAGTGCGGCAAATCAAATGTGACCAAGGCACCAACTTTGTAGGAGCCAAGAATGAGCTAAAAAATGCTCTCAGGGAAATTGACGCTGATCGTCTGACAGTGTTCTTAGCTGAGAAGCAGTGCGACTTTGTCCTAAATGCGCCCCATTCAAGTCACGCAGGTGGGGTATGGGAGAGACAAATTAGAACAGTGAGAAATGTTCTTCGTTCCACACTCTCACTTTCTTCTGACCGACTGGATGATGCATCACTGCGGACATTCTTTTATGAAGCTATGGCGATCGTAAACAGTAGACCACTCTCAGTTGACAACCTAAATGACCCCAACAGCCTTGCACCTCTCACCCCTAATAACCTGCTTACTATGAAGTCTGTTCCAGCATTACCACCACCAGGCAGATTCATCAGAGAAGACATCTATGCAAGGAAAATGTGGCGTCATGTTCAGTACCTCGCAGAACAGTTTTGGGGTCGCTGGCGTAATGAGTATCTATCCAACATTGCCACTAGGCAGCGCTGGCACACAGCAAAGAGAAACCTGCGAGTAGGAGATATTGTCATGGAAAAGGCTGACAATCTACCCAGAAGTGAGTGGCGGCTGGCCAGAGTTACAGAGACTACTACAGATAAAGATGGGCTTGTGAGAAGAGTCAAGTTATGCCTTGGTGACCGGAATCTGGGAAAAGATGGTCGTCGACTCAGCAAGCTGTCGGTCATTGAACGCCCAGTCCAGAAGCTGATCCTGTTGCTAGAGACCGTCTAGCTGCTTCCCGGGAGCAACCAAGTGTATCCTTTTCATCATATTACTAAAATTTAATATTCATTCACCATAATATGGACGCTTTTCGTCCATTTCGAGTCAAAGGTCATTTTTTATTTGAAAATCACTTGTAATTTATATTCCCTAACGTCATGGAAATTACTCTTGATTTGGTGGGAGTGTACACCAAGTGGGCCGACACCTTTACCTCCACCTGCAGAGGACAGTGTTGCCAAGGCTTTCACCTAAAAAGGCTTTATTACAAAACTTGTGCGAGACGAGTATTTGCGTTTCTTACCTTATGCCTTTATTTTGAAAGTCTAAAAAGGGAAGCGCTGTTTGTGTTCTTTGGCGCATTTTTCTACGCGAAGCATCAGTCTGATTAACGCTACCATAGCGAAAAGATGAACCTTTGGGTACACGCTGTTCATATATATTTGTGTTAAAGGTTTCTCTCAAATGTTACCTCTTAGCTCCTGGCTGACAAAGGGCACAAGGTACTGTTTTAACTTCATGCTTTGTGATAAAGAAATTTTGACGTGTTTATTGTATCGATCTCATCCGAAGCTGTTAGTTAACGCTTGGCGAGTCGTTATCACATATGCAGATTTAGAATATTGCCGATGACCATTTTATTTACTAATGTGCTTATACAGTCTGGGTGTGATTCATTGTTACTGCCATAAGCAGATCACTGTGTATTATTACCTCGTCAGTGTTACGGTTTCAGTTGGTTGCAATCCAGATAGATTGTTACAGTCAGATGTCTAATGATTGTTTGTTTATTTGTTTTATTCAGCTCTTACGGTGTTTTTCCTTTGGGAATTAAATCCTTTCTAAACATGAGTTCCTGAGAGTAAATTGCATCTGTTCAGCCGGGAATGCTACAACATGTAAAACTAGACTAAAATTGGACTTCCCCTTCAAAACAGGGTAATAAATTGAGGTTTTGATTGATAGTTGACACACAGTTTATTGTAATTACTACTCACCACTAACCATTTCCACTAATAAACTAAGTGAAGTCATCACAATTTTAGTCTTTCTTATTTTGATTTATCAATGTAGCCATGCCCAGATGTGTACTGGTTCCCAGTTCTCACTGAAGAGGGCTGCAATCATCTTGTTGAAGAGATGGAACATTTTGGCCAGTGGTCAGGAGGTGGAAATACTGTTTGTTGCATTTGTCTTTTTCTTAAGATAGTTTTTTTTAATGATCTGTCTTCAGTTTTTTAACAAACTTTTTTTATGTGTTTAGGATCCAAGGTGGATATGAAAATGTCCCCACAATCGATATTCACATGAATCAGGTGGGGTTCGAGAAAGAATGGAGAAAGTTCCTAGTGGATTATGTTGCACCAGTCACAGAGATAATGTTTTCTGGCTACCACACAAATGTAAGCCTTGCTTTGTCCTTTTTTCACATTTTGTCTTAAATATTATATTTACCTCTTATCTTGCAAATATTTTGCCATGAAAGTACTATAGTCTGATTGGTAGCTGGAAGCATTTTCATATTACCAAAATATTTAAAAACACGCCAAAAAGAATTCATAGAATTTTATGAATGAATTTTTTAATTAAAGTCTGCTGCGCTTTCTGGAGTTCTGTGGGAGCAGATTTAGTGTGGGTCTGCTGCTTATAACTATATTTAGGCAGATATTTTAAATGCTGTCATACACTATTTTACATACCGTAGCATACAAATTTTAAACTTAAGATACACCTCACTGTTTTGTCTGGTATGGTAATCTGGAAAAAAATGCATGAAATACTATATACTGTTTGAAACCTTTGACTAAATGGTTCTTTTGGGAACCACTATGACCCTACTGCAAAGAACCCTTTATTTACCTTTGTTTTTAGTGTAAATGGATTATTTGTTTATTTTACAAAAATGCTAACTGTTGCCGTAAAATGCAGGTGTCCTGAGAGTGCTAAAATCATGTTAACACTATAACAGAACCAATAACATGCCTTGATTTGCAACTGTCCTGTCAAATTGAGAAGTGGACACACAAAAGTTTTACAAGACTTTTTTGTCACTAATTTCTCTGTCATGAATACCTATGAAATGGTTTAAAGCTAAAATATGTTATTTCTTTAACATTACAATACTTTGGTCCATTTTAACATATAAATACATCTATTCCACTTGTAGGTCAAATTCCCCAAAAAGTATAAATACTGGGGTGTCTGTTTGAGCAACCTGATCAGTCAGACACAGCAATGATTCATCCAATGACATGAGTTTGAAGCAGGATTATCTGTCTGACAGGCCAATGGCAGATAGTACAGTGTTCAGAAGATCCGTTTGATCTCCTTAAAAGCCATTTAGGTTTATTTAAATTGAAGTGTGTAATTTCTGCACCTCTAGCATCACTAGATATTGTAGAAATTATTATAAAAATTTTCAAACATATTTTCTGAACACTCTCCCATCTGTCATTGTATTTGGGAGTACTAAGTTTGTCACCATTATGCAAAGGATTTGTTACATAGTACTGCTATGTAACAAGTATTGCTTTTTATTATTGTGTTTTATTTGACTTTATTTTTTTACTTTTCTATTGCATTTTCATACAAAACTGATGACAAGATAACTGATTCATAAACAAGGCAGAAGATAAATCTAATCAACATACTGTAGAGTCAGGTGTTTTATTAAATTTGCAAATCATTACATTCTTATTCTTATTTTACATTTTTATTTTACCCAGTTTTCTAACTTTTTGGATTTGGAGTTTTACTGTTATCATTAATCTGGATAATGGTTGCTTGTACTGCACTCTGTACCGCAGAGAAATAAGTTGTTTTTCTTTTTGGCCATTCATTCACTGTTCTCTTCTGTTCAGGGTGGCAGCTGTCGTTTTTGAGGTATAACTGCTCAGTTAAAGCTCCCAGGAAGGTGTGGGCGCTCATGCATCCTGGACGCCTCACTCATTATCACGAGGGGCTGGCCACCGTAGAGGGAATTAGATATATTGCTGTCTCAGTTAAGTTATTATCAGAAACTTAAATCTACTTTTAATACAAAAACTGTCAGGAACACAAAAGAGATCCAAATGCGGTTAACAGTCTTAATTTAGACAGAGAGTTCAATACAGCTGATAAGCAAACAGAAACAGATGCAGGGCGGCTCCGGCGCAGGCGGGGAGGGAGAGAGCGGGGCAGCGGGAACTGTGGGGGTAACGGGCGGAGCAGGAGGGAGGCTGGGCGGCGGACGGCCGGTCGGGCAGGAAAGGGCAGGAGCGGCACTGCAGGGTCCAGAGAGAGAGAGAGGAGGAGGATGATGATGATGATGATGATGACAACCGGGAAGCGATCTGTAACAAAGGGTGGGGCAAAAGAGAAACCAAACAACACGACAAGGCTTGCGTCTCAGACAACCAATGACAAGACTTGAGGTCAGGTAACGGTTTCTACGGGGACGATCTGACAACAAACGCAACACGAGAGGGGAAGATAAAGTGGAAGAAATCAACGGGGAACAGGTGTGGGTAATAATGAGGAAATAAGGAGGGGAAAACGCGGATGCTGGGACATGTGGCGCGCCACAAAAACAACAACACAACACATGGAACAAACACGGACTGGGACAACCACACCGCGGACCTGACAGTAGATCTATGATAGAATATCCTCACAAGAGCTACATAAAATAAACAACAGGAGTTTGTGCTTGAACATGCTGGGACTGTACTTACAATTAGGGGTGTTAAATCGGACATCTCCTAACCGTACAATTAATTAATCTAAATCAGATTAATATTAAGATTAGATTAAGATTAATCTAAATTAATCTTAATCTATTTTTCATCCAGCCAGGGGTGTAGTTTGTGCCCCCAATACCTGCTATGTTCACATGAAATGCATGTCAAATCATAATATTTGGTAACATTGTTTTTCATGTAGAATCAAGTACGAATTTGTCAATAAATAACTAAGGTCCCCCTCCATTGCACAAACTGATCATTCCCAATTGCCTCCCATTTTGTGGCGCTAACTGGAAGATAAGTTAACGTTAGCTCTGAAAACGAAGAGAAGCGCTGCTCAGCAGACTGTTCTGAATTACTGGTCTAAATTTAAAAGGAATCAAATAAATGCTGAGACTGAGAGGTATGATAATAATATAACTTTACTCGTGGCACGTGCGTCCTCGGGGTGCGCGAGGCGAGATTCAGGGGTGGTTTTCTATATAGTTTTTCTGTAAATCTAACGTTATCGTGCCGCGCAGGACTGCTTATACACGAGTACCAAAGAAACAAACTGAATGCAAAGAAAGAGCGGGACGTGTTTGATAAGTTTTTAAAACCAGCTGAAAACACATCTCTTTCGTGAGCACTTAACCTCATCATAAAAAAAATCCTTTAAAAAATCCTTTCCCGTTCATTTCCTTTCCCTTCATTTCCTATCCCTCTTCCCTTTAAATCTCTCCCTTGTTGTAGAATATGATACTCTGAGCACTGTCTGAAACATGTATTGTGAGCACTTATTGTGTCTAATTGCCTCTTCAGGTTGACTCGCTTGTTGTATTCCGCACTTGTAAGTCGCTTTGTATAAAAGCGTCTGCTAAATGAATAAATGTAAATGTAAAAACCATAATGAACCGCCAGTACCGAAGTGTAGTGAATTCGGTACTGACAGGCAGCTAGACGTACACCCGAAGCGTAAAATAAACTATTTGTAGAAGTTAAATTTGTAATTAGTTACAGTGTGCAATCATTTCCACTATTGTTTTTTTACAGTCATTTGATTTTTTTTATTTACATATATTTGATTTACATATATATACATATAACAAAGCTGATTTAAAAACACCCACACTCACAACTCCCCCAATCATATGTTGTGGGAGTTGTGAGTGTGGGTGTTTTTAAATCAGCTTTGTTATACACACACACACACACACGATTTGCGTAGAAAAGCAGACACAAAATATGTGGTAGTATTAAAGTAGGTAAAACTGTAGGTACTAAATAGAAGTATCGATATTTTACGTGCGGCATCGATGCATCGTATCGTTAAACATTAGATCGATTACACCCCTACTTGATGTTGACTGTGATGATAAATGTCAACAGCAGTGACAGGCATTTGAATTCTATGCAATGGTTTTATGGTTTAATTTGTCATTTGTTGAAGGGATTACCCAAAGGTATGTCTTTACTTTTACACATGGCAGACGCTTTTATCCAAAGTTACTTACATTTTATTCAAGTTAGACATTTTGTCAGTGCATGTGCTCCCTGGAAATCGAACCCACGAACTTTGCGTAAAAGCTTTACCAATTGAGCTATGGTTCGGAACACCAATGCATAACAGAATCAATGGAATTCTGTCTTGGAATTCTGTTTCTTCAGCTTTTTTGACACATAAGATGTTTTTATAATGGCCCCCAAGGAGTTGGTGCTGGTTTTTAAAAGGCATTGAGATTTATTTTTGCCTTATGAATCAGTCATATTGTCATGACTTTTGGGAAAAAAAAATAAAAAAGTTACAAATGCAAAATGGCACATAAAATATCACTCTGGTGTTGGTTGTAAATGTAAGTTTAATTTAGCCAATTTTGTACATTGTGCTTCAACTTAACCTATTGTGTTTAATTGATTTCCGTATTGAAAAATGATGGTGTAAGAGTGTTCATCTCACCTATATTACACATTAAATTAAAAAAAATATTTGCCATGATTTTTATCATAAATGCATAGTAGAAAGTTTTAAAAATTTTTGTAAAAGGCACTTGACAAATTATATTTATTCAAAGTTTTAATTATAACAAAGATTTGCAGAATACAGTTGCTCTTTTGGGCAGCCACTCATTTCATTATTATTAAACTGATATAATGATATTGATAGTTATGTCTTTGTTGTTAAACAATTATTTACTACATTTACTATATTAAAGAAACAAAATGCAACGGCTGTTTAAGCTTCTCAGTCATTACTGTGCTGTAAAGCATGGTTCTGACTGTTGGTTCTCTGGAGGGACATTGCTCAGTTGTTTACTAGATTAGTATTTTTTTTACTCCTGCAGTATTTTACTTGCCAATCTTTGTTACTACTATTAGTAGTAGTAGTAAGACTGATTTCCATTTCTTGGTGAAAATCATATTCGCAGAATAAAAAAATAATTATACATTTCGGTGGACCAGAACCTTGCAAAGGTTTTGGCGCCGCCTAGAGGATAAGGGGTGCTTCTCAGACGAACGGCTGCGTTCTAGGACAACTGTGGGTAGCTTGGAAAGGTCTTTACAATAGGCCGCAAAAGCTGCCTGTTCCGCATAAGGCGGGCCATAATCTTTTATCGTTATTGGTCTACAAATAAAAAGGACGCAATAAATCCAATATAATTTTACAAACCCAAATTCCATTCTTTCAATGTAAAAATAGTGATAATGATATTAAGAATATCGATTCACCACGAGTTTAGGTCTTATAGAGTGTATCAATCATCAAAATAAATGACAAAATTCAAAAACAAATTGCAATTATTATTTAAAGGATACAAAGGTCCCTTAATATTTTTAGTCGCACTAGTTGTTCATAAGCTGGAAGCAACTTGTTTTTAGTGTCTATTACTTTCTATTACTGAGTTATTCAGACCAAATACAGACTATGGGACATGTTCCCTCTTTTCACACACGTTCACACACAACATATATGGACTTTTATGATGTTGGGAAGGCATTAAAGGTTTGAGTGTAATATGTATTATGTTAAGGGTAAAAGTCTGTATATGTTTTGTTATACATTCTAACTGTTAACATTTCAATGTGTCATTCATGAGTTTACAAATAACCACAGCACATAGTAATACAGTTGTTACACTCTAAACAGTAATACACACACACACACACACACACACACACACTTCTTCACTTGGTGTCTTCAGTCCCTAAACGTCTTTTAAGTGTTGTGAAAAGGAATGGCAACATTACAAAGTGGTAAATGCTTTACTGTTCCAACTTTTTTTTAAATGTGTTGCAAGACCCAAAATAGGAATTCTGGGGGTTTTTTGAAGAAAAAAACAATAAACATCATGAGGAACACATTAAATAATGTTCTGTTGTATTGTCTGCAATGAAATACAAGTTAAAGTAAATTTAGAAATCACTACTTTCTTTTTTTATTTGTTTTCCATACTGTCCCAACGTTTTCTGATTTGGGGTTGTATATGTGTGTGTGTGTGTGTGTGTGTGTGTGTGTGTGTGTGTGTGTGTGTGTGTGTGTGTGTGTGTGTGTGTGTGTGTGTGTGTGTGTGTGTGTGTGTGTGTGTTTGTGTGTGTGTGGACTCCGTTTGGAAGATAGGACACCGCCTGACAGAAAGTTTTTTTCTGAGGTAAAGTATTTTTCAAACTATTTTACTTTAATTCTTTTAAAACGTATGCCTTTAATACATATATCATAATCAATTACAACTACAGCAACTGAGAGTATATTAATACAACTGAGAGTATTAATAAAACGTATACAAATACAAATCTTGAATAAGTACAAACGGTCTGAGGTTACCTTTCTCGTTTTTCTCAGGCTATAGGCAATTTTAATCAAACTAAATAACAGCCACTTTCACATATAAAACTGCCCTTTTCAGTAAATGTACGACCTATTTTGTTCACATAAACACCGGGATTTGCTACCGTTACTTAACTAAATGTTTACATCACAACTCAAATTAAAGTAACTTGTTTGTTAAACAAAGGTCTCCACTATATCCACTAAAAGACACAAAAATAATTGTTCGTACCCTCTCTCACTATAAGCACTATAGTACTGAGCCCGAGGAAAAAGGAAAAAAAAACAATCCGTGGCGACGGTGTTGCAATTTGTCCCCTCAGTTTATAAACCGTATTCACGAATTCTTAATACGTGAATACGGTTTAACAAATCGTGCCCACGGATTAATAAACTGTACCCACGAATTTCCAATCCGTGCGCTCAAATTTTGTAAACCATACCTTCGGGTTTTTAATCCTCACCCACAAATTCATAGTCCGTGCGCGCGCTTTCTCGATCAGTTCCCGTGGGTTTGTAAACTGTCTTCGCATATGTCTTAACTGACTTCATTAGGTCACACCAACAAAATGTCAGTTAGATGCATGTAACAGGCTTCTCTGGTTAATGTTATTATTAAATGTAGGCCTATTATAACATTGCATTCAGCCAGAGAGCAAAGGAATTACAGCATAACCTGTACATTATTTGTTTTGTATTGCTTTTTTACCTTCTTCTCTCGAAACGCTGACAGAGTCGCGTCATCCAGCTCTCTATCGTTTTTTAGAAAATTCAGGACATTTTCCATTTTGTAAAATAAAGTGAATCCCGCAACTAAACGGGTGGTCTGGATGAATCTGACGGCACAGATTGGGGGCTGGGCCACAAATCCGTGAGTACGGTTTATAAACTGATGGGCCAAATAATGTTTTTCTCATACAGGTGACTTCCCGGGCTCCGTATAGGTACGTGAGTCAGTGCGAAGAGTTGATCCACTGGGGACTCAGCTGAGAGCTTTATGCACACGTCATCGCCGTCAATACTCTGTGTCAGGATCAAATGCAATGTAGCACATAGACGGAAACCACAAGTTAATAGGGTTTGGGAGTGATAAATTGCACAGTGTTTCCATCCACATCTGGATGGAGTCATCCACATCTGCAAAACTGGTTTAATATATAATGACACATTCATAATTTACCTTAATACAATTTGTGTTTATGTCAAAAGCAAATAAAGTAAAATAAAGGGCTTTAAAGACTAAACATTTATGATTATATAAACCTTTTAGTTTTTATCTTTAAAATATTTTGACTAAATAAATTATATTATCTGTAGGAAAAATAACTAGACCACCCTTTTACTTAAAAATGTTCATGAGAAAACTACTATCAAGTAGACAAGTTTGCCCTCACCTACTGAAGAACATACCTGAGCCAGAGAAAACAAATAATTTTATTACAGAGTCCTAACTGTTACAGTTAGAATAGCGCTATTAGATATTGGTTAAACCAAATTTCCCTTGATCTTTTGACATAGAAGAGGTCTTTGTGTGCTTAATACATCCTGCAAGTTTCATAACTTAAGAGTTCATCATCATTAATAAAAAAGCATTTATGTAATAACCCTCAGAATGAAAACAGTCATTTTGGATCTGAATTGCCATGTGACGTAATATGGCCTTCCAGAGTAAGACAACGATGCCTGTTTTTGCATCATCGCATCGTTGTCACGCCCACAGGTGTTCGGTCGACGAGCAGCAAGTGGGTAAAAAGGAGTAGTTGTTTACAAAAAATATTGTGATAAAAAGAAGGTTGCGATGCCACGCACACGATGTGCTGTTTCTGAATGTGGAACAACAACATATCTGCATACGCTGCCCAAGAATCCCGACGTCAGATAAAAATGGGTTCAGTTTATTTTTAGCGAACGTCCCATTCACGTCAGTAATGATTTACTCGTGTTCAGTACATTTCACCGTTGACTGTTTTGAGAACACATCGCAGTATAATGCTGGCTTTGGCAAAACACTTTTGCTCCAACATCAAGCTGTGCCAACTGTTCTGGACCCAGAACAAACTGTAAGAAACGTATTTAATGTAAAAGTATTTTTAAAACGGCAATGGCAGTTAAACTCATAATGTCAGTTAAACTCATAATCACAGTATTTTTACTTAATTTACTTCCCTGTTGTTTTTAGAGTCCATCATGTTCAGGTCCCATGTTAAAAGATGTAGGCTTTCAAACTGACCGACCCACTCAGATATCTGTGGTCATTTCACACCATGAGACCTAATTACGGTAGCAAAGGTATATTTTATATAATCATGTTTCATCATAATTAAAAACAATCATAACTGTACAGTTATATTCATAAGAAGCTTCAAAGTTTCATTGCTTAACTATTGCGGGTTATAGTCTATATTTGTGTAATTGTAGTATTGCAATCACAATTGATAGAAGAAAACATTAAATTTTAATTTTAACTTTCTAGGAACAATGACAGAGCAGTCAACAAAGGTTTCAGGTGTTGATTCCACCATACCCTGGACTACCTTACACTTTTAAAACATGAAAGACCTGCAAAAAGAGGTTGCTTTGATTTGAAGGAGGATGAAGAAAGTGTCATTTAAAATCTGTGACACTCAGGACATGACATATAACCCTGTTCAGTCTGTCACCACTCTGACAGAACCATCAATGCATTTGTGAATTTTGTCTTTTATGTGCACTTTATGTAACATTTGTTCAAAATACCATAATGTTGAAATTAATACATTAGTTATTTTTTTTCTCTTGTGATAGCATGTACACATCAAAAGCCTCTTATGAAGACACAAAATATGTTGTGTTTGAACTGTCTCCTTAAACTGTTAGAGACTTGTCCAGTATTTTCAAGAGCCTGCAATAATCAGCCTCTGTTGGCAACCTTCAGCTATCTGCTGCCCTGTGTATTGGTGCTTTATTCTTCCAGATAGAAAAGGTATGTGAGGTATACGTTTTTTGTGGTTAAAATGGTCTTAAAATATAATGAATATTACTCTTTAATTTTGAAGGTATTTGAGTCAATGCCCTTGAAGATAAAAAAGATTAAAAACAGAACCTTCGGAAGGCATGCCAGTATGTGGTAGCTACCACATTGAGAAAGAAATTAAAAAAAAAAGCCTGGAATGGTTGGAGATGTGGTGTAAGGCTAGACTGCATTGTGACAGACTGAAATCCCCAGACTCAAAAGTTTCTGTTTTCAAAAATGTTCTATTTCAAATGATTAGGTTTATCAAAGACGTTAGATCAAATTGCCAGAGACTGTTGGATAGTGAAAAAGTGGCAGCATAAGAAACCATCTCTACTACGTTACTACTTATATAAACACGTCTACTCATATAAACACCTTCTGATAAGCAAATAAGGAAAATAGGTCGCCTCATACGAAAGTACAATTTTGCCATATCAAAGCTGCTTTTTCAAATAGAACGTGTGCATTTTGTCATTGCCATTCAAAGCAAGTTAGTTAAATAATGTTCAACTGTTAGCAAGTTACAGAATAATTATGTGACAATAACCCATTTTGAAGTAACTTGGGTTACACGTGAAATGTAATACAAAATAACCACTCTAAATATATAACTTATAATATTTTTACACTTTCCATGTGGACACAGGCTGAGCCATTCTTTGTTGTTGTGCCTTCTGATTTCTCATCAGACTCCTGCTCAAACATACAGAGCTATAATATACCAAGAGTCATCGCCTGGTAGAGTCATCGCCTGGTAGAAATTGGCAGCACCTGCTACAATTGTAAACAGTTCCGCACATGTTCTGACTAGGGAGCATTGATAATTATTGCATAGGCTATAATGTTTGCCAATCATACAAGTGGGTGGTTACACTGACCCTTTAAAGGGAAAACACCCCAAAACTGACTGTCAGAGGATGAGAAAC
Source organism: Chromobotia macracanthus (assembly GCA_036877525.1). NCBI lineage: Eukaryota > Metazoa > Chordata > Actinopteri > Cypriniformes > Botiidae > Chromobotia > Chromobotia macracanthus. The sequence goes on along the minus strand of JAZGTH010000004.1, from coordinate 12,917,197 downwards.
AGGGTGGAAAAAGGTCATAAATCACTTAATTTTGAATATTGTTCACCCAAAAAACTTTAGTAATATTATAATTACATCTCAGGGTACATAATAAAATCCATTTAATAACATACTGAAACATGTTAAACTTCACCATCATGTTAGAGTATGTCAGATCTAAAGAATTCCAAACCATTATAAACTTTTCAGGCCGGGATTTGTCAAGATAACATAAAGTTTGTCCTCAAAACTTTATCCCTTTATCTAGTTTTTTGGAGAAGCATTTTGCCTGTGTGAGCTAGCAGTAGCTGTAGTGTACGTGCTGGACTTGTAGCTGTTTGCTGGAGGAAGTTTGAATTACTCTGCACTTCCTAAGGTAAGCTCTGTTAATTTGCTGTTAGTGTGTAGCCATCTGGATGGCGTTTCAGTTAACACCTTCAGACATTTTTGAGCCTTAAACCTGTTAATTGGGTAGGTGGGCACAGCTGTGAAGCAATCAGTGAGCCACATATCAGTTAGCACTTAAACTGGAGTGGAAGCGGCAGCCCTCGTGTGAAGCCTCCTCATGTAAAGACCTACGACTCAACCTGACATTGCACAGCAATGTATCCATTGCTCGTTCACTTTCTTCCTGCCTAACTTTCTCTCTCACTACTAACATGTGCTTCCAGTATATTCCCACTGTTTCTTGTAGACACAATATTACACACACAAGACAACGACGTTACCCACACCATCTATGCTTCCTCAGTAGCACCTCTACTCAGCCTATTATCCTACTTATCCCTATCCATTGGGTTGGAACTGCCAGTCAGCGGTCAACAAAACAGACTTCATCTCCGCCTTGGCCAGCCAGTCAAATCTCAGTGCTCTGGCACTGACAGAGACATGGATCAACAAGGAAAACACTACAACTCCATCAGCCCTCTCATCCAACTTCACTTTCACACACACACCCCGCCCCACAGGGCATGGGGGGGGGGACTGGTTTGGTTGTATCTAACACCTGGAATTTCACTCCACTGCCCTCTCTCTGTAATAATACATCATTTAAATATCACGCAATAACAGTCTCTTCTCCAGCAAAAATTCACCTGGTTATCATTTATTGCCCTCCAGGTCAACTGGGCAATTTCATCAGAGAACTTGACATGCTGCTATCATCTTTTCCAGAAGATGGCACTCCAATGGTATTTCTTGGTGACTTTAACATCCACCTAGACAGACCACAAGCAGTTGACCTCTTAGTTCTTCTGCCCCCATTTGACCTCCTACAAACTAACACTCCTCCCACCCACAAAGGAGGGAAGCAACTAGACCTGATCTTCTCTCGTAACTGCACCACAAATAATGTCCTTGTTACACCTCTACATGTGTCTGATCATTTCTTTATACAATTCACTGTTACCCTTCCTCCATGCTCACCACCCATCCCCACTCCTGTTTCTGTCCGTCATAACCTCCGCTCACTCTCACCACGCTTTTTATCAATGGTTTCCACTTCGCTCCCCCCAATAATCCAGTTCTCATCACTCAGTGCTTTAACATCCTGTCTTGACGATAAACCTAACCTTCTAACCTCCAGGCCGACATGCACAACACCCTCAAGTCCCTGGCTCTTTGAGACCCTCAGCAACCACAGGATCAAGCTCAGAGCCATGGAGAGAAAATGGCTCAAGGGAAAAGAGGCCCGCAGACCTCAGCAAGTATCAATTTCTCCTCTCTTTCTTTTCTAAAAGTATCTTCACTGCCAAAGCTGCCTACTTTCAAAATAAGGTCAGCAACACCTGACCTTGACAGCCGTCAACTATTCTCAACTTTCTCATCTTTCCTTAGTCCCCCCCCCCCACTACATCTCTGACTGCCAATGACTTTGCCAATTTTTGCACAAAGTAGCTATCATCAGCAACCAATTCTTTGCACCACACATCCCAACCCCCCTTTATCTCCATGCCATCCAACACTCTCCTCTTCCTCTCCTCTCTCTGAAACAAGCATCTCCAAAATTATCCTCTCCTTGACCCTATCCCCTCACATCTACTGCAAGCAATCTCTCCATCACTTTTGCCTGAACTCACACATTCTAAACGTGTCAATCTCTACATGAAACGTTCCCTCCATGTTCAAGCAGGCTTGAATAACCCCACTGCTCAATAAAACATCACTCGACCCCTCAGTGGTCAGCAACTATAGACCAATTTCACTCCTTCCTCTCAAAAGTTCTTGAAAAGGTTGTGTTTAATCAGCTGTCTTCCTATCTCTCACAGAACAACCTACCTGACAGTTAACAGACTGGTTTCAAAAAAGGACCTCTCTGCTGCACAGTGAACCATCAGATTCTGTTAACCTCACTCTCCAACCTGGGCATCTCTGGACCTGCACTCAACTGGTTCTTCTCATATCTCACAGACAGAGCTTTCAAGGTATCATGGAGAGGTGGGGAGTCAATGTCACATCAGCTGACCACAGGGTCCCACAGGGATCAGTTCTTTCTCATCTCATTTTCACAGCTTCTCTATGTGCAGTCATTAAAGCACATGGCTTCTCATACCACTGCTACGTAGATGATACACAGCTTTACTCTTCATTTTAGCCCGACGACCCCACCATTGCTGCCCGGATCTCCGCCTGCCTCTTAGACATCTCAGCCTGGCACCTCCAGCTCAATGGCATCTGTAGCTCAACCTCAGCAAGCCAGAACTTCTGATAATACTGGCCAACCCATCATTAGAATACAACTTCACAGTTGAACTTGGATCATCCACTCTTACACCCACTCGGTTCGTTAGAAACCTAGCTGAAATTCACTTCACACATTGCTACAATCTCTCGGTCATGCATGTTACAATCTCTCGGTCAAGCACATGCTTTACAACATCAGGAAAATCAGACCCTTACTGTCCGAGCACGCAACACAGCTCCTAGTCCAAACACTTGTAATATCAAGGCTGGACTACTGCAATGCCCTTCTGGCTGGCCTTCCTGCCAATGCTACCAAGCCCCTGCAAATGATCCAGAATGCTACAGCACGTCTGGTATTTAATAAACCAAAAACAGCCCATGTCACCCCCCTCCTGACTTTACACCACTGGTTACCTCTAGCCGCCTGCATCAAATTTAAATCTCTGATGCTTGCCTTTAGGACAGTAATCAGAACCTCTCCCTCCTACCTCAACTCACTCCTCCAGACATGTCCCCTTTAGCCAGCTACAGTCAGTTAGGAGCGACGTCTGATTGTTCTTTGGATAGAAGCGTCTGCTAAATGACTAAATGTAAATGTAATGTAATGTAGTTTTATATTGCAACAAAGTAGGTCATTTTAGTGGCTGTGCTGTGTGTGTGTGTATGTGTGTGAGATTGTGTGTTGATGTGTGCACTCTTATTACAATGCACAACACAGCTGCTTCTATTGCTTTTCCCATTCATGTATGTTTTGGTCTCTAGCTACTCATATGTTAGGAGAGATCTCACACTTTGCAGTTTGTCAGCAGCCAAAATTCAACAAATATTTGTTTGTAGAAATCTTTAAACAGATCGGGACCTGTTTGGAAGCCCACTATGATAGTTTTGTAGGTCTGATCCATTACAAAAGATATAGCAACCCAAGTGGGAACACCATCAAGGTCTGTGGTGAGCTTGGGTCTAAGAATAATAATTACTAGATGCTAAAGAAATGTGTGCTTGCCGTAGCAAAACTTGGGCCAGAATATTTCAACATTGAAATGTTTTAACACAATGTTAACATGGTGCTAACTTGTTGTTGGTAACAGTCTGGATGATCTTTTTCTTCTTTGGTCCGGAGCACACGGCATCCATTTCTCCCAAAAAATACCTGAAATACTGATTCATCTGACCACAGTACACATTTTCACTGTGTGACGGTCCATCCCAGATGCCTCCAAGCCCAGAGAAGTCAACGGCGCTTCTGGACACTGTTAACATAGGGCTTCCTTTTGGCACAGTACAGTTTTAACTGGCATTTGTGGATGTAACTACGTATTGTGGTACTTGACAAAGGTTTGCCAAAGTACTCCTGAGCCCATGTGGTGATATTGCTTATAGATGAATGACGATTCTTGATGCAGTGCTGCCTGAGGGATCAGAGAGCACGGTTGTTCAGCTAAGGCTTGCGCCCTTGTCCTTTACGCACTGAAATTCCTCCACATTCCTTGAATCTTTTAATTATGTTATGCACTGTTGAAGGTGAAATAAGCAAATGTCTTCCTATCTTTCTTTGAGGAACATTGTTTTTAAACGTTTCAATAATTTTCTCACGTATTTGTTGGCAAACTAGGGATCCTCGGCCCATCTTTGCTCTTAAAGGACTAGACCTTTCTTGGATGCTGCTTTTGTACCAAATCATAATTACAATCACCTCTTGACATCACCTGTTTCAAATCACATCGTTATTTAACCAATTTCCCTGATTACTAGCCCTAAATTGCTCCTGTTCCAACTTTTTTTGAAATGTGTTGCAAGACCCAAAATAGGAATTTTGTTTTTTTTGAAGAAAAAAACAATAAAAATCATGAGGAACACATTAAATAATGTGCTGTTGTATTGTCTGCAATGAAATACAAGTCAAAGTAAATTTAGAAATCACTACTTTCTTTTTTTATTTGTGTTTTCCATACTGTCCCAACTTTTTTGATTTGGGGTTGTACTAAAATATGGCTTATTCATGATGTTATGAGGTTGCTAGGGTAATCTAAATGATTGCTAGGGTGTGGTCAGGAAGTTGCAAGGGCAATACCTGAAACCCACTGACAGCCTGAGCCAAATAAGCCCACCCACGTCTCTACAATGTTCTAATGCTGAGATATGGCTTATTCGTTTTATTACATGGTTGCTAGGGTACAGTAAATGGCTACCTGGGTGTAGCTAGACCGTTAACAGGGTAAAACCAATAGAAGGTGATGAATGACTTTGAAGTCATTGTGTTTATTTTGTTTTTGCAAGCAAAACACTGATTCTTTTTTGTATAATATAGCTCTTGTAGTGTGCACTTTATGATTTGCTATTTCTGCATTAATTTCCAGCAGGTCTATTAAAGAGAATGGTATTAAAGAGAGATGAGCATGCAGAGACTGTTGTAAAATAGTATTGTCCACTATTACTGTTAGATGAAATAATAAAGTTGTTCAAAAGATACTGATGACATGGCCTGATGTCATACTTGTTATTCTTTTTTAATGTAAATAAAAATATTTTTCCATTATTTTTCCTTATTGGAATTTATAAACATTTCCTTTTAAAGAGTTTTCTCAGAGTTATCTCATTTCATATTAACAAAACATCTCTTGGTTACATATGTAACCTCAGTTCCCTGACAAGGGAACAAGACACGATGTCTGGTTTGACGCTATGGGAAATGCCTTCGTGTGACAAGTGTCTGAATTGGCCCATAGCGGTGCCTGATGTGCATCAGGTGCGCTCATGAGTATAATAGGGCACCTGTAGAGCATGTAATGAACTTCTTTCTCTGAAGAAGACATAGATAGGTGCTGTGAGGCATGGCAACGAGATGCAGTGTCTTGTTCCCTTCTCAGGGAGGGAGAGATGTTTCCGACAATGAAAAATGGTACCCAAAATATCAGCAAAAGCTAGTTTCCGACCGAGAGACATTCCCTTTCGAGGGAACTCAACACTGCGTCTGGTTTGACGTTATGGGGAACACAATACAAACTGTGACATGCCAAGGGGAGCGAGTGCCACATGGTCCGTGTTGAAACACAGTCACCATAGGCATTACTCAAACACCCTACACACACTACTGGTGACAAAAATACCTCTCTCTGGGCCACTGCCCAAACACAAAGCCCTGTAATGTTTACACTGGACATATAGAGAGGTTCTCAGTGTGGGACTCAAACCCTGGTCTTCCGTGCCAGTGTCGGTGCGCCAGGGTCTGTAACATACTGTGCCATTGCATCAGCTGCATAAAGGCTTGGTAATAAAGGCTCACAGGCCCAACACTGTCTTTGAGAGAGCTGACTTAGTGCAAGCGACAGCTTGCCAGCCTGTCACCAATGGAGCGGGGGACCCTCTGTAGTGAGGGTACAAAACACTCAACCCTGAGGACTAATATCTAATGGAAGCTGGTAGATAAAGGCTTTAGTGCTCAAACATCGTCCTTTGACCGAGCTCTTGAGGAGACAAGGGCCTTCTGTCATGAAGGTCCTAATTCGTGCACCACAGTTCGTCTAAGCACAGCGCCCTGCTGAAAGGTACAGCACACTAAAACACAGGGAGTTGTTCAACACAGGACTTGAACGCCAGACTTCTATGTCAGTGTTGGTGTGCTAATGCCATGGGAGCGGGGGATCCTCTGTATATAGAGGGTACCAAAAACTCTCAACCCCAAGGACTGACGTTTGAGGGCAGCTTGCAGATAGAGGCTTCAGCAGCTCAAGCATCATCCTGTTGACCAAGCTCTAAAGGACGCAAGGACTTCCTGCAGTGAAGGTCCTAGTCGCCACCTAAATGCAGGGCCCTGCTGCCAGGTACAGCACACTAGTACCCAGAGAGGTGTTTGACACAGGACTCGAACACCAGTCTCCCAGAGCAGTGTTAGCACACAATCCAAGCGTGTCATTGGGCTGGCTGCATAAAGGTTAGAGCTCTAGGGGGAGCGGAGTTGTACTCTAGCCGCTTCCTGCTCTGGGCTGGAGCTCTGGGGAACAGAATTTTACTCTACTCGCATCCTGCTCTAGGGAGGGCAGAGGACCCGCTGTAGCACAGATAAGGGTACTACTCTGCACGCAACCCAAAGGAGTCATAGTTCTGAGGTGAGCTTAGGTGGAACAACCGGCCACAGCTACCTGGAACTAACATTCTCTTTCCTGAGGGCCTTAGGGGGGCAGAGGACCCTCCACAGAAAGGGTGCTACTCTATTCAAACCTAGAGAACCAGCGCCTGACTGGGAGCTAGTAGTAGCTGCCATCCCCCAAAATCACTGTCACCTCCAGCGAGTCCTGCGGGAAATGGAGGACCCTCTACACCGGGCATTAATCCACACTCACCCTAGGGCCAGAGCAGCGGTAAATTAACCATCACTACCTGCAGTTACTGGCCCTAATGAAGTTCTGGGGAAGCGGGAGGGATCTTCTAACGTGAGACCTGCTCTATGCTCAACTTAAGCCTCAGGAAAGCGAAGCTCTCGTGGAGGTGGAGACCTTCTATAATGGAGGTACAAATCCAACACTACCTGGAACACAGCAATCGGACAGAAGTCAGCTGATTGCTAGCTGCCACCATCCAACACACCATTTCCTTAGCGAGTCGGAAGGTGGAAAGGTTGAGGACCTTGTATTGCCTTCTCTACCACAGAGGGAGGGTGCCACTCTGCCAATCCATAGGAGCCAGACTTACAAAACTGCTGAGCTCAGTCTAAAAACAAACCCCATATAAATTGCTAATTTACATACAAAGTTACGTAATGCTATGATAAACTGAAAAATCTGAAACTTTTAATCTGTTAATTCAATTAAGTTGAGGTTAAAGAATACCCTTAATATTTTGGGTGGGCTTTAGTGCCCAGTAGTTTTTTATACATATATATATATATATATATATATATATATATATATATATATATATATATATATATATATATATATATATATATATATATATATATTCCATGTATTGATACCATTTCATGGAATATGTTCGTTTGTAACCATTTGTAATGTTTCCATTTTTAAACTGTAATTAAGACCTTAATGAACAGAGCACTGCAGCCCCTACCTTAAGTCCCTGAGCTCATTTGCATGTTAATTATCATTAGCATCATGGGGGAAATGGCCCCATAACAGCTTAATTAGCAGTTTAATCATATTTTTGGCCACCCAGAATGTTGCTTAAGAGGAAATATAAGTTCCTCCTAGTTCAATCCGATCTTTTTGCTTTAGCTTTTCAGTATTCAATACTATTCAGTAGAATCAAAACTACTACATTTCTGATGCTGCAGTGAAGGGTTTATTAACCCAATTCTTAGTTACTTTGTCATTACTTTGGCAGGACAAAAGTGCAAGGCCATGTTTGCTTTCCTGACAGTTTTTCTTTAAATGTAGTAAACATTTACATGGACATCAAAAATTAATCATAAAACAACAGAGCCCATTAAAATGTGTGGAACTGGTCATTTACAACAATAAAAAATATGTATCAAACTAACCCTGTTCATTTTAGTGGGTTAAAAGAATCAGTGTTTCTCTCGTTAGTCACATATGTAAGGTCTTCCCAAAAGATGGCGATAAAGCATCACAATTCAAAATAGAAAGAGGCTATGTGAAGACGGCAGTGCCGATGACGGTTTGTGCTTTAACAATAATAGGATTTTAGCGTTGCTATGAAAAATGGTACCCAAAATATCAGCAAAAGCTATTTTATTTTGTATGTAAACATGCTGGTTATTGACTGATTCATGACGAACTGGGTAATCTATGTAAGGTTATAAAGTTATAAAGTATAAAGTTAATTTAGGACTATACTGCTGTGCAATTTTAATTATAGTAAATATAACTGGGCCAGAAAAAGTTATCATAACACAAGCAAAAGGTTTTCAATATATAATAAAGAAACAAATTTGTGTTAAACTGTCACAGCTACATTTAAATAAAATGAAATTCTATTTATATGGTGGTTTTTACAACGTTGCATTTCTTTAAAGCAGCTTTACATATAATAAAAAAATAAAACAGAGAACAAATGTCAAACATGTTCAACAAAGAATATGTGGTATTATTGACAATAATATGTGTGAGATGTATAAAACCAAACAGGCATACTAGGTTTATAGTAGGTTTATGAATAAAGGGTTGACTGAACCGATAAAACTACAATCATATTAAACAAGATAGGCCATTCCAGCTTACATGGAGATGGCATATAGAAAGATCTTATGGGACAGGGGTATAAGGGATTTGCAATAGCAGCATAAAATACACACAACACACAAACGTAAAATACATACAAAAAATACCTGAACATTACACAGTGGAGGAGAATGAAAGAGATTTAGAGACAAAGAAATAACAAAATAGGAGAGTGTAATTAGAAGACTGTAATTTACGGTGACCGGGAAGGGACCTTCTCAGTCCTCACTTATTTTTATCGTGATCACGACATATTAATACGTGGTAACGTGATACTATGTCGTGGCCACAATATATTAATCCGTGGGAAAGTCATAGCATGTTGAGGCCACGACATATTAACACGTGGGAACGTGATAATATGTTGTGGCCAGGAGATCAGTTTGTTGAGGTAACGACACACTTGAATGATGATCACACGGGGTTCATTCGTTACAGAAGAGACACGGATCAGCACGATCTTTGGATTTTTAAGGGAACACAATATTAATGAGGAAAACATAGCCACAATTGAACAAGACAAGGTAATGGGTCATTTTTTTTATTGTTTATTAATATGTATGTGTATATGTAAGAGGTTAGTTTTAAATGTATTTTATACTGTGTACACCACAGACGCCATTTGATCAAGCTTGAGCTCACGGAATTCGTATGTATTTTGTGAGGTCGGCGATTAGTGTAAATTCTTACGATGTTAAACGTACAACAGCTTATGATTATTAGAAAAGTGAGACAGCAAGCTCAAATCACAGTAGCAGCAGCTAGCTTATTTTCGAGAGCTTAACACACACACACACACACACACACACACACACACACACACACACACACACACACTATGCATTAATACTTTTTTCCTAAAGGCGACGTTTGTGAGTGCTGCATAGTCAGTCAGACTGTACGAAAGGCTGTCCTAGGAACCAAAGTTGTTGCACACGGACTGATTTACAGTGTTGCACACAGGTAGACAATTTGTTAAACGCTCCTCTCTGCACGGTTGTTTATGCTCTGTATAATGCGGTTTATGCCTTGATGTAAGTACATTTGTATGTGTATGTTTATTTAGTATATGTTATTGATGTTCCGCGATTGTTTGCCGTTCTGTTTATTTGCATTGATTAAGGTATTTCAAAATAGGTTATCAAATGCAGCGTATTATTACTGCCATTGCTTGTTACTTCTCAGTGTTTTAAGTATGATTATTTTGGGGATCTTCATTAAGACCCTGATCGGTGTTGCGCACAGAAGAGGCTGTTTTATTTCTGGTGACATATTTGTTCTCCAGGCACTGCACAATCTGCTAAAGCAATAACAACGTGGGCCGCTATTTGTGGTTGCTACGCTGACCAGTTAAATTAACCGAGGTAATGTTGTACTGTAAAACTGTATTTTTATAACATATGTAGAAATGTTGTATTTATAAAAACAGAAACATTTGTGGATGTTGCAAAGTCAGTCAGATACCTTTGGATTCATTATCAAAGTAATGTCTAATGACCAGACATGAGGAATGTAACCTATTTTGTTCCTTTTTTTTACTTGTTACTCCAGATTGAAGAGATAATCCAACATCTGGAAAAACTGCTCTCAGTGGCTCGAACTGTATCTGAGAAGCAGCAGTTCATTACAGATGTGATTTTTCCTGAGGTGAGTTATTGAGGGCATGTATGAAATGAACAATTATTACAAGAATTGTATAAGCAACAAAAGTGAGAAACTGCATTGAGGTAGTACAAGTGTGAAAATATTTTGGGAGCACTGTTTAAAAATGTATGTCTCAAGAAATAAAAATGGAATCATGACTTTACACTCTCTAACCACTAGATTTCAAACTATAGTACTTAAGTACAAACACCAATTGAAGTGAACTAAGAATAAAGCTTGAATGTGCTATAAATTGTCACAATACAGTTTAGTAATGTATTTTTGTAGCTTTTCATTTCAGTGGATGCAAAGCAACTTTAAAAGAAAAGTCGTTTTGTATTTGAAGATACGCTGCTAAATCAGTGCTGCTAAGTCCATAGCTTTTTTTTAGCTACAGAACATTATTTGCATTGTGACTGTGCTCACTGAAAAACTGGTTGGCTTTTAGGAGCTCTTCACCATTTATAAAAATTTGCGGCTCAGGGATATAAATATACATAATAATAGTAAGTTAGACAGTTAAATATATATACAGCACAATAAAATAAGATTAATTACTAAACAGGAACATTATTATCAAATAATGTAAAGCAAACGTAAAGAGAATGTACGGTGGACTGCAACCTCTATATTATATGCCGCGCACAGCTGTAACCTGACACCTCGTCTCTGCGTCCCGCTGCACTGAATTCCAGTCTCTGCTGTATGTTGATTGGCTCAGGTGAGGGAAGCGGGGTTTGTGTGGAACTCGTTGGCCAAAAGGTAGTGTTAACAGAGTTGAAGAGAGATTAGAAGGATAGCGAACTACAGCCTTTTTTACAGCCGCCCCAGATTTCCGTAAGGAAATGTGTACATATACAAAAAGGCTTCTATTCTTCTGTGTGGTTCATCAATCAGGGATGGCGGGTAATTGTATAAGGCATGCTACTGGTCGGATGTAAGCTTTGTCACCCACCTGAACCTTGGCTGTCCTCACTTTAGTGCCAGCTCTGGGGAATACTTCTGACACTTTTCCCACAGGCCAGAGAGCTCTGGGTAGCTGTGGATTGATGATCAGCACCGTAGTGCCAACCTGGATGTCTGGAGTATCCGTTTGCCATTTTTGACGCCTTTGAAGGCCTGGGAGGTAGAATTTGAGGTAATGTCTCCAGAATTGGTCTGCAAGGATTTGGCTGTGACGCCATCAATGTCGGCTGAGCAGCTCAGACTGGAGATATACTGTCAGGGGGAGTGAAGCATCTGGCCGCCCCATTAGGAGACAATTTGGAGTAATGGGGTTGCAATCCGAAACCTCAGATGATGTATATCTGAGTGGTTTGGAGTTCAAGATTCCTTGACCGCAATCAGTGACCGCAAAAGTCACTGATTGAGTCTCTAGAGTAACCATTAGTGCATTTTTCAAAGAACTAATTTCTCGCTCCCAGCAGCCCCTATGGCGAGTTGGGAGGATTGAAATAGAATTCAATCTGCTGTTTAGCCAATTGTCTCTGCAGATCCAGAGAGTTCCTTTAGCTCTCTTTCACCTCCTCTGAAATTTGTGCCTTGATCTGACGAGCTCATGAGGTTTTCCTCGCCAAGCCGTGAACCGCGAGGGCCATAAGGAAGGAGTCAGGTTCTAGACTATGGAGGATGTCAACGTATACTGCTCTGGTGGTAAAGCATTTGAAGATTATTTCCCATTTTTTCTTGTTGCGCCAACCTGTCTTGACAGAATAGGGACCAAAGCAGTCCACACCAGTGAAGTAAAAGGCGGGCTTGAAAAAACATAGTCTTGCCGGGGGGATCCACCATTTTAGGAACCTCTGGGTTCTTCCTCCATTTTTGGGTTTACCAGTCCTCCGCTGTTCTAAGTCTGACGGGAAACATTTCTGCTGTGCTTGCTGCAAAATGCTAATTTCTGCATTTCTGTAGTCACTGGCTATGGGCTTACCACCGGCTGCCCCCTGAAGAGCAGTAGACTCGATTAGCTCTTCCAGATTGTTAAATTGACTAATATCAGAGGTGGTGGTGCAGACCAGATTACTGGAACTAGTCTTACGAAGTTTGTCATTATCTAATTCCTCTGGTCTGGGGCATTCAGGCCACAGACTGGGTGGGCCTTTCAAGAAAGGTGGCCCTTGGCACCAGTGGCTTCCCAAGCCGAGCTCACAGAGACTTTTTCCCTGAGTGATGTTATCAGCTGGATTACTTGTGGAGGGCACATAACGTCAGCTTTGTTGCTCTGTGAGATCCTGGGTCTCGGCTACCCGAGTCCCCACAAATACTTTGAAATGGCAAGAATCAGATTTTATCCATGTGAGAACTGTGGTGGAGTCTGTCCACAAGACTGTTTGGCGTGTGGGCAGGGTCAACTTAGTCCTGAGTATTTTGGCAAGGTGAGCTTGCGCATGGTAACCTCACTACTGTCCTTGGCACGGTATTTGTAGGAGATTGGATCAGACTAATGGTTCCAGAGGAGCCCCAGTGTCGATACCGGGATGTCCGTTTGACCTTGCAAAATCCAGAGTTCTGCACTGTCCGATATGGCATCCTGAGGCAGATAACTTATCGTTGAAGGGGCATTGCTGGACCACTGCCTCAGCTCGAAGCCTCCATCTTCCAGCAGGTTTCTGATTCAACGAAACATTTTGCTGCCTCTGCTGAGATGAAACTTTGTAGGCAGTTGTCTACATAAAACAATTTCAGTACCGATGGTCAGGGATGTGTTTCTGGAGTGCAAAGATGGCACAGCAGGGGCTGCAGGTAGTGCAGCACGGGAGGACTTGCAATTCGTACACATTGGGTTGTTCCTATACGTTTAGGTCTCTCCAGAGAAAACACAAGAGTGGTTTGTCTTCTGGGAGCAGTCTAACTTGGTGGAACATCCCCTTGATGTCGCTGCTGATTGCTCCTGAGTGTTCCCTAAATCCGAGAAGCACAGCAAGTAGGGATGACCCCAATACTGGTCCTGGAAGCAAAGCTTTTGTTTTGTTTGTGAAATTGGAATGAGCAATTGAAGACTATCCAGTTTTTCCCGTTGTGCTGCATTATGTGATGTGCCAGGAGTGGGGACAGTCTGACACAGCACTCTGTTACAGTTTGTTTATGTAACCTGCTTGCTTCAGTTTCAAAATCTCAGCAGTATAGGCATCTGTTTGCGGTGGGTTTTTGGCCAGTCGCTTTTTGGAGGCCCTCAGTTGCGATAGGACAGCTTCTTTAGGTGCTATGAGTTCTGGCATGTTCTTAACACGCAAGAGAGGGGTGACTTAACGCTTGACACCATACACCTCGATCCTTATTGTCTTCCATATGGATATGCATCCATTCTCCTCTTTCCATTTCTGAAAATCACTCTGCTGATTTTAAGAAGAACTTTACAGCTAGTAGGCGGCTTATGAATCAGGAGAATCTCATTCATGGTGTTGAACAGACATGTGCTGGTATCAGCAGTTTCATCTTTTACAGGCTCTGGATTCTCTGGCCTGCCCGCACTGATGTCATGCAGAGCCATGAGGTGTTGGCTGCTGCACTGTCTGCAACGCATTTTCAGGTTACATTCTGCTGACTTGTGAGCTCTACCACAGCGCCAACATCTGTTGTTGTCTTTGACCCAGGTCCGTTTTTGGCCTTTAGTAAGTTGCTTGAAGTTAGTACAGTTGTTGAGGGAGTGCTTATTGTTATCACAGTGGGGGCAGTAGGGTCTCGGAGAAGCCCTGCAGATGACAGCAGATGGGGTACACTCAGAAATGACTTCTCATTGCCCAGAAAGATTGTGGTGCTCTTACCGGCTGGCTTAGAGTCTCTGATAGTCTCTCTTGTTTGTGTCAAGGGCCCTCTGCGTTGATTGTTTGCAAACCTTGTAGTGTCCTCTTGAACTTGGGTTTCAAACTTCAGCCATTCAACAAAATCCAAAAGTGTAGGGATGGACATGCGATGTGGGTGTGCAAACCCTCGAAACCCTGATCTTAGGTCGTGTAGAAGTTTCCCAAGCAACCGAGACACGAGACCCGCACTGTAACTCGAAAGTGCCCTTCCTGCCTAACTGCTCCAGCATACCAACCAGGGAACAGACTTTGAGAGCAAAAAGTATAAATGCCTTCTGGTCTCCGCTAACAATGCTTGGGCCGTCCATTAACTTTGCAATCCTTTGTAGAGCTAGCTGATGTGGCTGGCCATACTGCTGGTCTAAGGCAGCCATTGTTCTTGTGTAAGGATGTGGTGAATGGCAGTACAAGTCAGTGATTTGTAAAGCCTCCTCCAATTTCAGATGGTCCATCAGTATCTGGAATTTGAACCTTTCTGTTCCATTAGCTGGGAGGATATCTTTGAGGGCAATTTTCAGTCATGAGAACTCTCTTGGGCTGGGATGTATGAAGTCAGGGATTGTGGGAGTTGGACCTCGATACATCAGTTCTTGTTCAGAAGGAGGTGATCGATTTTGTGACCGGCATGGCAGCTGGGGATGCCTAGCAGGGTCTTGAGGGTCCCGGTATGGAGAATTTGAGAGGTCATGTCTGTAAGAGTAATGCCCCTCTGGTTTCTGACCTCCTTGTGATAGATAATGGTAGGAGGATCTGTGTTCCGGAAGGGGGGCAGATGCTGGAGCTGGGCTTTGTGAAGGACTTTTGAAGGACTCTGTTTGATAACTAAGGCGTGGAGCTGGTATGGGTTGGAACCTCCTCTCTTCAGAACGTGCCTGTGGCTGGACACGTGCAGGAATAGGACGACTGGAGCTATACTGCCCCGGAGGAGTGATGAATGAAGGAGACTGACTTCTGGGATGTTGGTGCTCTCTCTGAATTTGTAGCTGCTTCATTTGTTGTTTGAGCTGGGGAAAGGTCCTTTGCATGTTGGTCATTTGCACTCTGAAATGTGTCCCTTTCCTGCTGAATCATCTGCAGGGCCTTGGAGATCCTTATTCTCTCTCCTTATGACATCTGATGCAAATTCAAACTCCTTATCTGACCACTGTAGCAGGCTGTCAGCTTCATGTGGAGTAAAGCCAGTTGCACCTTCCTCTGCTTCATCGCCTTCAGCCAGTCTGGTTGAATGAGGAAGTGGTGACATGGGTTGGGAAACATACTTAGGTGGATTGAAGCCAGTGAGATCACACTCATCGTAACGTGCAGGAAGGACCATCCTCCTCCTGACTCGCACAGTATGCTCATCCTCTGCATGTCGTGACATCTTCCATCTCTTTGGCAAGTCCAGGATCCGGCTCGAAGGACCATGAAAAACTGGTTGACTTTTAGAAGCTCTTCACCTTTTATAAAAATTTGCCGGCTCAAGGTGCTGACCCACCAAAGACCATTTGATTAGAGGCAAACAAAGAAGCACTTGGTTTCTGGGGATATCCCATTTATTGTCACCACTCAACAGACTGGATTGTGTTGCGTTGTGGGGTTGTGTTGTGGTTTTCTATAAACAAAACAGTAATATACGTAAATGTACATAACAATAATAATAAGTTACACAGTTAAGCATATATACAGTACAATAAAATAAGATTAATTACTAAACAGGAACAGTATTATCAAATAATGTAAAGCAAACGTAAAGAGAATGTACGGCGGACTGCAACCTCTATGTTATATGCCGCGCACGTGTCTGGGCTGTAATGCGCATAGCAGGTTGTTTATAACAGTTTGCCCGTTATATATAAAGAAATAAAGCAAACTTTACTTCAAACAAAAATATAATATTCACATCAAAGCTAAACACTAGCAATGACAATGATAAAGATATGCATATAACACAAACTACGGGATTACGGGCGCTGCTAATAACTACACACATAACTGCGTACAGTTCCCTATTCCCTACACACACACACACACATATAAAGGTGATGTTTGTTGGTTGATCGTAAGACATTACAGTGTCAATTTACTAAAATATAAAGCAGCTTTTGTGCACTTACAGAACAGTGATGTGAGCTAAGCTCTGGCTAGAGATTTTTTGGAACCATTTGTTTAAATACATGTGCTATTTTATATTAGTGTAAATCTAATTTGTTATAAATGGAAACCTGTAATGCTAGTGTTCATTAAATCACTTAACCACTATAGGCATTTGAATTTAGTTCAAGTTCAAGTGGAGTTTGTCATTTCAACCATATACAAGTACTTAGTGAAACAAAATGATGTTTCTCCAGGATCCAGGTGCTACATAAACACAGAACTATAAGGCTACACAATTTATACATAAAGTGCACAAGTGCAAATGTGCAGACAGCACAAGACAGTACAACGACTTCTGGAGCAGACAATGGACATAGTAGGTCCCAGTGCAGCGCATAGTAGGTTTCAAAGTGATCCTGGTGAAATAAAAATATAAGTGTTAACATACGACTATGTGCAGTGTAGTTTTTGCTGCAAGTATTTAGCAGAAAAAAGTATTTAACAGCAGTTAAAGTTTTCAATGTGCAAAATAAAATGATCTTCTCAGCTGTTCTCATTATCCACTCATTATCATTGCGGTCCGAGACAGTGCAATTCCCAAACCAAGCAGTGATGCAGATGCACAGGATGCTCTTGATAGTCCCTAGAACATGGTGAAGATGGGGGGTGGGAGATGTGCTTTCCTCAGTCTTCTCAGGTGCTTCTCAGTAGTACAGGTGCTACTGGGCTTTCTTTGTTATTGAACTTATGTTGAGCTACCAGGTGAGGTTTTCCGCCAGGTAAAACTAAGATCGCTAAGATCGCTCTTAGCGATCTCCACGGAGGAGCTGCCAATGTTTAGTGGAGAGTTGTCGTTGTCTGAATTTATGGTATTCAATGACAAATGCTCAGCAGCATTCACTATTACAAAAGAACACATTTCTTATTGATGTACTGTATATGCTCTACATGTTTGAAGCATTTGTTGGTAACATCAGTATACACTAAAAACTTAAACCTTTTCTGAACACATCTTCTTCGATGCAGGAAAATATTCTGAGACACCATGTCTGCAGTTGATTGGCACTGCAACACATTTTGATGGCACATTAAAATTTCCCTTTCAATGGAAAATGAAGATTAAATAAAAGCTCTACAATTGCAGAACTGGGTGAGTAAATTTTATTGAGAGTTCTCCAGCGGAACAGTTTACATTTGTGTTTGAGAAGAGAAAGAACTTTGTTCTGCACAGAACAGAAAGAAGTATAGAGTTTTTGTCAGATGTAAAGAAGACTGACCTGTGATGAACCAATGTTCATGTAGTGTTCATGTAGTGTATTCATTGCTGTGACCTATGTAATGTATAGAATGCATGCTGACCAGAAAACAATGGAGATAATGTCGTACTGTGAAACTACCTATTAAAATATAGCCTATATAGACTATACATAAAATGCTTTTTTAGACAGCGTTTGTGGGTGCTGGGAATTATGACAATCAGAATGTGTGATGACCTTGTAATTCATTATCACAGTAGTGTTGCAATTACAAGGAAATAAATGACATTTGCTATGGTTAGACAGATTTTTGTAATTATTGAAAAGCATTTTATTTAAAAACATTTATACGTACATTTTATATGTATATAAAATAATTATACATTCATGTGGTGTTTTTTATAACTTTTAACTTTTTTATAAATACTTATGCACCTCTTCTTTAATGTCTTCTGTATACATCTATTCTTCAGTGCTGCTGAACGTACAGAAACCTATTCTTTGGCATCCCATTATGTTTTTGCTATTGTGGATTGTGCAGTTTGTGGAGAACATGTCACCAGAAATAAAGGCTCTTCTGTGTACAACACTGATCAGGGTCTGTCAGAATGAAAAAGAACATTGACTTAATGAAGATCCCCTAAAATAATAATACTTCAAACACTTAGAAGTAACAGACAAGTATTAATACACTCTGTTTGATGATAAATCAGGTGCCATCACACTATCTGGGTAGCTGGTTGAGAGCCAAATATGGACAGGATTCTGATAAGAGAATTAGTGATTGAAGAAGAGATTCTTCACAAGGATGCATTTATTAAACATTCTTCAGGTTGTCATCTGCACCAACTATTCTTTTGGCAATGACTGCATGAATGTCATCTGCATTTATGGTCTAAAGGACCATACATGTGTCTGTTCCCCGAATGGTGAGGCAAAAAAATAGACCTGCAGCAAGACCTAGACAAAATCTTATCTTGATTAAACCAGAAAATAACACGAGAGAACAAAAACATTTTCTAAAGCTTGGGCTCCTTAACATAAGATAACTAACACTGAAGGCGGTTATTGTAAGCGAAATGATCTCAGATAACAGTTTTGATATACTTTGTTTAACTGAAACCTGACTCAAGCTAGATGATTACATTGGTCTCAATGAATCCGCCCAACCAGGCTATTCTTAAAAGCACGAGCCCCGTCTGGTTGATCATGGTGGTACTGGTGGCTCGTGCTTGCTACTGTGTATAGACCTCCTGGGCACTACATTGAAATTCTGAACAAATTTTCAGTTTTTCTCACTGATCTGTTGGTGACTGTTGACAAAGCTGTTGGAGATTAATCAATATTCATGTAGATGATGCAAATTATGTGGCGGGAACTGCATTCAGGGACCTGCAAAACTCTTTCGGAGTCACGCTTAACATTACTAGACCTACTCATCACGTTAATCACACGCTAGACCTAATTATATCACATGGACTGAACCCTACAGATATAGATTTCACACCGCAAAGTGATGATATTACTGATCATCATATTTCATTCGCAATACAAATCGCTGATGTTAGCTTTATTGCTCTTTGCTATTGATTGGGGAAAACCATTACCTCAACCACAAAAGTCAGATT
Source organism: Chromobotia macracanthus (assembly GCA_036877525.1). NCBI lineage: Eukaryota > Metazoa > Chordata > Actinopteri > Cypriniformes > Botiidae > Chromobotia > Chromobotia macracanthus. Next base: position 12,897,932 of record JAZGTH010000004.1, on the reverse strand, counting down.
CACCAATGCCCTTCCCAATATGGCTAACCTACTTGGCACACCCATAAATGCTAAAGATCTAGATAAATTGACAATCAGCATGGACTCAATCTTCTCCACTACTTTGGCTACCATCGCACCCTTCAAAATAAAAAAGGTTAGAGAAAACGTAGGTTAGAACAGTATTCTAACTTAACAGTATAACAGTACAACTCTCACTTTGAAGAGAGAAACCCGCAACCTTGAGCGAAAATGGAGGAAATCTAATCTGGAAGTTTTCAGACTAGCGTGGAAGGATAGTATGTCCTGTTATAAAAAGGCTCTAAAAGCAGCAAAGGCTTTTCATCTTAGCACACAAATAGAAAAACATAAAAATAACCCTAGGTTTTTATTTAATATAGTTAACAGATTAACTAATAAACAAACACTGCCTGAAGACAATGTGCCATCAAACTTTAGTAGTAACGACTTCATTACTTCATTACTGAGCAGATCTCCAGATCCATCTGCTCAGTGCCACATGGTTTTGCTACAGCTGAGAACCATACATTTACGAATACAGAGGCTATGCCAAATATTGTTAAAAAAACATCTCAACAGCTGGCTATAACAACTTATTATATACTGTCTTCCTATTACTCTGGAATATGTCTACATTCTATAAATTACTCTGCATTTCATATAATGTGATGAGTTTGACATTAAATCATGTTTTCAATTTGTACTGGGTCCAAATCATAGGATCACTTGACACTTTTAGGAAACTACATTGCAATCTGACCATGCTTCTTAAAAATGTGGTGTCTCAGCGATACATACTGGTGTGTGTGTGTGTTGCGGGTCAAGCCCATTTGTGGACATCTGTGATAATTAGGTTAATAAAAGAAGTTAAAAAAAAAACAAATAAAACCCATTACAACACTTAAATGATTTATAACTTTTGAACAAAAGATGGCCACCAAGTTTTTATGAGGCTGCCAAGATGTTGTGACAATGACATGTAGTGTCTATTTTATATGATCACCATCAAATTTATTGAGATGGAATAAGAGAATGACTCATTGCGAGTATCTCTAGATGTTACACACCTGGAGTTTGAAAAAGTACATTTTCAATATAATTCAAAGTGGCTGACAGGAAGTAGTGTTGACTGACAAGTTTGGTATGGTAGGACTCGGCATGAGCCATAGAATATGTAGTATGTAGTCACATCCTTTATATTTAGTGTAAATAGCCATTTTTTATATCTCTGGTTTAGCAGGTAGAGCTGTGACAAAACTATGCATGCCAACTCATGTCAAGCCCGTGATGACACATACCAAACATTGCCAAGATACAGCCTTATATCCATTTTTGAAAGTGAAAGTGACATATTTGTCAAATATGGTAACCCATAACCGAAATGTGACCTCTGCATTTAATCCATCACTGGTGAGGAGTGAACACACACACCAGGAGCAGTGGGTAGCACACTACTGTTCCCGGGGAGCAATTGGGGGTTAGGTGCCTTGCTCAAGGGCACTTCAATAGCTACCTGCCAGCGCTGGTAAACATTTTCATAATGGAAAATGATGTCATAGGGTGCGTTAGAATAAAAAAATAGGAAAAAATCAGGAAAAAATAATTTTGTTAGGACCTATGAGTCAAACATTATGAGCATAAACAAAGTGAAACTTTGAACTGTTGGTGGTGCTAGAGGGTTTCAGTTAGAGACTCCTAATTTGGTCCAGTAACATATCAGAGTGTCCTCTATGTGTGCCAAATTTACTAACTTTTCTATGTACCATTTTATGGGCTGTCATAGGTGCAAGAGCTTAAGAAGAAAAAGAAGAACACTAATGGATACAATAGGGGTTTTCGCCCCTTCAGGGTTCGAACTCTGAAACTCTGAATATATAATTATAATTCCTATAGTCACAACTAAAATCCTAAAGCTCTAAAATTCTATAGACAGAAAATCCTATAAATAGCCACTGGCTCTGCACTGACATACCTTCACACCCTACTACACCTACACCCCATCCAGAACCCGTGGTCAGCAACATGGAGCGGGATGCAACCAGCGTGGAAACAGGAAATTCAGGGCTGGGCAGAACCGACGGGGACACTGAAGATAAGAGGGGCGATGGACGTACAGGAGGTGTTGGAGATACAAGGGGCGCTGGAAAAACAGAGATATTAAATATTACCTCCCCAAACCAGTCAATGAAATATTTCCACAGCAGCAGAATAGTGTGTGGGGCTTCCTTTTATCCGTTCAAACTGCACTAGTACTGCCTCTGCAACGCACAGTGGTTCCTGCTCATGCACCTGGTCAGACACACTGACTGGACGCAGGCTCCAGAGCGATCATGATTTAATTTTTACAACCACAGCCTAATGCAGATAGACTAGCGTCTATTAAAATCGTGTCACTGAAGATAAGCATGTGGACATACAGCCAGTGGTTGGAGTGTATGGGCAAATATGAATGACTATAATGCAGTGATAGGCCAATGACAGATCTTAATATGAAAATAAATATTCCAGCCGAAGTTGTTCTGATGTCATGGAGTGCTGGTGTGTATGCTGAGGGTGGGCACACAGGAACAATATGCTCTTTATGTGCAATCCAAGGTAGAAACATTGTTCAGCAATAAAATGTTCTCAAATTTAAACCACATGCTCCAAAGTGTAGGACACGCTTCATATTGCATAGCGGAGCTGTTGCTCAACTGGGGACTGCTGGCTCCCATGTCATGCCACACTGGTGTTGGACATTGCAAGTTTTCATTTGTACCGGGAAGCTCAAATGAATAACAGATGCAGTTTGAGACAAGAGTTGGGGGGGTTATGGACATTTGTAACATTATGAACAGATCACTTTGAGTTGACAGGTTCACAATTTGCCGCTTTTTGTAAACTACTGTTAAACCAAAAGGGATTTTTTTCTCTCTAATGCTTTACCAAAAATTCACTAGTTAAATAGAAGTATGTTTTGCCTATGAAAATGTTAAACATTTTCTATGTAAGCCACCCTGTGCAAAGGATAATATAGTATGTTTGCATACACTCCGTGCATATTTGCCATTTAAAACAACATGCACAGAAGCATGGGAAATGTTTGTTGACTTAATGAGGTGTAGGAGGTAAAAAGGTGACTAAGTGTACATCTGCATCTCACACCAAACATCAGGCTACAGCTAATAAATTGTATTCTCTGACAGCCTAATTTTTTAAGTGGGACTGGAAAAAACAACTGTTTCAGAATAAATCTGTTTAACTACTTTTGTTTTAAGATGCCTTTAAGTGCAGGCATAATTTCCCTGCTTGTGAGTTTATACGATGTGGAATTGAAGGTTTCTCAAAAACACAAAATTAAACCACTCCACAGATGGGAGATAGGGGCCTATCGTTAAAGCGAGAGCTATAGTGTGCTTGTTAGCCGTGTATGGGGATACAATCAAAAAGGTAACATTTTATATTGGCAGCCCAAGACCAAGACCTGCCGTGTTTCTGAGCAACCGGCCCAAATTCATCAGAAGTGTGTATTAAGTTAGGAATTATCAGGTTATCTTTTCCTGAAGCCAATGCTTTGACAACACAGTAAGACATACTGTATGACATATAATTTTTTTCATATAATTACATAACTATTACAAATAGTGGTGTGTTTTTGTGTGGATATTGATGCTGGTGATCCATTGATTTAATTTGTTAAAATTTGTGCTCTATTTTAACAAACCTTTTTCCTCATTAACCAATTATGTTCATTTGATTTCATGTTGACTTTAAAAAGTTCATAACCAGCACAGACCCAATGTTCAGCATGTTCACCTTTAAGATTGAGTTTCTATTTTTTTACTTAATACATTTATGGTTTCACTGAACATGATTTCATGGTGCACATTATAAAGAAATTTTGTAATCATTCAGCAAAATAAATTATTCTCTGAAATGACCCTTGGCCACCCATGGCTTTAAACAGTTTACATTTCAACATTATGAATGGACAGTGACTCCTACATCGCACTTGTGCATATTTGCATCTCTCTGTTTTGTTTATTTTTGGTAAAATCACTTCAAGAAAATTATCTTAGGTGCTCGATCGTTACTGAGAAGCAAGACCCCGGCTAAGTCCCAGCACAGACCTGTGACGTGCCTGTACTTGTGCAGAACACTGTCTTTCATCCACAACCTGATCATAGGAGTTTTTGTGAAAATAAAAATTGTTTGACCTGTCTTGACTTTTAGGAGGCACTTCTAAAAAAGAATTTCCCTAAGTTTTTGCCCAAATGATTACCTTAAGAAATATTTTATAGCTGGTCAGTGACATTCCTTTAATCTCTATCTGTCCAAGACAAACACAAGTTGATCATCTTGTCCTATTTCTGAAGCCTGTCTCCCTTTAACCTTATACCCTCTTCCATCTTCTAAAAATTGCTAATCCCAATGTAATTTATGAAATACGTTCAAGGTAACTGTATACGCCGGGCATCTGCGATAACATCTCCAGGCCCCTGTGACAGGCAGGAACTGTGGAGAGCATAGTTAATAACATAAACTCCCGCACAGGCCAGACTCAGAGAGAGAAGAAAAGTGGAAAGAGAGGCAGTCAGAACAACCAGTATACAAAGTAACTAGGACCATGTGAGCTTCCCCCAGCAGCGGATTAGCGAAGAAAAGGAACTCTGCTAGACCTTGAGATCGATTTCAATTAGATGTGCTCAGGGCAAGTGAAAGAGAGGGTTTTTTGTTGAATATTCAGTATATGTCGTGATGACCATGGAGCATCACAAGGTCATGTAAAATTCTTGCTAACACGTGTTTGTGCACTAACCCATACTGATTACACATTAAAGGCAGACTGCACACTTTTTGTCATTCTGATTGAAGGATACCAACTGTTTACATGAGGTGTTATCTAATCTGAGCTGGTGTTTACATGCAGGTGCTTTCAATCGGAATAACTTCATGAAATGCATAGCCTATGTGCTGTTTGAGCATTTTAAATCTTGTCAAAATGGTGATGTACGCTACTTATGGAAAGAATTGCTATTATTCAGGCAACATCGTGTCTATGTAAGCCTACTATTGTTGTAAGGTGCAGAAGATACTGACCATTTTGGTGCTTCCAAAATGTTCCTTGCTAAAAAGCATTGCATTAGTGGTCTAAGTGTTCCTGCCAGGTTCTGCACACGTTATTTTTTTTCCCCGATGCGACTGATCCAGAAAACTTTAGATATCGCTTACAAAAAGACACATTTTATTTGCTATTAGATATAGAGTGAGAGTTGGGGGACAATATACAGAAGTTCATTTTATGGGGGACAATATACAGGAGTTCATTTTATTAGTTCATACAATCATTTTATTTAATATTTTATTTGTCATACTGTCAAAATCCAGATCTCAATAAATTAAACACATCTCTGTCACTCAAAATTATAAAACGAACAAATGAAAATTGTTAGCTCACTATACTGTAAGATGAAATAAAATTTTGGATTTTAAATTATTATTTAGTTTCGATTTAGTTTTTCAGTTAATTTTAATTTTAGTCTATCAATACACTATAGTTTCTATTTCTATTGTGATTTGATTGTTTCCAAACAGAATGCTCAAGACTCTGGCTGGGATGTAACATATTTTGTCAGCTTGCTCATAGATAGCGAGCAGCCTATTGTCAGACAGAAATAAACAAATAAATAATAAAAATAAACTTATTGACAGCTACTGGCTTTGGAAATGGTTTTGAAGAGAGTGTGGGATTAAAGGCCTTCAAAGCTACCTTGCTAGTACAAGTAGCACTAGCACAGTTTCAAACTTTCTATGCCAATCTTATCAGACAAAGCTTTAAATCTTTCAAAACAAAAATGAATTGAACATTGTAGAGGACTTTCGGAACCAATTGTCCACAGTCTGAAGCAATACTCCTGCTGCCTCAAGTCTACTTAAAACCAAGATTAAAAAGCAAGGTGGCCAACATGTTTACATTACATTTACAAACAGTCTATAAGAAATGCATTTAGCCACACATTGTTAAAATGGGCTTGTCACAGACTTCTACTTTTGGTAGAAAGGGCACAGATGGTAGAAAGATGGTTTTTCATTAAAAGCTTATTATAACAAACCCTGGCACTGACCCAACACATAGCTGCAGGTGGGCTTAGCAAGTTTCTGTTGATGAGGCAGTAATGACTCTTGCAAGCAGAAAAACTAAGAACCAATTATGATGTTTCATTGGGTATTAAAATGTGACCTGTGCTGGCAAATTTAGTCAGAATGTGCACAAGCTACAGGCAAATCAAGTGAAAAATGTCAGTTTTGGTCTAATTTGACATTTTCACTAAATTGAGTTTATTAGGTTCTTGCCTAGTGTTCCTAGTGCTCTAAATAGTGGTTAAACCTCTAAAATGGTTTTTATATGCATGTTTTCTGAGAGGTGTACCTTCTTTCATTTGTTTTAATGATACATGAAATCTGGTATTTTTCCTGCTCTCTTCACAACAACAGGTGCTTCAGACAGGTGTAGCTCATTTATTTTTGTCCAATTCCAACAAATCATACATATTTGTTTTAATAGAGAATGTGAAAATAACAAGAATTCATCTTTGAAAATATTTCATCTAAGTGGTTATTCGATTTTTTTGGTGCCTCACAGGAAAATTGGAGACAAAAAAATGTTCCCTTTCGAGGGAACTTGACTCAAGAAGTCTCGCTTAAGAAGCTCTGCTCTCATCTGGCTGTCTGCTGGGGTGACTCGACGAGCGATTCCTGGCTGCCCATGGCCAACAACCTCTCGTAAATCTGCTCTTCCTTTCTGATGTGCACGCTGAGGTAGAGAGATCATGGAAGAAGCTGTACTCTGCTTGTTTCTTTCTGGGTTTGCAGGCGAATTAAACGAATGTGGAGGAGAATGTGCCTCCTATTGATAAGACACTTGCATGTTATCTCTCATTAGGTGGGGCATCATCTTTGCAGACTCCTCACTCTGCCAGCTGGGCTCCCCGGGTCACATCACGGTTTAACAACAGGGCGTATGCGGCATCAGGTCAGGCGGGTGCAGAGTTGCAAGCAATGGCAGTGTTGCAGGCGTACCAGGCTGATCTGCTCAAGGACCTGGATTGGGGCTTTCCCCAGTTGTGGTGGCTGGGCTGTGCTGCTCCACACATCTAGCTCTCAGGGCCATCAAGCAAACAGCCAAAGCTGTTGGCAAGACAGAAGAGGGAGGAGGCAAAGAACAGACAGGCTGAGGCTCGGGTGGGTGTGAAGAAATAGTCCCCCCCCCCCCCACCCCATAACTTCCTGTCCTCTAAAGTAACACAAGCCTTCTGCCAATTCTGATGGTCCAGGTAAGGCTTATGACTGTTTAGAAATATGAATATGAAAACAGAGACAAAATATTTCCATCATCTACTCACTCTCATATCATTCCAAATCATGACTTTTTCTTATGTTTGGTTACTAATTTACTTAAAAATATCTTTTGTGTTCCTCAGAAGCAAAAATGTCATATATGGATTTGGTATGACATGAAGGTGCGTAAATGATGGCAGAATTTTCATTTTTGTGAGATTTTTGCTGAGATTATCAGCTTGCGAGATGGCAACTGGAGAGGCAGATCCTTGGTGGACAGCCACACATGTTGACCACAGGTGTACACGGGATGAGGGGTGTGGCGACGGTCGGCCGCTGCCTTGGTGCGTCTTGAGGTCCGGGTGTCTACAGTGCCTGACGAAAGCTAGGGCCAACGGAACTGCAGCCTCGGGTTTCTGTGCAGGAAAAGGGGGGGGCGTAACCCAAGGAACATTCAAAAGGGGACATACCTGATGAAGAGACTGAACGAGAGTTGATGGCTCCAGGAGCTCGGACTCACAGGCCGTGACGTCACAGGACGTCAGGCAGTGGAGGGTTCTTTCGAGGTCCTGGTTGGCACGCTCGCATTGCCCGTTAGTTTGGGGATGAAAACCAGACGACAGACTCGAAGTGGCCCCAATCTGTCGACAGAACTCTTGCCAGAACCGGGAGATGAACTGCGGACCCCTGTTGAACACAACATCAGTGGGCAACCCATGCAGCCTAAAGACGTGGTCGACCATAACTTGAGCAGTCTCCCGGGCCGAGGGAAGTTTGGGCAGGGGGATGAAATGGGCCGCTTTAGAGAAGCGGCCCATTTCACACCTGGTCTCAGGATGGCCTCGGCCGGAGCCCGCTCCCCAGAGGACTCAAAGGCGCGAGAGCTCTGTCGTGAGCTCAGCCTCTTGGCTGAACGGATATACTCGAAGTTCTTATGATCCGTCCAGACCAAGAAGGGCTGCACTGCCCCCTCCAGCCAATGATTTCACTCCTCCAAAGCCAGCTTAACTGCCAACAACTCCCGATTGCCGACGTCGTAGTTGTGTTTTGCAGAGCTCAGCCAATGGGAGAAAAAGGCACAGGGGTGTACCTTCAAATCACTCACGGACTGCTGGGACAGGACCGTACCGACTCCCACGTCACAAGCATCAACCTCCACAATGAATTGTCGATCAGGATCTGGAAAACAGAGACAGACAGGAGCAGTGGCAAAGCAGGACTTCAACTTATCAAAGGCCTCCTGAGCCTGAGGACTTGACCTAAACAACTGTTTGATGGAGGTGAGAGCCGGAGCGGGGCAGCGACAGAGCTAAAATTCTGAATGAATTGCTGATAGAAATTGGCGAATCCCAGGAAATGCTGTAACGTCTTGCAGGAGTCAGGGACCGGCCTATCAACAATTGCCCTTACCTTTGCGGTGTCGGGGTTGACCCCTTGGGCTGAGATTATGTGCCCAAGGAACGACACCAACTCGGCTTGGAACTCACACTTCTCCACTTTGATGTACAGTTGATTGGCCAGCAAGTACTCTCCTGACATGTTGGGTATGGACCTGGATCGAGGGAGAGAAGACCAAGATATCATCCAGGCAGACAAAGACAAACTTGTTTACCATGTCTCTCAACACGTCGTTAATGAGAGCCTGGAAGACAGCAGGGGTGTTGGTCAGACCAAAGGGCAGGACACGGTATTCAAAGTCTCCTGTGGGGGTGTTGAATGCTGTCTTCCACTCATCCCCCTTCCGCCTACCACTCAATGCAAATGAGGTGTGAGGGTCTGAGGGTCTTCTAACTTGGTGAAGACCCGAGCTCCCTGCAGTAACTCGAAGGCCGAGGACATCAACGGCAGGGGATACCGATTCTTGACAGTGATGTCATTCTTGCCCTGATAATCAATACAGGGATGCAGGGAGCCGTATTCTTCTTAACGAAGAAGAACCCCGCATCCGCCGGGGAAGAGGAGGGACGGATGAGACCGGCCATGAGGGAATCGCTGATGTACTTGTCTATAGCCTCTCGTTCAGGACCTGACAGGGAATATAGCTGACCCCAGAGCGTAGAAGTGCCTAGGAGGAGATCTATGGCACAATCGTAGTGCCAGTGAGGTGGTAGCGACGTAGCCCGGGACATACTAAAAAAAAGATCTTGGTATTCCACCGGGACTCCAGTGAGGTCTGCTGCCTCGACCTGCAAAACGGGGGAAACAGAAAGAGGGAAAGGAGAAGAGGCAGCACCCAGGCAAGACGCCAGACAGGATGGACTCCAAGCCAGAACGGATCGTCTTGACCAATCAACGTGGGGATTGTGCTGATGAAGCCAAGGATGGCCCAGAATTATATGAGAGCTAGGCGATTCCATAAGAAACAGCACAATGTCCTCACTGTGATTGCCCGAGACGACTAGACTCACAGAAGGGGTGGTGTGGGTGATGGTGGTAAGGAAACGATCAGCTAGGGACCAGGCGGGAAGAATTTCTGCTGATATGCAGGTATTCCCTACCTCGCGGCGAACTGGGCGTCCATGAAGCTCCCCTCTGCCCCTGAGTCAAGAAGATTCTGCACCGGAACCGAGGAGTCCTGAAAAGAAACACAAACTTCTAAGTAACAAAGGGAAGATGGTGTAGAGGTCTTGGAGATCCCGCCCATCAGTACTCTCCACTCTACTGATGGGCTTTGTCTTTTAATGGACAGGATCTGACAAAGTGGCCCGACTGACCACAGTAGAGGCAGAGACCCCGAGCCAGGTGCTGTTGCCTCTGCTGAGGGGTGAGCTTCATTGCTCAGGGTCAGTGGGGGGAGCCTCACGAGCAGGAGCGGGAAGAGTCCGGGGCCCCTCCTTCATCCAGGACGTGCAAGCTACCTGACGAAGGCGACAGCTGGAGAGGCGGGCCTCCACGCGGACCGCCAAATCAATTGTCTTGAGGTCCTTGGGCGGGTCGCAGATGGCGATCTCATCCTGAATATCCTCCTCCAGCCCATCCAGGAAGCGAGCACGAAGGGCGGCATCGTTCCAGCCACAGCCGCCAAGGTGATAAACTCCACCACGTAGTCGGTGGTGGAGCGGCCCTCCTGTGACAACCGCACCAGCTTCGAAGCTGCCTCGTCACCCCAGGCCGACCGATCAAACAGCTCAATCATCTCCTGCTTGAACGTTGAAAAATTGTTGCAACATGGCTGGAGCGTGAAGACCAATAAGCACTGCAAGAGGAAGGCCCGACAGGAACTGGGATCACCGTCGCAAGGAGGTGGATTGTTAATGTGGGGCTCCGGAACAGGTCCTGCCGGGGAGCGAGTGGGGTAATCGATCGACTGGCACGCCGTGGACTCCCGCTGCAAGCCGACGTCTGTGACCTGAGGCTCCGCCATCCCGGTGGAGAGGCGCTCGATCTACCGTGAAGCCATGTCAAATCGGCTTGCATGCAGAGGGAGATAAGGGGGGAAAAAAACAAACGGAGAAACAGACAAGGCTGGAGTCTCAAACAAGACTAGACTAGACTAGACAAGACAAGAGGTCAGGTTGGCGGTATCTACCATAACGATTCGACAACAGACAGCACACAAGAGGGATTAATAAAGGGAAGGAAACAGGTGCGACAAATAATTGCAAACAAGGAGGTCGGGAAACGCAGACGCTGGAGTCACACGTGGTGACAATACCAACAATACCGCGTGGTCAGACAGAGAACAACGACAACAACAACACACGGCACCAGAAGAACAAGGACGCACAGAAACCTGTGGTGATCACACCGTGGACCTGACAGTCAATACATATGGAACATAGAACTTTATACTGAAATGTTTTACTGAAAAGTTGCATTTAAATTGTGTGAAATTGTATAATGACAATTGAATTGAAAACTGATATTTCATAGATTTCTTTTTTACTTGGACCAGCGATAATTTGTTGGTTTATTTTCAGAAATGCAGTTTCTGAAAGTGATCTTTTCATAATAATCAAGGGACCTCCTGCATGCAGTGTAGTTTCTGCATCATTTAGTTTAAACTGTGTGCTTTATATGAAGACAAGCATGCCATAATCTGAACAGAATGTTTAGCGATTTGAAACTTGAGTAGAAATGTGACATGCAGCATATTTTGTTTCGTAACTTAATGTATTTGGATGACATTCAAATACCGGTGAGATTTATTTAAGATAAATTTGTCAGGAAACAGCTCTTGCTGGAGATAAATATGTTCAAATTTAGCTTACTGTAAATGTGTACACCACATTTTTTGGTGATTAAATAAGAGAAATGGTAGCTTGACATTATAGAGGATAAAGCCAATGCTTTTACTCAGTTAGGTAATTATGTCTGTGTTTACAATATGTTGACTTCCCACTTTCTCTCCCATGCCTTTCTCCTTCAGTTTCCCTTCCTTTTCTCTCTCTCTTTCACCCTCCCCCAACCCTCAAGTTAGACGTCTCCCAGTGGGAAGAGGGTGCATGTAATGTTGGCTGGCCCATACATCTCTGTCAAAATCTCTATGAATAAATTAACCTTTCAAAGATTAGTCCTTCCTAATACCGCAGGGTTTTTACATGGATCAAACACTGAAAATATTTTGCCCCCCCCAACCACAGCTAAAGCTTTACCAGTTTAATATTAGCAAAGCTTTTAAAACTTTAAAACTACAGATATTATATTTTTCAGATTTTGTGTGACTGTGTGCAACATGTATGTTATTGTTATTGTAACACTGTGTAATGTAGGACTCTCTAACACATTGTACTGACTGATGAATTAATAATTCAGTCATTCATTTGTTATTGCAGCTATTATTTGATTGGGCTTACAGAAGTCAACATTTATATTATATATAAATATATTACTCTTTGCTGAACTGTTCAGGGGCCACTGAGATATTTACTTAAAACTGGAAGAATTTGGGACTTAATAACACTCATCCAATGATTATCCAAACACTCTCCAGCTAAAAAAAGGGATCCCACTTTCGGTGTGGTCAGGATTATACGGCTATCTGTTTTCCACCATCTTGAACACATTTGTACCTACACTTGATTGCATTTGCTGTAGTAATTGTATTCAATTGTACAGATACATTAATAGTTTATTTTTTATTAATTAAGGAATATTAATTTCTGTGTTGGATGTGTCTGTTTTTTTACTTTTTATGTTTTTTAACAACAAGGGGTCTCTTGTTGGTGGTTTTGTGATGTTTTAAACAGATCAGAATAATTATGAGAGGCAGGTTTAGGGTGAAAATAAACCATGTATACTGAGGGAATATGACATGTATAAACTATGTAATTGGTTTTGGGTTACACTGTCAGAAGGGGCAGGGACTCATGCTTTCAGACTTCTCAGTTGTGCCAGCTAATGTACTGGAAGTTTCTGGACTTTACTACGAAGTTTCCTAGCAAACATAAGATTTTGTACCAGGGCAGCAGTGATATTGGGGGTGCAAGTCAGTTCATGACTCCATTTTTCTGCACACTCTTGAATCTCCACTGCTCAGCCTCATTGCTCAATCTTCGTTTAACCCTGACGTTTTAGGTAAGCACACTCAGGTTAATTCATGTTTGCAGAGACAACCGCAGAGAACAGGTGACTGTTTAATCACTGCCATGGTGGATCATTTTTAGAGGAAGTACTTTATTGCCAGATGTTTTACACCATACACTTCCACCCAACTTAAAAAACAGCTGATTTTTAAAGCTTTGACCTTATTTGATTTTATAACTTTTTAATTAAATTATTAATTGAGGACTGAACACAGAAAAGAGTTCATTATAAACAAGGCACACATATGCTGTCCTACCAATTATTTTATCAAATTAGGAAAGGTAAACAATAAATAGGTTGCACTTTATTATAGTTATTATATTTTACTGCAGCTGCATGAACGTATTATGGGTTAACATTGGGTTATGGGTTAGGTTCTGGACAGGTACCTAGGTGATACACAGTCATTGTAATTACTATAGTAAGTACCTGTAGAACAGGTGTGAAAATAAAGTGCTACTGAATGACCATTTTATCACCAATAATGTTTGATCATTTTATAAAAAATGAAATGTCCATTTTAAAATGTGTAATTATGTATATATAATTATTTATTGTGCTTTTTGTAGTTACTTTAAATCATAAAATAATTACTCAAACTGCTAAGTAAAGAGTCCTCCAATGTTTTTTGTAGTACAACTAGTTTATATATTACTACTATTGTATTATACTATGCAAGAATAAAGGTATAAATGTATGAAGATAATATGAAGGTTATAAATCTAAAGATAACATTATGAATATAAAGTTTAGCTAAGCATAGTGTTGTCAGGGGGAGTGTGGAGCATGTATCAGTCAGCACTCGAGTACAGCTTTAGAATTAAAGTCAATCTTCTGTAGAAAGATTTCTCTTTACTCTTCACAGTAGGTGGCTCCATAAGCCGTCATATCCCACTACTCTAAACCTTACAGCCCTGACACACACACTCCATCACAGAACTATTGTTGGTACAAGAAACATGCTTGATTTGACATAGTGTCATTTTACTTTGTGGACATGAGGGCTTGAGTGTCTTTTTTAGCCCACTAACCAATGAAGTGAGAAATGTGATCCAGCATAGTGATTTACTGTAACCCATTATTATAAACCATTATTTATAAACAGCTCACGGGAGAATCTGTCTAATCTATGTATTAATATTAGTAACATAAACAATATTATAAATTGGTAAACATTTTAAGTAATATTTGTCTGATCCACTGAATATTATTGCTCTATACCATGTTCCTGCTTTGTACTTCTATATACTATATTCTCTCTTTCATGCATTTTTATCATAATTTCTCTAGGAATCACCACCCATCTTTCCTCTGATATTCTCACTGTGCAGTTAAGGGATCAGGACAGAGAGTAGAGAGATTATGAGCCTCTGATAGACAAAGTCAATAAGTCTTACTGCTGTGAGTGATGAAAAGGCAGGCTTGTGTTTGAGACTGTTTGAGACAGGAACAGTTGCGTTTTACTGGCATGTTTTAGAATATTTTGTTCTTGTAAGGTATGCTGAGGTTTGTTGGTCAATACAGAGCTATGAAGATGCCTCTTGGTTCTGTGAATGTGTGTGTATGAATGTTTAAGAAACAGAGAGAGAGAGAACAATGAGAACAGTAACACAGCACTTCTGTGTAGTGTTTATGGAAAAGATGTAAAAACAATAACCCAACTACTACATAAGAACTACATCAACAAACCACACTACACTTAAGACACAAGTATTTTATTTCTTTTTTATATAAAACATAAAACACACACATTCAATGCTCAGAGGAGAGAGGTGCTCAGAAACTTCCAAAAATATTTTGATTCTAACCTTTTCAACAACAGACTAAATGCTACACACACACAGACACACAAAAGACTTATAAGACCCAACATATAATATGATGTGGTTTTTCCACAAATTACATATTTAAACATGAACCACATAAGAATACATATCTGTGAAAACAGTTTATAAACTTACACCCACAATAAAATGTATTTATTTGAAAATGTGTTCATATATAAATACGAAAAAGTCCATAATTTCACTTTGGAATGTATTTAATTTTGTAAATGTAAACTTGGCATAAGGTATTATCACAATAAGCATCATGAACTTTTCAAACTATCAGCTATACTATAACTTGTACAGCTGTAACAAAATAAACCAATTCACAAATAGTGTGTCAAGCAAAAAAGGCTTTATTTGTGGTTGTGGTTATTTACAGAAAGGGTTTTCTCCTGTAATGGGGTTTGGGGGCAGAGAGAGAGAAATGTATATTTACAACACATTTGATTGGACAGCAGGAAGTCACAAAACCCAGAGAATTAGATTTAGCTTTTCAAGACACAGATCTGTGCTTCTACACAAATAGATTGCTGTCCTTGTAAACAAAACCAAATAAAACTGTCTGTAGTGTAGTCTGACTGTAAAACTGTGAACATCCCATCCTTCACTCTCAGCTGAATACTAGAGCTGTTTTAACACAGTCACCATTTTGCTTGCTTTTGTGTTGTTTCCTTTGGGGCTGCACCAGTTGAGGCTTCAAGTGCCTGTCACCTCTGTCGTAATGCTCCACTGCCTGCTGTTTATAGGTTGGAAGCAGATTTATTTCACTCTGTCACAGCCAATCGCATGATTGCGTGGCTCAGGGTTCTGTTTAGTTACAGTGACAAACATGTTGATTAGAAGTGGAAAATGATTGATGATTGCTGGCTGAAGAGTTTTTATAAGCTCATAATGGGCCTTATGTTGCACAGACATACGTTAACATAAAGATCGCTCTCAGGGGTCATGCAACACTCATACACACCAACTTGAGGGGTCAGGAGCTAACAAACAATGTATGTCCTGCCAGACCACACACAGTAATAAATTGGCTCTGTTGAAAGTCATATACAGATACTTTATCATCATCATCAATGACACCTTTGTCATTACACATTTCCAGGCTTTTTTGACACACAGTGATCGACTCATGGAAATAAAGCAAAGCATAATGTTGGGAACTTGCAGGGTCACTTGATTATGTCCAGCTATAACCAATATGTATTCAGTCTGAACCACAGTGGTGGTGGTGCTTTCCATCTGTGTTGTGTCCTGTGTTGGAGTCTTTTTGCCAATTTGAAGAGAATGCTGGCATGAAGTCATGCCTGAGGTCCTGTTTCAATCCACCGGGGCTCCTATGAAGAGCTTTCTAACATAAGAGCATTGTTAACCAGGTTGTCCAGGCATCCATGAATTTTATTGTGGGTTTTCATGTGATGACCTTGTTCTTAGGGATTTACCTCAGCCATATGCTTCCAGCAAATTGATGTAGGAATGTGTTTTAGAAAACGTGTCTGCTTATTTACTAAATGTAAATTCAGTTTATTAGCTAATCTACAGCTGTGATAATCAGCTTTTGTTTGTCATCTTCATCCCTTACTGTTTTTGCAGTTCATAAACCTACAACAACCTAGCATTGTGGCACAGGTTTTGCATGAACCATGGTAGGCTGCATCAACCATCCCCCACACCTTAAGAAAACATAAAAAATTGCTTGTTTCTTTATTTCTGAAAATTTTCTTATTTCCCTGTTTCATTTTTCAAAAGAAAACAGTGTGATCATATTATATTTTTTCAATTTATTCTTTCAATGTGGCATTTATGAGATATCACTTAGTATGTGATAACATCTAAAGTAAAATCAAAGAACCAGATGTAAAAGAAAAACTACAACTTATTCCAGGAGCCAATCAGCTGAAGGACTCTAACTAAGCTGAAAGAGAGGGAGAGCTCATAATGCTAATTTGCATTCTTTTTAGAAACACATGAAACCAGCTTGCAAACACATGCAAACCAGCATTCCCCAATGCCCTCCCCCAGAAGCAGTGCCTCTTAATTGGATGCAGAGAGTGAGAAGTTCAGTGCTAGCTTCAGGCAGGGAACATTTTTTGCATTTATTTCAGAGATGAGTGAGAGAATGGAGGAAGGGGTGGGGGAAAGATATGCAGACAAAGGGGACAGAACACATTACATGTTAAGTAATGAGTAATCAACAACAACTCCTTTGTACACATACACTCAATCTTCAATGCAGTTAAAGCACAGCAGAGGGCAGACTGTATGGTTGAAGTCAGAAAGCTCACAACTATAATAATATAATGTTAATATAAACATACTGTGAGCAATATATGAATTATTTATTAACAAAGTTATAACAAGTGTAATGAATTATAATCAGCAGTGATTAATGGAATGTTCTAGTTTTACCATGTCACACCAGTCACTTGCACTGGAGGGCCTGTGTAGCTGATGTCAGAAATGTTAGTTTATATTCTAGTTTAGTTTTTTAATGTAATATGCAGACACACAATGTTTTTGCTAAATGTTTTTAAGAAATGTTAGAAACAAATCTGCATTAGCCATATGAGCACCAAAGCTCAATTAATCAGATTAATTGCACTAACCACTAAGCTGCAGCTGCAACACATACAAGTTCTCTTACATCCATGCTCATTTAATTATCCAAACATTCCAACATAAAACTAATACTGATGAAGGAGCTAGGCAGCATTTTGTGTGCGCCTACATTCACATTACTGTACTTTCCTTTGAATGTAAATGAGCATCTATGTATGTGAACCTCATAAAATGACCCTTTGATGTTTGTTTCTTTCTCACATGTTTACTTTTGTACACAGATGGAGATTTGCACTGAACCCACAAGTCAGCACACACGACAAAACCTTTACCTTTGCCCCCACTTTTACAATAAACGTCATATCAACACCACCCAAACAGGACAAAACCGTGTTGCTTGATTCAACAGCGCAGAAGGGTGTTTCTGTAAAAAATGTAAATGTAAAAATTTGTGTGACTCAGTGAGCAGTGCTGCATGAACCAAATATTTAGACAATTAGATTTTATTCATTTTTAAAATATGTATTAAATATTTAACACATTTACGTCACTGTCATGTCTCTTCTGTAAGCTCTTTTCTGTAAGTTCTGCAAGTTCTGTAAGTTTTTTAGGGACAGGATTGTGACACCCCTTGTCACGGTTGAGGGAGGGAGAACCCAATCACAGATCAGCTTATACATAAACATAAAATTACTTTATTGAACAAAAAAACCCCACGAGGGGCCAGAACATTAACCAAAACAAGACAAGAAATAATCTAAAAAGAAAACCAAAAACAGACTAGGGAAAAACAAGATCAATACAAGACTAGATTATATTTATATAAAGTTAAGATCAAAACTAGACAAGGCAGACTTCTTGACTTACACCACAAACAAGTAACATCAGTAACAAGAAACAATACACCAGCGCAAAACAGCAAACACGGTGACATTAAAAGGAACCCAAACAAGGCAGGTAACGAGGGCAGGCAGGTGAGGGGAATGAACCAATTAAGGGAAGATAAATGAGGAAACAAGAGGGCAGGATCAAGACTGGAGACAGGAGAGCACATGGCACAAAGTAAACAAACAATGGCCATGTGCTTCCACAGATAACAAAAACACAGAGCATGAGACTAGATCCTGACTCTATAATACAAGAACCAAGACTAGAATAGTCAGGACCCAAACATCATGCTCTGACACAAAACACAGGGGATGTCAGGATCCTGGCAAGAGAACTAGGAAAAAATCTTTCCCCACCTCAAGATCATGGTGCCCTTGATTGTTTCTTGGTGTCATAGGCTTTTCTCTTTCTTGTTGTGATGTTTTGTCTTTTATTATGGTGTCTTAATTTTATCATTTCTCATTAAGATCTTTTGTTTTGTGGTTGAAATGTGGTTGAATAAATGTTTTGTTTTCTGTTTTGAGCACATATTGCCTGTGGAATTCATTTGCTATGTGCTCTTCTGTTTTGCGTTTAGTGTTTGTAGCACATGGTTTTTGTTTGTTTCTGTGTGCCATGTTCTTTCCCTGACTTAAATCTTGTGTGCCCTTGCTCCCTCGTAAATTATCCACCATTAAGTTGATTTTCCTCACATAGCAGGCATCATCAGAAGGGAACACCTGTCATAGAGGGTCCACAATTCCAGATCATTCCTTCCCAGCAGCCTGTCATCGGTAGGAAGAAGAGACAAGGGAGGAAGAGTGCTCCAGCCTCCCTTCCCCAATGGCAGCTGAGCCCACTGCAGCTTCCTCAGAACAGGACAAGCCTGTTGTCCCGTTCTGAGCCCCCCAGAGATGGCCAACTGCGCAGCTGTGTAGTTTATGCTACTTGCACCCCAAAGACTCCTGCCTCTTTTCAACTGGCAGCATCTTGAGAAGCTTTCATCGGCATCCTCTGTTCTGTCAGATATTATCTTGTTGCCATCAAGCCAAGATAATCAGATAATGAGTTAATGACCTCTATCTGTTTATGTCCCATTCTGTTGTGCTGCTCATGTCTGATGTAGATACATTTACAACAGAAGTCGTGATCAAGAATGAGGTTCAACATAATTGCAACATTACAAAATTGGGAATATCCGGACTAAGCTCCAAATTAAAGAGATTTTTTTTCTTTTCAAAAAAATTCTCTAAAGGCATAAAACCTGAAAATTTGCAGTTCTGCTTTAACTGGAATAACAGTGCAATAACCTGCCCATCTAATTAGATTCTGGGTGAGAAAGAGATTTGCTAAGAATGGTTTGGAACTGTCCAATCACATGAGGTCAAAATGTAAAAACAATCTTTATACAAATCAACAGAAATGAGTGTGAGAGAGCTGCGCCTCATGTAGAATCTGACGTGAGCAAATAGGAGAACAGCCTCAGGTCACCTGCTTGCCAAAAATGTGTGTACCTACATAGGCGTTTGTTTGTGCAGTGCCCTGCACGTAGCCTATATATGTATTCACCCAGAAATAAAACAAGTACAATTTTTGATAAATTTGTAATAAACGTTAACGTGACAACATTGTATATACAAGCAAATAATTTATTTAATAATTATTGTGCAATACATATGTTTAACATGTTTAGACAAACTTTTTCACTGTATAATTTGATTGGGGGCTGCACCCTAGCACCCCCTATTGATCAGCTGCCACTGGTCCTAGTCCCGGTGATCCCAGAGATCCCCAATGCTCTAGAAGTACATGTTCTTGTTGTCCCAGAGGCTCCAGTTCTTCTTATTCCTGAGTGCTATCTCCTGCTGTCAGCCCAGTTCACCTCCTTGTTCACAGCCTTTGCCTCTCTGTCTCCGGGCTGCTAAGTCCACTCCTTGCCTGGATCCTCCAGAGTCCGTTTCATGCCTGAAAGGTTCCATTATGGTCTGTGGTTCCACTAATAGCAAAAAGCTAGAACAGTGTGTGCGGTTCACATAAGTAAACTTACAGGAACTATGCAACTCTAGCACATTGCTAACAGATACAATAGAAAACCGGTAAGCTGTATTGTTTCATATTACACCATGAAGCTCAGAGCAAGTAGTCCATTATGATATATGTGTATACTAATGTCCTGCTCTCAATGCCCTGCTCTTTTAGTAGTTTAAGCCATTTAACCCCAGATACACATGTGGGTAAGGTGGTGGTGGGCTATGCAGAGGTGTTGATCACTGCTATAAAGAGAGTGTTTATAATCTGGGTGTTAAAAACAATAGGTATTAGTTCATTGTAAAAGGATAAATGTAGCAATGTGTCCAAAATGTTTAGTTCTAAATGCTGTAAATGTATTTAGAAAATTAATACTCTGCTGGCTCAGAAAAAGTTCTTGTTAGTGTCCTCTGATCTGTTGGAAATTATCCTACTGCCAGTGAACAAGATACAGAGGATATGGCTGGGTAGGCAAGATCGTGGGTGAGCTTTCCCAGCCTGCCTGCTCTACATACGAGGAGCTGTTGCAGATAATGTCTTAAGGACACAAGAAGCCAGTAATCGCCCGTGGCCAGTTTGATGGTTATTCCTAGCTGGTCATGGCTGTGAAGCCCCCGTGAGCCTGCTGTTTCTTCCTTCCACACTGAGGTGGAGAGATCTTGGAAGAAGCTGTATTTTTCCCCATTTTAAACCATATTGCGTCTGAATGACAAAGCATATGTGACAGCGTGTCAGGCTGGTTCTGTGCTGCATACGATGGCCATATTACAGGCATAGTAAGCTGACCTGCTCAAGGACTTTAATCAGACATTGCCCTACAGAGTTAGCTCTTTGGGCCACCAAACAAATGGTCGCTGCTATTAGAAGTGTCCAATAGCAGTTATGATGGAGAGACATCTGTGGATGAGCTTGGCTGATTTTGAGGAGAAGAAAATGAGATTACTTCTCAACTTACTGGTCTATCAAGCTATTTTGCACATCAGTACAGATGGTAGCCAGGATGTTCAGGGCAGCAAGGGTGCAGTCTCAGGCCTTTAGGAATATAATCTGTGGCAGACCAAGTCCTCATTTGATGTGCTATGCCCGCTTGAGTCTGAGGACTAGAAGGCAGGGCCAGAAGTAAAGTGTCACTGCCCATGTTCCATGTTCCTGCCAATGTCAGAAAAGGAGGCAAGATGGCAAGGACAGGCAGGCAGAGGCTTGCACGGGGAGTAGCCCCTTCTCACGTCTTCCTTATTTCCTTGTCCTGTAATGTTGCATAAAAACACCTAAACAGGCCCTGAATATTGGACCAGTTATGACTGTGGTGGCCTCAACCTTCTGTCACTAGAGCACCTGTAAAATTTGCAAACTGCACAGCTTTCACAGACTTGCTGGCCTTGTTACACAAACATACCTCTTTCACTTAAACTACTCCTTAAGAGAATGAGCTCTGACACCTTCAGTCTTGTTTCAGTGATATATGTAAAGGTCAGAATAGCCTGGAGTTGACTAAGTAAAAATGCCATATTAAAGTGTACATACACTGCCAGTCAAGATTAGGATGAAATGTTAAAACATGTTACATTTTTACAAATTCTAGGCTAAGGGTGGCTATAAGTTAGTTTTGATATATTTGTATTTTTTGTTACACCAAAATTCCCATAGTTATTTGTGATATTCCCAAGTTTGCTGTACAACAAGATATTAGTTTGCTGTTGTTCTAATGGGTGAAATAATTATTATAAAAATAATAAAATAATAAAATATTATTATAAATACTAAGCAAGTGATCCTAACAGAATAATAGAATGAAACCTCTCAGTAAAGTCTCATCAATACACAAATCCAATGCAAATATAGTTTTTACAATTAGTGAATGTGAATTGATTTACACATTTATGAACTTTTAAAAACATTACACATTTAAAAACATTTGTCAATGTTTTTATTTTGAGACTAATCTGACCCTGTGTGAACACCAGAGACCAATGGTGGAGCTTCCTGTATGTGTGTTTGTGTATGTGTGCAGTCAGGGTGCAAAGCCTACCACTTTTCTCACTCCACACACTCCCAATACACACACCAAAAATACACACACACTATGAAACAGGGGTTGGAGTCTGGGCACGGGTCTAGTTTGCATTGTCACTCAGCCAAAACATCTGTATGGACCAGAGGGAAGCCCAGACAGTAACAGAGCAGCCCATACTGCTTGAATTTATATTCAGCTAATATTGTGAATGTGAAAGTCAAGAGCTTTTGATTTTGGGTTCAAGGCCTCCTAGTATCTACAAATTTAGCAGCATGTTTTGCTTAACAGCTTGGACATGTTCCCAGTCGTCATCTACATCATCTTGTATTAACCCTGAGATGGAGATTATTTTTAGAGTTATTTTCTAAATTAAACAAGAGAAATGCCCTAGCAACTGCCCAGAAATGTAGAAAACAACAACACTATATCACCCATATAGCAACACCCTGACATTGTGCACCACCCATTTTCCAGAAAATAAAATCTAATCATTTTTCATGCTTGACTATCTGCAATGTAAGGAGACATTTGTTAATCAATTGAAGGAGGCTTTCTGATCATGAAAAAGATGAAAGTTTTATTTATTCATTTAGAGGAAATAAAAATGTTTTATAAAGTGAAAATGAAAGAAGTAAAAAAGCGAAAGAATCCTTAAGCTGTTTAAGAATCCTTAAGTTGTTTCACACCACTTTCGTTGGGCATCTAATCTATTTTAATGTTTTGATTTAAATAATGTAGGCTTTATTTGTAGGTGCAAAATCTATTAAAGATGCAATGTGTAATATTTTTGCATCAAAATAAAAAAAAACACCTTTAGACTAAAGGTTATATAAAATTTATTTATATAATGCTTTTCACAATGGAACATTGTTACAAAGCAGCTGTACAAATGAAAAATATCCAAATTTATTTAACAGTAAAATAAAATGAAATTTATCAATTTTTTATCAATCATTTATCAATTTATCAATCAAAATTTATTTGAAAATTAAATTGAAAAAGACATTTTTTTAAAAAAAGAAGAAAATTAAAATTATTAAACAATGATAATTAACACAATGTATAACGCGAATGTTCTAAGCTAATGTCAGCAATTTCCCAGTAGTCCTCCTTGATGTACTCTTCCATGGCCTGACGTTCCGGGACAGATCCTGTCCCCTAGATCCTACCCTTAAGGAGTTTAGCCCAGGCAGCGGGTCGATGGCACAGTCCCATGGCCGATGTGGTGGTAGACATGTAGACCTGGAACATCCAGAAAGAAGACATCCTGGAACACACAGTATTTAGGAGGTATTTGAGCCTGAATGAGGCATAGATGGGGGTGAGGTAAGTGGGCGTTCTTGTGAAGTTTCCTCAAGCTGACATGCAGTCAGCCGTTGTGAAATCCTTACTGCTCTCTGCATGAAATGGGCATGGGCTTTTCGAGCCCTATAGTATTGTCGTAGATGGCCATTTGAGAACGAACACCTGGCTCCAGCCCCTGTCTGTAAGCCATGAGGACAGCAGTCTCATTCCAGCCATTGGTAGCTGCGAGGGTGCAAAATTGTAAAGTATAATCACTCACAGAGATTTTCCCTTGGCAAAGATGGGTTAGTTGATCCGAGATGGAGAGCGCACCAGCAGACTGTTTGAAGACTTCTTTGAAGTGGGTGGTGAATGAATTGAAAGAGTTAACCCACATCATGGGTACTTTATCAACCACATAGGAACACCTTAGCAACCACCCTGGTACCATAGCAACCACATATCAATGCCTACCAATCACCCAGGGTACCTTAGCAACATCCTAAAAACCACCCCAAGTACCTTAGTAACCACACAGTAACACCCTAGCAACCACCCCAAGTACACTAGCCATCACTTAGCAACACCCTAGCTACCATTATGGGTACCTTAGCATTCGCATAACAACAACCTAGCAACCACCCAGGGTACCCTAGCAACTGCATAGAAACACCCTAGCAACCACCCTAGGCATCTTAGCAACCTCATAGCAACATCCTACTGACCACCCTGGGGTACCTTAGCAATACCTTAGCAACAACATAACAACCTAACAACCACCCAGGGAACCCTAGCAGCTGCATCGTGACACCCTAGCAACTACCCCAGGTACCTGAGCAATCACATAACTACAACCTAGCAACCACATAGCAACATATAGCAATAATTTTGTTAATCTGTAATTGGAATTCGGTGTGCTCCTATTTGCACTCCAGTCTTGACTTTTGTCTAAATATTTATTAATTTACAATTACAAACTTTGTGTATGTTGTTGTTACTACTTGTGATGTTCTTTGTTTAAGCTCTTGCTTGCTCTTGTTGCCCTGTTTTCAAGCTTTCTTATGTTCTGTGTTCCATGCAACCAGCTCTTGGAAAAATCCTGGTTGTGCCAAACTTCTTCTGTTTGACAATTATGGAAGCCACTGTGCTCTTGGAAACCTTCAGTGCCGCAGAATTTTTTGTAGTCCCCCCAATCTGTGCCTTGCAACAATCCTGTTTCTGAGCTCTTTGGGCAGCTCCTTTGACCTCATGGCTTGGTTTTTGCTCTGATATGCACTGTCAGCTGTGAGACCTTAATGAAGAGGTCTCGCCTTTCCAAATCATGTCCAGTGAGTTTAATTTACCACAGGTAGACTTCAATCTAGGTGTAGAAACATCATAGCAATGATCAAGAGTAATATTAGGAACCTTAACTAAATTTCAAGTATTGATGCAAAGGGTCTGAATGTCAATGTGTCATACCCAAAAAGACTCAAGGCTATAATTGCTTCCAAAAGTGCTTCAACTAAGTACTGAGTAAAGGGTCTAAATATTTAAGAATATGTAAGCACATCCAAACACCACTTAGAGATGACATTCTGCTGTGTATTTCATCACCACGATAAACAGGGAGGGTGCCAGAGCATATTACAGTGCTCCCACACTTAAAACTTCGGTGTGGGATAATAAAAGTGTAAAAACCTTCAATCAATTAATGCTTCAGTGTATGCTGGAAACACTAACAATGATAAAGTTTTATATTTTCTACCCTTGAAATGCCCTTTGAAATGTTTTATGGGACCAACTATTTGTAAACATAAACTATTCCCTGAGACAGGGAACGAGGCGCTGTATCATGTCTTGATACTATGGGGAAGGCACTTCAGGTGTGCCCAAGTTTGAACAAGTAAAATCAGGTCAACAGGTCAGGTAAAATCAGGTTTGAACAAGTAAAATTAGGTCAAGGTCATGTGATGTAGCATTGCGCACCACAAAGCCTTTAAAAGGCAACTGGAAAATAAGTCATCAGATTCTAAGTCTGAAGGAAGGCTGTGCAGGCAAGACAGAAGTGTGGCTAATAGGGGTGTAACAATACATCGATATGGATCAGAATGCTGTTCATAGACTTCAGTTCAGCATTCAACACAATCACCCCCCTACAGCTCATTCACAAGTTGGTTCAGATGCTGCTCAATACCTCTCTGTGCAACTGACTGTTGAACCCAGGCAGTACGGGTAACACATCCAGCACCATCTCTCCCCTCCCTCCAGGACATTTACAGCACACATCTCACCCGCAAAACCCTCTGCATTGCAGGCGATCCCACCCACCTGATGCACAGCTTCCTTCAGACTGAAGGACAGCTTCATTCATCAGGCTGCCAGGAAGCTGAACTCCCTTCCGACCGTGCTCCCTCCCCTTAATTTTCTCACTATATTGTCTGTCTGTGCATCAGATTGTGATGCAACAAAGCGGTCGCAGCAGCGAAATGACAGACACAAATTTTGTGTCTGTTGTTGGATGCAAATCGTGGGTATGGAAATATTATGTATTTAGATCGGCAGACAGAAAAAATAGATGGGCAGACAAAGAAAACCTATGTAATTTGTAAACATTGCCAGTGCCAGCTAAAATACTTGCAACAAACTTGTCAGTGCATTTTAAAAGAAAACATGGAATTGAAGAAAGTACATTGGCAAAAGTATTTATTTTTCTTTATTTAAAAAGATATAAACTACATTTTTTTGTTGTAAATGTCCCAGTTGGGACACTGGTTGTGAAATTTCATAAGAGTTTAATTAAACATTCATGTTATGTATTTTTGTTGCATTTGTGGGTTTGTGAGAATGTAACTGCCTTTGTAAGCACATATTATCTACAGATCGAAAAAATCGATCAATGTACCCCAGAATGAATCAAATTGTAATTGTATCACTGAATTTTTCAAGGTATCAGAAAATACCGTAGTGCTGGATGAGAGAATCAATATCATATTGTATTGTTAGGAGATGTCTGATTTACACCCCTAGTGGCTAAGCAATGCAGCGTCTTGTTCCCTGTTTTAGGAAACCTGGTAACATGCGTAACCTGAGATGTTCCCTTTCGAGGGAACTCAACATCATGGCTTGACGCTATGGGGAATATTCATGTCCACTACACCACAGTTAGGGAAGGCCTACCCCAGATGCTGTGAAACATTGGCAGAGAGAACACTGGAGGCATAAAATAGACTTGTCAACCCAGGAGGACCTGAGCGCCTCAGTTGAATTCAAGTCCAAACTGTAAGGTCCAAACTCTAATAAGCCTTGAGCCTTAGAGCCTTAATGAGCCTTAGATGATGCTTAGATAAGCTTGCTACACTCAGGGGCCAGACCCACAGTTTCCAAATTTCTGAAAAGGTGAAAGATCAGTCCTTGACAGAAGATCCCTCCAGACTGGGAGCTCCCAAGGGACTCTGTTCAGGGGAGATATTAGGTCTTAAAACCAGATTCAGATTGGCCAGAAAGGCACTACTAAAAGTAGACAAACTCGGTCCTGAGTTTGGGAGCTCCTGTGAGCATGGCTATCAGGGGAAAAGGCGTACTGGCGCAGCTTCGGCCATGTCTGTGTCATGGCATCTAGCACCAATGGAGCTGAATGAGTGAGGCTGAGCCAGAGGGGACAGAGGGTCAACTCCTGGATGAGCAAGGCGAACAGATTCACTTCTGCTCTGCCATACCTCTGCCAAATGGACTCCACTACTCGTGGATGGAGCCTCTATTCCACGGGCCTCAGCCCCTGCCTTAACAGGATATCTGTTCCCAGATTTGCATACCCAGGGATGCACATTGCTCTGATGGAGAGCAGCCTGGTCAGTTTTGCAGACAGAGCCTTGGAGTCTCAAAGGAGCCAGAGCTGCATCTATGCACATTGTGAGGGTGTGAGATGGTAGGGCAAAGAAAAAAGGAAACACTCAAACCCGAGAAACTTCCTGTATTCTGGCAATACGTCAGTGTGAAAATATGCATCCTTCAGATCTTTAGTGACAAACCAGTGCTCAGGCTGAATTTGACACATGATCTACTTGAGCGTTAACATCCTGAATCTCTTTCTTTAGAGACCGATTCAAGTAACGCAATTGGCCGCAGTCCCCCGTCCTAAAATATCATCTGTAAATGCCCAGGTCTCTCATGTGAGGGAGACAGCATGTTTAGTTCTTTGGCCAACCCTAGGCCAAACTTCCTTTTGGGCTGTGAGGCATGTGTGTGTAGCCCAGCTCCCCTAGGTCACTGGGGTGGAACTCGAGCTGCCACGCTGGCCTTCTGCTGCTGCCTGTGGGTGGATGGACCACTTAAGGCCACAGCTACCTGGCTTCAATGGGGGAGCTCCTTGAACACCTCCCATTGCTTCTATGGTATCTGTTAATGTCGGAACTAATGGCTAATGGTGTTGCAGAACAGACACTGAGGAACAACGGTTATGTGCATGGTGATGTTTTGCAGCAACTAGTTACAGCCAGTGAATCATTTTTGTACTGATGTTGCGATACAACTGATTTGTTTGGGTTTTTTTTGATGATGATGTGCAGAGGTCAGTCTTGCTCTTTCTAGCAACATCCTACAGTAGTTTTGAATGAAGAAATCATAGTGTTGATAAAATGACCTGTGAATTGCATGCCACAAAGAGACAGAACAAAAAAATTCTTATGTTTCTACCTAAAACAGATGAAGCTTTTATGGAAATGTGGAAACAATTACTTTTGGGTCGTCTTTTAGAATAATTCCCAAATGAAACTCGCTGGCCCTGTATTTATGAAGCCCATTGCAGAGGACTGTAATGAGGCTATTAAAGAAAGGTTTGACTTTGATCTAAGTGTGGTGATTTTTACAAAAGCACCTCATCATGATAGATACTCATAACTCAGAGGGCTTAATTGTGCTTAATAATTTGTTTGAAATAGGAATGTGCTTTCAATTAGACCTGTCTGGGCCTGTCTGGAAAAATTAAGAACTAGTTTGCTTTGGACGTGACTGTTTTTCATCACATTTAAGAGAGTCTTGAACAGAAGGTAAAGGATAATTAGGCTCTAAACAGCAGACTGGGCAAAGAATGAGAAAGAGACATCTAGAAAATGAGAAGGGAAATTAAAAATGTATATGCAGGGCATATGGATCCAGAGGCTGCAGTCAGCTAACATTGTTATGACTGCTTTTCACTGGTCATGTAATTTCACATGCTTAAGGGCTGGACACGATGGTAACTTTCCCACAACAGTTTAATGTGCTGTATGAAACATTACTTATTTCTCATGACTAACAGTGTTAGGAAAACCACAGATAAAGCTCAGGTTCTGGCCTTTGTGTTTTCATAAAGTCTATTCAACACTAAACCCTTTGTAAAACTCAGAATAGTTTAAATCAATTCAAATTTATTAATATAGCATTTTTTTCAATGTGCATTGTTTTTCAAGGCGCATTGCAGCTTTAAAACAGGAAAATTATGAAATGTATTTCATGTGAATATGTATGGAAATATGTATATGTAACAAATAGAATGCAGAATACATGGTGTTATTGCAACTTTATTGTTCATTATAAGATGTAGTAAAACTAATTAGTGATACTAGGATTGTAATAAATTTATGAAAATAAAGTTGATTGAACTGATGGTAACTACAACATATTTAAAGAAACGGATGTGCCTGTCATTGCATATAATTGCGTATCTCAGTGATTTATGAAAAGATAATATATTCAGACAGCACTTTTCAGAGACTATGCAACATTGATTTAAATACATTTGTAACATGATATATGACAGGTATTATACTAGGCAAGCAATGTCATTCCAACTTATATATAGATGGCCCTTAGAAAGAAGATACAATTTTTTAGAACAAGAGTATAATATATAAGGAATTTGCAACAATGCCATAAAATATCTGAACATTGCATAATGAAAAGACAATGGAAAAAAGTGAAATAGTAAGCAATATTAACAATTTACAAAACCCTAAGCCAAGCTAAATGTCAACAGTCTCCTAGTTCTAAGACAAAGTCAGGCAGCATTTGTTTGTTAGTGCTTTTCACATTGTTGCAAGGCAGCTTTACACATAAAAATGCACAAAAACAAAAAGAAAATTATATAGGATACATGATAATATAGAATACAGCGTATAAATTGTTTTTCACATAAACATATATGAGTTATAGTAATTACCAATACTAATTGTAATAGGATTATGAATAACATGATAAACTTGTCCCTGTTCACTCTGTCACATACACAACCTGACAACTTAATACAATTGTGACTGTGCTCAAAGAGCATGAGGTCTTTAGGTTTCTGTTGTATTGGTTACATTTTATTATGTCTGCTGTCTGTCAGTACATTACACATCATGCATGTGCTCAGCACTCTATCACAGTGGCTTCATGTCTGGGAGAGACATGAAAGACTTGGGAGAGATTCTGAGGATTCAGAGATCTCACTTTTACCCATGTGGCATGAGGGAACATTATTTGACTATGTGATTATTATTTGAATAGTATCCTCCACAGCAAGTTAACTATACATTTGTTTTGCTTATTTTTCTCAGAAGACAACATCATGGATGCACCAATGCGTGAGTTGCAAACAAAAAGTCCTGTATGTTGTAAACGAAGCAAGAGATTTCTGCAACAGATTTACTGGCAGATTTTTTGTGATGCTTGTGTTAATCAGTTTCAATTGTTGACATCTTTTTGTCTGTGTACTACACCTGTCTTTGCGTTTCACAATGTGGCATCATTTTGATGGGGAGGGGCCACAGACAAAGGTGTGAGATATGTCCATAGAGATGTTTTTTGCTGTCAGCTTGTAACACACAGCTAATAATGTGACATAAAATGATTGTTAACATTAACATTTCAATAAGAGTAAATAATGTAAAGTTTGGAATGCTATGTTGCTCACTGTGCATTGTACACTACATACTGCCTACAATTAGCCTTACCTGAGCCTGGGTAGATGGCCCCCCCTGTGGATTGGGTCTCGTCACTGTTCAGCGGAAGCTCGTCTCACAGGAGGCTTTCTTGCTTCCCTGCAACAAAACAAGGAAACTCTCCTCTGTGTACTCTGATCTGTCAGATATCATCCTGCTGCCAACAAGCCAAGATACGCAAGATGTGGCTGGGCAGGTGAGATCATAGTTGACCTTTCCCAGCCTGCCTGCCATGCATATAAGACGCTGTTGCAGATCATGTCCTGCAGGGACAAGAAGCCAATGATCATTTGTAGTCATCTTGATGAGCCATTACTGATTGGTCATGCATTACTGACTGGTCATGACTGCAAAGTTCCCATGAGCCTGCTCTTTCTCCCTGGTCTCACTCTGAGGTAGAGAGAACTTGGAAGAAGCTTTATTTCTGCAGTTTTTATTTCATTCTCAGGAAAATTGCTTGAATGTGGAGAAAATGTGAGAGCACAGGCATGTGGGGATGCTTCCATTAATGAGATGCTTGTGGCCAATCTCTCAGTGGGCAGAGCTTTGTTCCTGCAGGCTCTGACTCTGCCAGTCGGATCACTTTGGGTATCCTTACTTCTAAATGTTAGAGCATATGCCATTCTTACACCGTGGCTAAGCAGCACTGGTGTACAGATTTAGCTCGCCGGGCCACCAAACGCACAGTTACTGCTATGTGGTGGCTGCAGAGAGACATTTATACATAACCTTCAGCATATGCTATACTTTGTACACTGCCCATTTTGGCAGTATAGAGTACAGGTCATCTGTGCAATTCATGCACTTGAAAACTTGTATAACATGCACGGTGTACATCAGTTACACACACATGCACACACACGCACAAGATTTCTATTTGTTAGAAAATTCTATCCGAAACAAATTCAATTTGTTGCACATTTTTACATAAATTATGTTTGATGTTGAAAATATTTATATCAAGACAAGGTCATATAAATAATTTTATTTTGCATTTTGTAACAGCAAATATATACTGTATTCTCATTTTATTCATTTTACAGTCATCAAGCTCTGTAAAACAGAGTAGTTTTGGCTTGACTAATCTTTGTGTCATACTAAAAGAAATAGTAAGGATAGAATTATGTTTTTAAACTGATTAAATAAGCACATGGTTTGCATTAGAGCTTAGAGTCTTTAAAGGTTCATAACTCAATACTTGTAGCCTATATTGTGGTTTGTCAAAAAGGGGATTAATAAACTCAAAACAATATATGCCAAAGGAAAGCGTATATTAATATCTCTTCCTCAGAATCCAGGCACCCCAAAGCTATTAAGCTGTTTTTGCTCCCCTGTTCACTTTATTCTTGGGAAATCATGCCAAAAGACTTAATTAGGCTGAATATAAGCCAAGCATGCATGGGCGTAATCTCTTTCACTGATGGCGTGTGTTCATGATTTTCTTGTCACTCACTGGACTTGAAAACTTGTTTCCTTTCAGTACTTTGATGTGCTCTCTGCAGGATCTCTCGCTGTTTCCATTTCTTTTCCACTCACTCTCCCCTGTGTTTTAATTCAGCTGAAGTGAATGATAAATTTAGTCAAAGTGTGGCACAAAGTTCTCAAATAAGAGAAGTAATTACTTTGTATTAAGGGTTTTTTTTAGCAAATGCAGAACTTGTTTGGACTTGACAAATAAATTAATTGTTTATTGTTTTCCAGGACATAAACTTTTTATATACATTAAAAGTATACATTTACTGGTAACGAGCAAGCAAAATGTGCAAGACTTATTTTCTGCAAATATATTGCATTACTATAATTAGTTAATATCCTAAATCCATTGGTTTGTTTTGGATAAATTAAAAGCAATGCGACAAACTGTTATGATGTATTCAAATGTAGCATTTTTAGAAAGAAATGCTTATGTGAGAGGAATAAAAAACATAAATCAATAAGTGGAGTTAGTAGAGAGGGCATAGTCATGTATTTT
The DNA here is from genome assembly GCA_036877525.1 of Chromobotia macracanthus. NCBI lineage: Eukaryota > Metazoa > Chordata > Actinopteri > Cypriniformes > Botiidae > Chromobotia > Chromobotia macracanthus. The sequence goes on along the minus strand of JAZGTH010000004.1, from coordinate 12,865,598 downwards.
CATTGTGGTGCGACAACCAGAACCAGCTAAGCATTACCTGCTATAGGCAGAACTACTCACACAACAGCCAAACAGCACAAATATTGAAAATGGACTCCAAGCGTGTTGATCTCTTGAAATTGAACCTCATAGGGGGCTAAATTTGACACTCACTGGAAATAAATAGCCCTTGATATCTCTTATTAGTAAAAGTCATTCAAGTAGTTTTTAAAGTGCCAGGTATAAAGCTTTTAAATTATAAATCAATAAATAGTTAATACAATAATAGCAATGCTTATAAATATTTAAGTGCATTTAGCAGTAGCATGTGTGTGTTTGTAAATGTGAGACTCATGTGACGTACAGAAGAGCACAATATACTGCTGAAGCTGGGTGTAGTTTTATATTGCCCTTTAATACAATGCTTCTTCGAATGACATAAATTACAGAAATTTAATTACAGAAATTAGCACAAATTCATTTGACAAAAAACATAACAGTACCGCTGTAAAGCATGTTGGGCAAGCTTAAAATGTGATTCATAGCGTCTTAAGTCAAGGATATAATTTAATGTAACTTAAATAATGGGTAATAATAATAATAGGTGTTCATAAAAATGAATAGTGTTGTTCTTTTTTAATTACTTAATTGTAATGCACCCCTATATGAAATACAGTGACATACTGTGACATACTGTAGAAATGCTTTCAGTGTGTGTGTGTGTGTTTGTTGGTATGATAATTTGTGGTGCCTTCATTCTTACATATTGACCATGATACAGCGCAATGTTTGTGCTGTTGTCATTTGTTGTGCATAATGTGTTTGCTCATATAACCTGTTATCTTGATAGTCATTGAGATTTGGAGAATAAGCAGTCATTACTTCACTGACATCACACGCTTTCCCAGAGGATAAATTAGTTTTATTTATCTAGAGATGGATGACAAACGCTGTCATATTAACAAAATAGGGCTGTTGAATAGATCACTGTAGACATGAACAGGCCTCATGAGACTATTTCCACATAAAGAGTGTTTATCTGTTTGATGTTTCAGCGTCTTTTCCTACCACCAGGAATTAATTTTGCAGAACATTATGCTGCGTTGTTGTCTTTCTCATCTGCTTGACAGGAAAGTGATATTAAAGGTGGCAGTTCAATTTGCTTGGAATGGATGGCTGCTATTAGTGATATGCCACATTGTTGATTTTTATTTTGCTCGCCAGTGCTGTTATCAGTTTAGCAGGACCCCTGAGCCCCAGTCATCTCATCTTCCTCCACAGGGATAAATCCATGCTTGTTTACATGGTAATGTCAACCTTGTGTTTATTAGGGAAAATATCCCACATTATCCCATAGAGACTGGTGATCTATATCATCAGTTTCAATGTTTTTTCCACTTGTGGGATTGATATCTCTTTCTGTAAAATATTTTTGCCATCGTCCCCTCTTGTCAAGTTTATTAGCTCTCTGTCTTAATGATGTCACCACTGGCTCTGGTCACTTTCCCACCTATAAGGGTGATGACTCTGCTCACCCTTTAGTCATGTCCTATTAATTAGCTGTTTGCCCAGTCTACTGATTAATTCATATGCTTAGTCAGGCCCTCTGAAGCTGCAGATGGAAAACCTTAATTAAAGATACAGTACAAGGCATTTTGAACTTACCAGGTCTATGAAATTCAAAGTACAATATAATCGACATTGTTGAAAATGCACTCTTAAAAATTCAAATTCAAAATTGATTTATATAGCACTCCATTTCATTGTTTCAATGCAGCTTTATATATAAAGAAAAACACAGAAAACAGGAAAATTGAAATATGTACAACACATTATTTTATTGTACATTATAAGATGTATATAAGTAAAACTAATAATGGATATTGACATTGTAATTGATTTATGAATATAAAGTTGACTGAACTGATGATACCTACACATCTGAACCATTTGAAGAAACAAATGTACAGTCTCAGTGGTTTGTGAGAAGGTAACGTATTCAACGTATGCCTACTGAAACAATATGTAATTTTGCGACATTGTCAATTAACATAGATGTTAATTGACATAGATAGATGACAGGTATTATTTTAAGCAAGATATGCAATATAGATGTATAGATGGAGGGACAAAATATTTAAAAAATAAAGGTTTACAAAAGGTTCTTTACAGTGATGCCAAAGAAGAATACCAAAGAACCTTTTAATCAAAAGTTCTTTAAAGAGCCATTTCTTTACTTACCTCTTTATACAGCCTAAAGCTGTAAGAGACCTTTTTCCACTACAAAGAACATACAAAAGATACAGAAAGTTTCTATATTTAAGGTTCTTTGTAAACATTACAGCCAAAAATGATTCTTCTATATGGCACCAAGAAGCACTTTTTTATGAAGAGTGTAACGTAGCCATGCAAAACTTCTCCACATCACCACAATATTAGTGTTGCTATGCTGTCCAGACAGTTTTAGGGTAGAAATGAAAACCTATAAATACAGCTTCAAACAGCAATTATCAGTGTCAAGCCCACCATGTGTACAAAGGGAAATATTTGTGGACATCACTGACAAAGAGTTTAAGAAAAGACAAAAACAACTACAATCAAAAGCAATAAATAATTGGTCATTTTTGATCAATAGGTGGCGATGTCTGCAAATTTCAGTCAGGATGTGGTCACAATGACACCTGCAAAGTTTTACGTTCATACACCAAAGCATGGCAGTGTTACAGCCTCAGATGCTTTTTGGCATTATGCAATCAAAATTATTAAGGTGGCATTCGACAACTGTTTGGTGAATCATAAACATTTTTCATTTTTTCAGAATCATTTAAAAAACGTTTTTCCGCAGCATCCCTAAGTGAGGCACTTAAAAATCTATGCAAATCAGACATACTGCCTAGGAGGAATTTAAAAAAAGTTAAACTTAAAATGACTGACTGGAAATATGGTTGATAATGACAAATTTGGTATCACAGTTCTTGTCATGTGCTAAGGAATCTAGAGACAGCAGACACATGACAATCAGGTAAATTTATCAAAGGTTATAAGCGGTTTCATGAATTGTACCATATCATTTGGATATCATTTGTTTTGTAAAGATACTCAGCTACGTTTAAAAATGTAGCATTTTACGACAAAATTCAAAATGACAGTGGCCCAAAATGGCATATGGAGCGCTGGATATCGTTCAACTCGGTATGCCTCAAAGAATCTATGGACACCACCCTTAGTTAAGCAAAGTTAAGCAAAAATAGGGTTTGTCAAAATCTTGATTATTTTTTATACTCGTATAAAAAATTATCAAGATTGAATTATCAAGATTCAGACAAACACCCAGGAAGCCTGGATTTGACTCGTATAAAAAATTATCAAGATTTTGACAAACCCTATTTTTGCTTAACTGTATATGTATAACTGTAATACAACTGTATATGTATGTTTTTCAAAACATTTTCATGACAAAAAATGTCACATAGTGCATTTGAATTGTCATGAGCCAAGGAATTACAAGAAAGAGAATTTTGTTTATAGGACTTAAAATCAAAAGTTATGAGCTAGTTATAAATATGAGTGAACATTTAAACTGTTGGAGGCAGAGACCCCAAATTTGTGATGATAACATTTAAGATTATCCTCTATCTGTGTGGCAAATGTCAACTTTACTATATACCATTCTATGGGTCACCATAGACGCAATGGGTTCGCACTTTCAAGGCTTGACCACCAGTAATAATAATAACAGTAAGAAGAAAATCCTTACAAAAACAACAGGGTTCCAGCACTTTATGCTTGGACCCTGTAGTGGTTGGCATGGCCCAATATTTGGATCATGTATGGATCATAAAATGCCCCTTTTTCCTTAAGACATACAAACCTAGTGTGGGGGCTTGAAAGACCCCAGAGAGACTCCAGAGAGTCTGGAGGTAAACCTCCCCTCCAGATTGCTATCAGCAACCTCTGATACCAGGACAGTTTATGACACCCTGCACAAGCTTCAAAAAAATTCTATGGGCACCACATGGAGTTCCAGTAACCCCAGGTGGCCCAAGAAAGAACACTTCTATCCAAAGGAAGAACTCTTTCTAACTTACAACTAAACAGTCCTAAACTGTATACAGTTGTATACATTCCCATGGTATGCTGGCTACAAAACTATGTATCTTTACTGTAACTCTGTAGATAGGTATGCAAGTTTGGATTGATGTTTTGTTTGCATTCATGCATTAGGATGAATCACAACTTAATGTAGTTCAAACTCTGTCATATTTAATATCTAACAGATCATCTTGTAATGTCCCATCAGACTATGTATGCTGTGTAACCAAAACAGGCATGATAGTCTTTCTACAATAATCTGGATTAATATTTGCAAATGTGCCATCCGGCCATAAAACATGCAAATAAGGTGTTGAGTGAGACAAAGAAACTTTGCCTGCTTAACACCTATTGGTTGTTTAAGTTTCACTGGGCGTGACTGAGCTGAACTTAAAAATGACCGCCAACACCTTAGCTTCAGTTTTGTCTTGTCGTCCTAGTCTTAGTCTTCTTGCAAGGATCTTCGGCCCTGGCATGGGGAGGGGGTCCAGCTTCTGGCTCAGTCCATCTGAGACAGACTCTGGACATCATTTCAGCTAACTTCGTCGATCTCCGGAACTTGACAAACTCCATCATGATTATTGGAATCATCTCTGCTGATCAGGTACTACAAAATATGTATATTTAATGATGATTAATTATATGTATTCTCCTTTGAGTTTCATTCCACGAATGAAATAGTGTTTTAAACAACACTGTTTCATTAATTTGACATTCGATTTACTACATAATTGTGGTGCTGGTTCATGCTTATAATCTGGAGTCCCTAATTCTGCTGATCTTTGCTGTGTTGTTAGTGTTAAATCAATGTATTACATTGATTAAGAATTCCCCAAATCATTGATCCTGATTAATTATAATTTTATATATGTATTTGTATATATATGTATATATTTCCCTTACACAGGGAATGGTGGAGAACATATTAACATTAATTTTGAGTAAACTTGTTCATATATGACATACCTATCGTTGAACATGCCTCACTATTAATTTCCCTTAAACACATTTTCCCTACAACCCTTAAAAAAGAAAAGCATTACAAAAACAATAGGGTTCCAGCACTTTGTGCATGGACCCCTAACTAATTCAACTCAATTCAACTTTATTTGTAAAACTTTATTTGTTGGCGTGCTCAGTCTCCCAGTCTGGGAGTTCCCAGTCAGTCCCAGTTCGTCACAAGACACGCAAGAACCAATGAGATTCCAAGCTATCGATGTGGAGCCGGTGTGCCACAATATTGGGTGTACCGATTCATACAGATGTGTTTACACTCAGACGTGACATATCGATTGATAAATATGCTCAAAATACTAAGGCCAGTTTAACACTGCATGCGAATCCAGTACGTATGCGGTGCGTATCGGGCGCTGAGGGCGGGCGTATCAGTTGTGCTTTCACACCAGCAGTGCGTGGCAGATCCGCGACTTGTGTAGACAAAACTGTATAATGGGAAAGTTAACATTATTTTGTTTTGAAAATACATGTGGGAGAAAAGACTTGTCAAGAAACGTATTTTATTACCAGTGTAGTTTATGTAACTACACATAAATTTGTTTCATCAACATCGCTTTTGTTTGTGGATGGAGGAAAGGTCATCGCGCTGTATTTGTTACTGCAAAGGTTACGAAAAAGCATAAGATTAACCTTTGTATTCACCCCCTAAACCACCGCAGGAGAGAGTTTGGTGTATATTACCATCTTGTCGCTAAAACTGACCCCATGTCTTTTCCTGAGCTTGCAAGTCTTTATATGTGATCACATGGATCATAAATAACTTTTTGTTGTTCTACCTCGACGATTAGAGGTCATGTTGTGTCGTCCATTGTCTACTATTTAGATGTAGGCTACTCCGAGGATAAATATAAACCATACTTTGTAGTTTTCTTAAATCAACCTTGCGAACCTCAAGCGTGAAAAAAATGGAAGCGTTTTCAGGTATTTTGTTTATAAATTGTTCACGACCGTTTAAAACAGTAGATGTTATCAGTGTGCATCTGTTAAAATTGCTTTGTTTTTGCGTCAATCCATGCGTGTTTTGACCATCATCAATGCACGGTCACTTTTTTGAGCGTTAGCAGTACATCAAAATAGACTCGCTGACGAAACGATCGCAGCACTGATGCACCGCATCCGTACGCAGTGTGAAATCTGCATACGCGTGCGGTATGAAACTGGTAAACTAGTGTGGTATGGATTACTTTTATGATGGGTGGGTGAATGCACTTTTTTGGAGCCTCAAAATCACTATTTAAATGCATTACAAAGCATGTTTGCATACGCACAGAAGCTTTATTCTCTTGCTGGACTTAAACTAATGTCTTAATATCTAATATCTTTAAAAGTCAGATCATTACGTGTACAAACATAAACATGTTAGCATAAACAGCGATGTCAGGAAACTATGGTGGCCGAGACAGAAACAGGTAAGATTACTATTATCAAAGTAGCATAAGAGCACACAGGGGGTGTCTCTGACAGCTGGGAAGAGCCAGAATATTATTTTATTTAACTCGGATTGTTTTCGGCTGAGGAAAAAGCCATATACGTCTAGCATGGCATGAGGATGAGTAAATTATGAGAGATTTTTTGGGTGAACTTTTCTTTAATCTATACATTTATTTTATCAAAATAAAATCATGGAAGCAACTTTATCTTTTACTGAGAGCATACATTTATGGCTGAATAACTACTGAATAAATCTATTGCTTCGTATCTAGACTCATTGTTTCTTTTGGTCAGACATTTAACAATAATCAGTTTAAAAACACATTTTAGCAATGTTTGTTAAACAGGTGATGCCTTGGATATTATCTTACCTACTGACAGTGAGAAACACCTTTATGAATTTGTTACACATCTAGACTCAACTACTGCAATAGTGCTTTGATAGGCTTAGCACAGAGCTCCTTTAAAAACAAAATGCAGCTGCAAAAATGCTGATTCACAGTAAAAATAAACTTTGAAAAAAATTAACTTCAAGACTCCTTTACATTTACATGCACGTTGTTTTGCAAAATACTTTGTAAACAATGTTTTAAAGCTAGAATCCCTACCTTTTTTCTCTTTATCGCAATCTCTGTTTGAAACATAAAAATGCAAGTTACTTTACATACTACCTATACGTTTGTTGAAGTCTAATCCCTGACTAATCGCTGATGTGCTGATATTCTTTCCTACTTATAAAAAACCCTTCTTCTGTTCATCATGTCTCTAGCAGCACAATATAATATCCACCTGTAAATATAGCTTTGTAGACTTGGCTTGTTGGTCTTGTTCTTAAGGCAAAATGTTTAATGCTCGTCTTTTGTAGGTTGCTTTGGATATAAGCATCTGCTAAATGAATAAATGTAAATGTAAGTCAAATTAAGCCAAGTTTAGTAAGTTTAGGCCCTAGTTTTACAACGGCAAGCACCACTCACATTTCCTTCAGAAAATGTACCTATCTAGTTATTATAAAATTACTGTTGCGAATCAGGGTAAGGTAAGAAGACTGTTTTAAACACTGTCATGTACTTGTTCAATAACTGATTTTAGTTTATTTTTAACCATAAAAGTTATGCAGCTTTAAAAGGTGCTACTGCAAAAACGAACAAAGCTTACCTTTAATACTGTAAGCTTATACTGGCTTTAATACTGGTTTACTAGATTGTTAGACATATAATTTTGGTATTGGTTCACTATGTAATATCCCATGTAAAATTTGGGTTCTGGAAGAAAAATAACTGAGAAACACTTGTTTACACTTTGTGTGTATCTGAAATGTTAAATCTTTGACAGGACTAATGGAGGAATTCTTGAACACTGGGCCAGTTCCTCTGTCAATAGAGAGTCTGTAAAGGCCAAACTCAGAACTCTTTCTAAGCACTGCAAACTGCAGCCACAGCAATACAATTCAGTATATTTTTGCTCAACATTTTTCCTTTCTGAGCCATGTCAAAACAACCAAAGGCGGATCCTAATGGGGCAACATTTAAAGCAGCTAAGAGAAAGAGAAGGCGACCCAAACAAGTCATGATTAATGTTTAAACAGAAAATAATGGAAAAACGTCTATAAAATGCAAAAAGGGAGTTTTGAAATACACTTTTACTAGTGATAATGGGTCTAAATAATATATTAGAGTGATTTACAGATGGCTTTATATTGTGAATATTGAAAACTAAAATATGCAGAGTGACCAAGAAGTGGTGTGTCTATAGAGCAACACTGTAATGGAATATTTTAAGTGTATTTATTATTTTATAAAAAATGACAGATTATTTTACTTTCTTTTGTATTTGTCCACATTTTTATTTTTAAATATTGTTTCCCAGAAAAACACGATATGTGTTTACATTTACATTACATTACAAGGGTTACATTTGTAGGAGACATCATCGCTACAGCAGCACAACAATTATTCTGAATGAGTACCATCTGTACATTATTAAGCACATCATTTTGATAGTTCAGTGAAGTACCTTAGCCAGTGGAGTTGATGACATTGTTGTTTTGACTATAGGCATGTGAAAAACATTAGGACATTTCACAAAAGCCAGTGTTTTTAACTTAGTTAAACATATGGACATTTGATCATTGATTTTGACATTCATTTTAACAATATTGGGAGATTTAGGTGATATAACTAAATAAATAAAACCCCTACATTTATTTGTACTTAAAGCCTAAATTGCTTACAGGTGTATCACATTAGGTGCAAATGATTAGAATATTGTGACAAAGCATTCTGAAGGGGGCTTGCCTTATTTAAACATCAGACATTTAGTCTGGTTTAGAGTTAATTGTTGAAGTGAAAGGTATCACCATGGTGAGATCCAATGAGCTCTCTGTGGCCTTCTCGAAGAAGATTGTATTTTCACTAATACATCTAATAGATTTATAATTTATGCCCTGTAGTGATTTTAACTTGATCGTACAACATATATTATTATGGAGACAGATGACTTGGAGGAATATGGAACTTTACTAACAAACTACAATTTCTGTTCATCAACAAGGCGAGAATCAGACCCGTTATAAACCTAAATATACTTAATTAGTACAATTAATTAATAATTATTAGTACATTCTTTTACTTTTTTTACTTTGGGGGTCAAACGTGCACCATTCAGAGTGCCTAGTGTGAGTACACACTAAGAGGCACCAGGGTGCAGGATGCCTAAGGGACTCTGCTCACTGCACTGAAACTTTTCTGTGAATCTTGAAAGGTATCTCGCTTAGGAACCTGTGTATTATTGGGCCTTGTGCCATGACTTTTCGTCAGCATCTTGCTCCTCCTTAATGTGCTGTAGTTAGATTTTAACCTAATCTTCTGTTTTTAAGTAACAAATTTTCTTAAACTTGGAGTTGATTTAAAAAAAAGACTTTAACCTTGACCTTTTAAGACAATGTCCCAAAAACTATTAAGACAGTTTTCCTAATTTAGGAAAGTAGTGTTTCAAGTAGTGTTTATAAATGTTACTTTGCCAAAAAAAAAGCGAAAACATTATTGGTGTGACTCTTGAGACAAAAAAATGCCACTCATGTATTTTAAGATATGATAGTGCAAGTTGCCTTTAGTTAAGACAACTAAAAATGCATTTTAGTCTGGGACTAGGCCTAAGCCTTGTCTATAAAACCGGACAATAAAGTTGTGAAGGCAGATGTAGGATTGTGGTATTTTTCTGCTTTAGGTTTTCTCCTAATGGGAAAACTGTTATTTACACCAGAGGGAGCTATTTAGTTAAAAGAGCAGTTGGACACCAAGCCTGGTTGTTGGACCTACAATAAAATTATAATTATTGGTTTGTGCTTTATTCTTTATCAGGATCCAGCATGCAAAAAATGTTTTAATGTCTAATGTCATCAACTACAAAAATATTTAGGGGCATTTTGTGGTTAACAGCAGGGTAGGTGATTTTTTTTATTTGGGCGAGAAAGATTTTTTTTTTGTTATGCTGGTTGAGTCTTTTCACATTCTGACAGCAGTCACTAAGTATATTTATATATCTTCTGTATACCAGCACCATAAAATGTAAAATTGTATTTCATTGCAGACAATACAACAGCACATAATTTAATGTGTTCCTCATGATTTTTATTGTTTTTTCTTCAAAAAAACAAAATTCCTATTTTGGGTCTTGCAACACATTTCAAAAAAAGTTGGAACAGAAGCAATTTAGGGCTAGTAATCAGGTAAATTGGTTAAATAATGATGTGATTTGAAACAGGTGATGTCAACAGTTGATTGTAATTATGATTTGGTACAAAAGCAGCATCCAAGAAAGATCTAGTCCTTTAGGAGCAAAGATGGGCCGAGGATCGCCAGTTTGCCAACAAATACGTGAGAAAATTATTGAAATGTTTAAAAACAATGTTCCTCAAAAAAAAAGATAGGAAGACATTTGCTTATTTCACCTTCAACAGTGCATAACAATTAAAAGATTCAAGGAATGTGGAGGAATTTCAGTGCGTCAAGGACAAGGGCGCAAGCCTAAGCTGAGCAACCATGCTCTCCGATCCCTCAGGCGGCACTGCATCAGGAATCGTCATTCATCTATAAGCAATATCACCACATGGGCTCAGGACTACTTTGGCAAACCTTTGTCAAGTACCACAATACGTAGTTACATCCACAAATGCCAGTTAAAACTGTACTGTGCCAAAAGGAAGCTATGTTAACAGTGTCCAGAAGCGCCGTCGACTTCTCTGGGCTCAGAGGTATCTGGGATGGACCATCACACAGTGGAAACGTGTACTGTGGTCAGATGAATCAGTATTTCAGGTATTTTTGGGGAGAAATGGACGCAGTGTGCTCCGGACCAAAGAAGAAAAGGATCATCCAGACTGTTACCAGCAACAAGTCCAAAAGCCAGGGTCTGTCATGGTATGGGGTTGTGTCAGTGCCCTTGGTAATGGTAACTTGCACTTCTGTGATGGCACCATTAATGCTGAAAAGTACATAGAGATTTTGGAGCACAATATGCTTCCTTCAAGAAGACATCTTTTCCAGGGACGTCCATGCATATTTCAACAAGATAATGCAAAACCACATTCTGCGCACACATTACAAAGTCCTGGCTGCGGAGGAAGAGGATACAGGTACTTGACTGGCCTGCCTGCAGTCCTGACCTGTCTCCAATAGATAATGTGTGGCACATTTTGAAGCACAAAATGTGAGAACAAAGACCCCGTACTGTTGCCCACCTTAAGACTTGGGACAAAATTGGGACAAAATTACACCTGAAACACTTCTTCACTTGATGTCTTCAGTTCCTAAACGTCTTTTAAGTGTTGTTAAAAGGAATGGCAACATTACAAAGTGGTAAATGCTTTACTGTTCCAACTTTTTTTGAAATGTGTTGCAAGAACCAAAATAGGAATTTTGTTTTTTTGAAGAAAAAACAAAAATCATGAGGAACACATTAAATAATGTGCTATTGTATTGTCTGCAATGAAATACAAGTCAAAGTAAATTTAGAAATCACTACTTTCTTTTTTTATTTGTTTTCCATACTGTCCCAACGTTTTCTGATTTGGGGTTATATATTAATAAGACTAATTAGGCATACTAGATTTATAGTAGGTTTATGAATAAAGTGTTGACTGAACTGATAAAACTACAAAATCATTAAGCAAGATCTGCCATTCCAGCTTACATGAAGATGGCATATAAAAAGATAACATCTTATGGGACCAGGGGTGTAAAGGATTTGCAATAGTACCATGAAATACACACAACACACAAAAATAAAATAAAATACATACATACATAAAATGTACACAGTAAAAACATTAAACGTCAGTCAATCTAATTAACAAACATTTGTGGTCCTGCACCTCACACAGAAGGTATATAAATATATTTTAACCACTTAGTGATTGTAATCGGGATGTAAAGAAACTTTCAAACAGTTCTGGAAAAGATCGCCTATCTTTAAATGTTAATTTCAACCCCCTTTTGTGCCAGAAATTCATTCCGGTGTGATGAGGTCTTTAGAGGTATTGTTTCAAATAAAAGATTGTGTTACAGCAAATAGAGCATGCACAGGGATGTTAAGCAAATATAATTAAGATTCTTTCTTACTTTTAAAGCTCAGCAGCACTTATACCACACTTGAAAATGCCCTGTAAATTCTGCAGCATTGTGGAGCAGATGCTTTTGCCATTACTCAAACAAAAGAAAGAGATTTTATCTTAGGTAATTGGCGATTACTTGTGAAACAGGCGTGTCTATGTGTGTGTAGGGCTGGTGGGATTGAAGGGGGTGTTTTGTGGCCAGCGTGGTTGTTATGCAGTCTCTGTTGTTTTGGGACAGAGACCATATAGTGTCTCAGACTGCTCTGGCATTCAGCAAGAAAAGGGGTTTTGCAACTCGTGTTTCAGTCCTTCATGAATGATGTATTTAGAGATATGCTTGATAAGTGGGTCATTGTATATATTGATGATATTTTGATCTATTCTAACACATTAGAGCAGCATGTTTAGCATGTCAGAGCAGTCCTGGAACACCTAATTTAAAATCAACTCTTTGTGAAAGAGGAAAAGTGTGAGTTCCATTGAACCAGCACCTCATTCTTGGGATACATTATCATTCAAGAAGGGGTAGTGATGGATGAAGGTCAGAGCGGTGTCAGAATGGCCTCGTCCCCAGACTGTAAAGGAATTACAACATTTTTTGGGTTTTACCAACTTCTATCGGAGATTCATCAGAGGTTTCAGCTCTGTGGCAGCACCTTTAACAACTATGACTAAAGCTACGAGTTCAAGGTTATGCTGGTTCCCCGAAGTTTTAGATTTCTTTGAGGAGTTAAAGACCGTTTTACTAGGCCATCCTGATCCTGAGTCCCTTCATAGTGGAGGTGGATGCTTCAAACACTGGTGTCGGTGCTGTACTTTCCAAACATCACGGCTCTCCCTCCAAAATGTTTCCCTGTGCTTTTTTCTCCAGAAAACTATCCCCTGCAGAACGTAATTATGACGTGGGAAATTGTGACCTGTTGGCCATTAAATTAACCCTGGAGGAGTGGAGACATTGGCTAGAGGGAGTTACTCACTCATTTACTGTGTTAACCAATCACAAGAACCTAGAATATCTTTGATCTGCCAAATGCCTGTACCCTAGACAAGCCACATGGGCACTCTTTTTTACTTGTTTTAACTTCCTTGTCACCTATCGCCCTGGTTCGAAGAACACAAAAGCAGATGCCCTACCACGTCAGACAGAAGAAACCCCTGATTTCAACTCCTTATCGCACCAGTACAAATGGGATATTGTAACAGAGATAAATCAGTGTAATAGTCAAGATCCCCCACCAAATGAATGTCCTAACAATCTCATTTATGTTCCAGAACAGTTCCGGAAGCGTCTTCTCTCACAGATCCATGATTCACCCAGCTCCGGACATCCAGGAATAACTGCCATGATACACCTCCTCCAGAACCGGTTTTGGTGGTCTTCTTTACACGTGGATACATATGTCAAGAACTGCTCTGTCTGCCAAACCTCCAAAACACCCAGACAGCTCCCAGCAGGGCCCATTCCCATTCCACAATGACCCTGGTCTCATATCGCCATTGATTTCAATATGGTTTTACGAAGCTCACAAGGTAACACCACCATACTCACCCATCATAGACCGATTAGTAAAGCATGCCATCTAATCCCATTGCCCAAACTCCCCTCAGCCTTCGAGACAGCCGAACTGTTAATTAACTAATTAATTAAGTTTTTCAATTCTGTGGTCTACCTGATGACATTGTGTCGGACAGAGGACCCCAGTTTACATCACAGGTTTGGTCTCTATTGTTCAAAGGTTTAAATGTCAATGTCAATCTCACCTCAGGATACCACCCTCAATCCAGCCGACAATTGGAGCGGCTGAATCAGGAAATCCTCAGATTCTACTGCCACCAGAACCAGATGGATTGGAGTAGGTTTCTGATATGGGCAGAGTATGCACAACTCCCTAGTTAAACCTGCTACTGGAATGACCCCCTTTAAATGTGTCTTGAGATATCTTTCAAAATCTCTAGACAAATTACCCCAGTTTCGTTTCGTTTGGAATTACCCAGTAACTATCGCATATCTCCTACCTTTCATGTATCACTGCTGAAACTTGCTGGTGGTCCGGTCGGGGATTCGGAGGAGGGACCCAGAGAGCAGACACTCCCCATTCTGGTCGACGGCGAGGAGGCCTATCATGTCCATGAGGGGGAAGGTGAACACAAGTGTCCCGCGATCGCATGTTCCATCTGTGGAATCTTGATGTAACCCCTGGCTGCCCCTCCATCGAGGACAGTGAAGAGTGTGCTCTCTGATGCTGCAACCGACATTACATCATCCTCTCATGCCCCAAATGAGACAGTGATTTTACTCCTTCCGGTGTGAGACAGATATTTTTTGTCTTACCCTTTTTATCTGTCTCATATTTTTACAGATATGTTTTACTGTCTACTGTAAGCAGTAATTGTCTTATATAGTGTCACATTGTACAGCTTTTGCATGTGCCACAACATTGCCACAACCTCTGGCTTCTGCATATGTTGACTGGGGTTGAATGGGTTAAAGTTAGGGTTAGTTAGTCAAGCCATTAATCAATAACATATTATATATAGATTTACTAACATGAATCATGGCCCTGGATACATTTATATATCCCTGGATACATTGTATTACATTGACTCCATCAGCATAAAGGCAATTGAACAAAATGACAATAATGTAGCACAGCTTTATAATTTAAATACTATATCAATATGTTTGAGTTTACAGTTAAGAGATTTTGATTAATTCATTGTCTCACCATACACGATTGTACTGTGAACAAAAAATATTATAAATCTCTTTTTGTTGATTTTGGTGTGAAAAGTAACCCAAACAAGTGCTAAACAGTTTTTATGAGGTTTACTTCATAATGTATAGTGGCATTTATTACACTTATGCCCTTTTTATTTATACTCTTTCCCTTACTTTGTCTAAAGTATGCCATCAATAGCTCAATTCCATCACTGTAATTTAAGTCAGCACAAAATAAATCACTTTTGTGGCTATAATTAAATATACTCTCATTCCAAACCACCATGTATTATGTTCTCATGGAGACCTACAGATAAATCTGCACTGCCCACACCACAATAAATTCTTTAAGATCAATTAAACTTAGCAGCTCAGTTTACAAGTGAGCACTTTTAATGTTTAACACTCCTATGGGTGCACAAGAAATTTATTCTGCCATTTCTAAATTAACAAAAGCCTCAAAATTCCCATCAAGACTTTCTGAGATTTAAAATTATGCTGTAAAAGACTTTTGTAAATGTTGCTAAATGTGTGTTTTTTGGTGTAGCCCAACATTTAAAGCAATACAGTTACAGAAATGCAGCTGTTCAGGAAAGGTCTGCTTTTTTCTTTTGTTTTCTCTTGGGTTATGACTGCTGGGGCCACTTTAATTTACTGGTATTTAGTTATAGTTGTTCAATTATACAGCTGAGTAACTATCATGAGTTATTACAGCATTTCTTACAAAAATAAAGGTGAGCTTCATGCAATTGTTATACTTACTATTTGCAATTATTATACTTCCTGTAAACTATTTTGATCCTTATCTATAGTCTGACTTCGCTGCCTATCAGTCTTCACTGTAAGGAACAAAACATGATGTTACATTGTTCTTTAGTTTTGTTATTCTGATTGTCCTGTGTATTTATAGCCCCCATGTGCCCATTGTTTTTGGTCTAGCTTTTTATTTTGTCAGTGTTAATCCTACTGTTGGTGAGTTTTATGATTTCATGTCAAGTCAATTTGTTTGCTGGTTTTGTAATAAACTTGGGTTTATCAACTTGCCTGCAGTGGAATATTCATGACAGAAAGCTAGCCCATCAAAAATGAACCCAGTAGTAAGTGTATTGCGATTATGTCAGGGGAGTTTTGTCGGCTCTGCTATTAGGTAGATTTTAATGAGGTAGCATTAAAAGGCATCTTTCACAATGGATTAAATGGCTCCCTGGACTACCTGATGCCTGAGTCTAATGTGGTGGGGACTTACCCACCACATTAGACTCATGTGGGGAGCAGAATACAAGGATTTTGCTTTAATGCTGTGCAGTTCCTCTTTCACTGTGGGAGTTGTAGATGAGGGGCTCTGCAGTCACATGGTAACCACCACACCAGAGCTCTCTAACACCCTGGTCACCAAGCCAGATGAAGATTTTTTTTTACCATAATGAAAAACCTAGGACTACTCATTAGAAGACAGGTGCATAAATCATGTTTTGAAGTCCTTGTCCATGGCCTTTGTAGTCTTTTGTTACTCCATCCTAATTGTCTCCAGGTGCTTCTTGTTACCCTGAATGTCCTGTGTATTTATAGCCCTCATGTTTTGTTTGTCAGTGTCAAATGGTTTCATTTCAAGTCAGTTTTATGTTCATGTTAGTTTTGTTTTGCTAGTTTTGTAATAAACTGTACTTTGGTTCATCAACTTTCCTACAGTGGACCTTTTCCTGACAGTGGGTTTGGATGTACGAAGTCAGTTCCACTCAAATTTACATGTGTGCCCTTGCAAAGAAAGTAACCACAGGTGTAGTTCACCACAGTAAACTGTGAGCATATAAATGAATACATTTTGCCTTCATTTTAAAACAGCATATCTATTTTACTTTAATACAGAGTACTATATATACTACAATGTATATTTTAATACCTAACAAGTGCTGTGCTCATGCTTTATTTAAAATAATTGCCACTAGAACATAACGGAACATAATGCAATGACATTCATACCTGAGTCTAAATACTTTATATATACTGTAATAAAGACATTTTCTTGTCTAAAGCAAATGCCTATGGATTATCAATAATGTTTAAATAAAGCTCGAAATCAAACTTCACTAAATGATGCTATTGTGCTACATTTTGTTATCTCTTATCTGCATTAGCATTTGTTTGTCGGTGGAAAATAAGGGTTACAGAACAAATTACGTTTACCCCTTTGTGGTACAGGCATCTGTGATTTCACACACTATGTAAAATTTACAGTTGTGGTATCAAATGACAGTGGTAGGGGTAATGTGAGTCACAGTGAAGGCTAAGCAGCTGTCTTCTGTGAATGCTGTGCATGATTTCCTGCTCTCTATGCAACTTTACAGCCTCTCTTTGTGTGGAGCGGTATGACCAGACCTGTTATGGACACGTGCTACAGTACTAGCATAGTACAGAGCTGATGGGGAAACACATAAAGGTGAAGGTTTACTTTCCTAGGGAACAGAGCAGAAATGTTATTTGCAGTTAATCCAATAATCTTTTTTTTACAGTTTATATTTGTGCAACATCCTGAGTGGCAAATGTTTCTGTTAAGAGTTTTTATGCGTTTATATCAGAGACAATACTAGTCAGCTCTTTAGAGCTTTATAATTTATCTCCTACAGTGTGACGCTAAAATGATTCCTTTTTTAAACATTTTCATATAATTTATTATAATTTATATATCATAATATAACCATCTACTTGATTAAGTAAACCTTACCATATCCCCTTTGGCCTTTAGAATTGCTTCAACTCTGCATGCCATAGATTTAACAAGGTGTTGGAAACACGTGTCTTTTAGACATGGAAGCATGTCATACCATCAGCTTAAGTTGGTTCCTGCCTGCTTTTTGTTGTCAATTCAGCATGTTGAATCAGTGGCGTAACTTGTCGGTGAGTTGGATCACTTTGATTGGCTCTTCAGCTTAATGAACCAGTGCACAAGAAAATTGGAAGTGATATGTCACAAATAACATGTTTTACTACATGTTGTACTATGAGTGTATGTTATGTATGAAAACTTGAAACCTATATGGAACTGTTTCAGGATACAGGTACGTTTCCTTGCTATGGTTAGAGTCACATTCATTTGTGTTGAGTGTGAGATTGTGGAAAAAGACCATCAGTATAGCTTTTCTTTAGCTTAGCTGGTAGAGCATGGTGTACCCCCATTCCCCCACCAGTGAAAGTCAAGGAAGCTATTATTAGGTCAAGAAACAGTTAAACAGAAAGAAACATTGGCCAAACCTTATGCTTCTCTTATGTTCCCTGTTTGAAGAAAGAGTAAAATAAGAGTGATAAGGTTAGTGGTAAAGGATTAGCATTGTAGGCAAAGGAAGATATGGCAGGACTGATATGAAAGACCTGATGAGGGAAGAACACTCTTTAGAAGGCAGGTGCGTATGGGTCAAAGATTGTTGTTCACTGATGACATCATAAAAAAATAGCGGATACTCTGTAAGATGCAAAGCACTGGTTAGCCAATAAAACAGGATGTCTAGGTCACAGTTTGTCATAAGTCCCTAAAAGAACATGTAAGTGGAGTTCTAGTAAAAAGTCGTGTAAACAGATGAAATTACAAAAGATTTCAAATAAAAAACTGTAGAGTACAGAAGTCTTTGTCCCAAACACTATAAAGAGTATTGTACCTTGAATGGACATGTGCCAAATGCCTAAATGTAAAATTATATTGTGCTCACAATATATATATATATATATATATATATATATATATATATATATATATATATATATATATATATTTGCTCAATATTTAAGAATAAAAAACTAAAATTTCTCAACACAAATAAATATTCAATTAGCACATATCTTTACCTTAAATGATGCTTTAAAGTGCCAAATTGAAATTGAAACAGTAAAGGGAGACAGGTAAAAGGATACTGAGAGAGAGTCTTTGTAAAAAAGAGCCAGTAAGGGAAATTTAATTAATTATTGGGAAAAATCAACAGCAGATGACAGTTCGGCCAACTCTCTGCAGTCAATTAGTGAAATGCACGCAAAGATACCCTGCATTGTTTTCTCTCTTTCTCTGCTTGTCCTTCTCTCCAGACCTAAAGGTACAAACTCTTTATCATCATGCTAACATCTCTTCAGCTTGTCTCCCATCAACCTTATGGTACTCCCAAACAAATTACCAGTTATATACTGTGTATTGGAATATGCATTGCTAATGATTGACTGCAATAACATTATACTGTACACAACATTTTAAGAATTATTTGAGGAAATGAAAATAATTTCCAAAATCCCTTTTTCTAGTGATGATTTGGAGAAAGTCTTTACAGTTTAGAAAAGGAATCATTGTCAAGCTTTTCACAACCATATGTGTTGATTATATTGCTTTGACTGAAGCCACATGCACAGTAAACTAGTACCAGACCCGATAGCAAAGAAATGCAAACAGTCATGGGTAAAATGAGTTTTTTTGTTTGAAATTTGAAACACCTCGGGTCTGGTCATGTCCTCTAGTGACAGTGGCCATCGGCCCACACAAGTTAAATGCAACATACAGTGTAAAGCCACAGTAATACCTAACTAATGCTTTGATTGTGCACCACCAGTTGTTTTAAATAAACAATGAATTTCGGGATAGCTAAGTCCATGAAGGATCCATTCATTCTTCCCTTTGCGACCCAGGGAAATGACACATTTAGGGCTGTGTTTGAAGAAGCCTTCTAACGTGACGACCTTACTTGCACCACTGACACTTTTTGAAATTTATTCTTTGAAGAATTCATTTTCTGAATTTGGACAGCTATGGGAGCATTTTCCATTGTGCACTGGTGTCTAAAGCTCAAGTAAAATCACACCTGCATGTAACATTATATATCTGCATGTATATTACTGCATGTAACATTATATATCTTTACAGTGCAGTTCATTACTACAGTCTCTCATCTGTTCTGTCATTGTTGTCCATCTTGCTAATTTTGTCTTGTCTACCTCTAAGTCCTGGATACCTTTCATATCCTTCTTATCCATCTTTCTGTATTGTCTATTTCTTTAAAGGTGGAATCATCAGAGAGTATCTCCTAGATTTGACTTGATCAAAACGATCTAGTGGTAGGGTGCTGAGAATCTCATTTTCAATTGACTAAACAGTCAAATTATTAAGTCTTTTCTGGCCTATTGTTTGCATAAGCCATGTATGTAGAGGGTGCAATGCACTAAATGATCGCTCACAACTGGAACTGCTGACAGGTATTGTTAGTGCTGCTTGTAGAACCAAGTTCAAGGTGGGAAACATGTCTGGATGGAGTCTAATAACACTGGCCATGTCAGAGATAGCACCCTCTTTCTGCTTCTTTACCAGGATTGCTACCAGGATCTCCTCTTTACAAAGGTGAATGTTGTAATGTGTTGCAATAAGTTTTAGAGATTCCTTGTTCAGAAAGTCATCAGCTGCTGGATTACAAACCTAAATGTCTTTCATGAGCCTTTCCTCAACACCAGAAAATTTGTTGCTCATCTTACTTATCGTGCAGTCATGACATGGGTACAAAAGATGATGTTTAAGCTGGTTGACAGTATTACATTGAGCTCTTGCATCCAAAGTAGAGTCCACTGTGTAATCATCCATCCGCCTCTGCTTACAGCGGGGACCAGACAGGGTCTCTGCTCTGCACTAATGTCAGTGTTTCAAGTACAGCATCTTTGTAGAGTGTTGCTTGTGCCAAGTCCACTGATTCTTTCTGGAGATATTTATGGAGCCCTTCTTTAGCAGATAGCAAACTCATGAACATCACAAGCATGTAAACACTAGAAAGTCTGGACAGTTTTGACAACAGTCCAACTGCTATGGGCAGCTTTTTCCAGGCAACTTACCAAAGCAGTTTGATTTTCAAGCACAGCTTTGACTGAGTTAAGCTGGCATCCCCATCTGATTACAGATCAGGTCAAATTCCATGTTATCTAAACCAAGTTGATGATTGTGTACTAAAACACTTAAGAAAGAATACACATTCCCTAGTGTTTCAAAAAAGTTGTCTGCCTCTGAAACAGCCCTACAATTGTGTCAAAGTACCAAAATCAGTTCATGGGCATAACAATGTACATAAACTGCTTCAGGGTGCTTTTCACGGAAACAAGCTTGAACTCCTCCAACTGCACCATTCATCACTGAGCCACACAAAGGAGATCATTTAAACCTTTTGATATAAGTACATGTTCAATTGCATCTGTGATCAACCCAGCATTGAAACTGTTGATGTTGGACAATTCAGTGAAGTGCTCTTTTACTGTGCCATTAGCTGTGACTTACCACACACATATCTTCTACTATACCAGCAGTTACATTTGATGCACAACATTCAATCATCTCGTTTTTTGAGGAAAGACAGAGGTAGGAAGCATTTGGGGGTGGTTTGGTTTTTTCACTGTTATATATTTTTGGATATTTTTCATTTGTACAGCTGCTTTGTAACAGTGTGCCACTGGGAAAAGCACTATATAAATAAATTGAACTTGAACTTTAAAGTTCAAGTTTTATTGAATAAATTGCACTTGAAGTTTGTAGCTAGGGAAGGGGTCAAATTTCTCTAGGAGTTTCATCAGCTCCAAAAAGTTGATTTTCACTGGACTCTGCTTCCTAATGTCCTTGAAAAGAAATACCTTGCTTCCCTAAAAAACTTGTGACAACAACAATTCGGCAAAAATATTCACATCTCTCAATGATGTTACCAATTCACATTCATTTTCTCAACAACACTGCCTACTATGTTTCTAGTTTGAAAAGCCACCAGTGCTAATCAAACTATCTTTATTACAGTATCATGTTGCATGCTTTCCAAAGATTCTGCAAGCATAGAAGAATGTGGCATCTCTGTTAACCATTTCTGCTGAAAGGATCTGCTTTGTGGGGCAAATCTGGTGACTGGATAATCTTTGAGTTTAACTTGTTTTGGTCCTGATTCTAAGGTGCCTAAATCATCTTGTTGCCTAGCTGCCTGCCTGCTCTCCCTAACTCATCTGCAATATAAAATTAAAATACATTACATATACAGAGTATAATGTATTTGTATGTCAACAGCTAATTTCTGACACAACAACAACAACAACAGAATTGCTATGTTATTCATAATTTAATATACTGTAGTCCTAATTTATATACACATGAATACAGACTGACACACCACAAATATTGAGTTTCCATGGTTTATGGGGACTTTCCATAGACAAAATTGTTTTAATACTGTAAAAACTGTATATTCTACTATAAAAAAGAGCTTAGTCTTAGTATTTTTGTTTCCAGTCCAGTCAAAATAAAAAAATTCTTAAAAATTCTTAAATCATGATGTGTTTATTTGATAAGCAAAATGACAAGAAAACTTGTCCTGTTTCCTGGGAAAAATATAAATTAAGTACATTTTGCTTAAAACAAGTAAAATTATCTGCCAGTGGAGTAATGATTATATTTCTAGTTATTCCCATAACAGGGTATACCTGAACCACACACACATGCCTGTACACATGCCTGTATGCAGTTCTAACTGATCCTGTTGCAGGTCATCTCTACTGACATCTGTGAAACAGCCACCACTGCCATCTGGAAAGTAAAGCATCAAAACTTAAAACACTACTCTTCCTATTACTAATGAAAACTACATTACCCTGCAGCTGCAAGTTTTGAAAATAAATGGCAACAACTGATTTTATGTCCGTAAATGCTTGTGACTGTTTATATATGGGTGCTAAATGGGCATCTAGCGGTTACATTTGCATTACATTTCATTTTCATTAAATAGCACTAACAATCCTCCTATTGTTGTTTTTAAATGACATTAAATATCAATGGAATAGACCACTGAATAATTTAAGTGGGTGAATTTAATTTAAGTTCGTGCTACCCCCGTCTTTGTAGTTTTCATCTAACAGTTTCAGAAAAGCTAAAAGTTATGATGTTCAAGAGGCTGAGTCTCTCAGAAGTAAAGATGGGCAGAGGTTCACCAATCTGCAAAAAACAGCATCTACAAATTGTGGAACAATTTCAGAATAATGTTCCTCAATGGAAAATTGCAAAGGCTTTGAATATCCCATTATCTACAGTTCATAATATCATCAAAAGATCCAGAGAATCTGGAGAAATCTTTGTGTGCAAGGGACAACACAAAGTCAATGTTGGATGACAGTGATTTTCTGGCCCTCAGACAGCAGCGCATTAAAAACAGGCATAATTCTGCCTTGGGCTCAGGAACACTTACACAAAAGTCTGTGAACACAGTTCACCATACCATTCACAAATGCAAGTTAAAGCTCTGTCATGCTAAGAGGAAGCCATTTGTGACAACAATCCAGAAACGCTGCCGAATTCTCTGGGCCAAAGCTCATTTAAAATGGACTGAGGCCAAATGGAAAACTGTTCTGTGATCAGATGTTGCATTAGTTGCATTAGTGCCTATGACATGGGCAGCTTACACCTGGAAAGACACCATCAATGCTGAAAGGTAAATACAAGCTTTAAAACAACATATGATCCCATCCAGATTACATCTTTTTCAGGGAAGGCCTTGCATATTTCAGAAAGACAATGTTAAACCACTTACTGCATCCATTACAACAGCATGACTTCGTAGTAGAAGAGTTTGGGTGCTGAACTGACTTGTCTGCAATCCAGATTTTTCATAAAAAATAAAACAAATGAAAATTTGGCAAAGAAGACCCAGAACTGTTGAGCAGCTAGAATCCTACATCACCAAAGAATGGGACAACATTCCCCTCTCAAAACCCCACTTGGGGTTGTATAAAATCTAATAAATGTCTATAAATCAATAGAGATGCCCCCCTAGACAGAGTCTTAGAACCCTGGTAGAATGCACTCCAGGGATGGCACTATGTCACACCTCATAAGACAGGGTAATAGCATCTGTGATCCAGTGAAATAAGCACTGTTTTGTGACCGCATTACATCGGTTATGGCCACCAAAACAGACTGGGAAATCTTACGCCACTGACATATATTATTAAAGCTCTACCTGGATAAATAAGTTAAGACTTTCTTGCTCCGGTGACTCATATAGTGAAGAACATAAGGCCTGAAGTAGTTGCTCACCAGCAGTTGTGGGTACCTTGGGGGTATAGTCTTGTTTAGGGTGCAAAATGGCCACCTTAAGAGTCAGAAACTTATCTAAGGCTGACTCTATGGGCACAAATGGAGCCGAAGATATACCCATTAAAACTATAGTAAGGTGGGGGGACCTGAGGGGGACCTGCATGCAACAGAAAGGCTTTGGCCATCTGGTACCACGCAGAAAATGAGGGGGGCCAGACCCACAGTTTCCACATTTCTGGCCAGGTAAAAGATCGACCCCCAGGTCTGAGACAAAAGATCCTTTTGGACTGGGAGCTCACAAGGGACTCTGTATAGGAGAGATATTAAGTCTGAGAACCAGATTCAGGCTGGCCAGAATGGTGCAACCAAAAGTAGATGAACAGTGGCTAGGACTCCTGGGAGCAAGGCTATTGGGGGACATGAGTGGGGACAGTGTGCCGACTCCTCTGAGGTGAACAGATTCCCTTCCACTTAGCCATACCTCTGCTAAATGGACTCCATCACTTATGGATGGAGTCTCCATTCCCTGGGCCTCAGCCCCTGCCTCAGCAGGATATCTGCTCGCAGATTTGCATACCCTGGGGTGTACATCGCTCTGACAGAAAGCAGCCTGGTCTCTTCCCAAAGAAGGATCTGCAGCTTTAAATATTTTCAGGCAGTTCATGTGCCAGGAGCCCCAGACCATGAGAAGTGTCCATCATGGGAATCCTGCAACCACATTGCACTGGCTGCCTATTAAGCATTGTATATAAGCTATATATATAAGCTGGTTCTATACTCTTGGTGGAAACTCTAGGAACAGTTTTACCAGTGTTTCCCTTATGTCAGTTTAAAACTAGATTAAAGACCTAACTCTTTAATCTAACGTACACATAGTCCTATGGATTTGCTACTCAAATCCCTTAAGGGATTGTTAGGCTGCATTAACTAGGTAATCCAGAACCGGGGACACTTCCCATAAGAACAGATTTACTGGGTCTACACTAAATCTGTCTGTCGTTCATTTCCTCTAGGTCCTGTAGTCAGCTGGATTCGGACTTCATCCAGACCAGATGGTGGGGAGATGGGATGGCACGACTCTTGAGACAGAACAATTGGAATATAATGGACTCTATTAACCTTCCTATTATCTACTCACATAACTCACCTAAGTATAGATTCTATATTTTTGTTCCCTGTCTAAGCACAGCAGTGTGATGTTATAGCTGCAATTAGTAACATTATGCTTCTTTTGCCATCTCTGTTTATAACATTCCTTAGTGCTTGACATATTGTCACAAAATCAGACACAACAGTTTTTAAATCAATATATTATTATAAATCCTTATTATCAGTTCTCTGTTTATATCCAAGAAAGTTACAAATTGCAGCTTTAACATACCAAAGGACAACTGTCCCTCCTGGTTGATTCTGGTTTCTTCCAAGGTTTTTTATCCATCTGTACATCACTGGAGTTTTGGTTCTTTGCCACTGTCACCCTGTTGGCTTGCCTACTGGGAGACTGCTGACATTTAACCTATCTTATGGTTTTGTAAATTGTTAATATTGCTTCTACATCTAATAACAGTCCTAATGATTCTACTATTTCTTTGTCTCCCATTCGCTTTTATTGTGTAATGTTCAGGTATTTTATGGTGTTATCGCAAATCCCTTTTACATGTCCCATAAAGCATCCTGAAACGTCCCACCTCTAAGTAATCTGGAATGGCATATCTTCATCACATGTGCTGTTGAACGTTAAACAAGAATCATTAAGCTACACACAGCACCCACACATGCATATTTTATATTTTATTATATTATTTAATGCAAAATGACTTTTAATCACTTTTCTCTCTGTACAAGAGGTGTGAATATGACAGCAACCAGAAAAATGTTTAAGTCAGTTCTAATGGCCACTTGATCTCATTTAACTTGCAGAAGGCAAGAAAAACACTGCTATTATGGTAAGCAGACCCTGAAGTTTATTGGTGTACACACAGTTAAACAGGTAAGTGAATGATTTATAGCAGTGATAAATTAACTGGTTTAAATTATATTGAATGTCCGTATAGATGATAGAGCTTATAAAATGGTGAAGGAACAAACAGGATGGCAGCACAATCCAGCCTGGATATCTGAGTGAGTGATACAAGTTTGCAGTGGGGAAAACCACAGGAGGCAGTGAGACTTCAAAAACTTGACAAAGGACCACTGGAGAGACTGCTGGAGCATGGAAACACAGGCGAGTAGTCTATTTCATAAAACAAGACCTAACAGTGAGTGCTGGCTCGGTGTGTGCTTATATCTGCTGAGTTGATGAGGTGATGAGTGATTGCAGGTGCAGGTGATCAGTACGTTGGTTGTGGAAAGAGCCTTGCAGATCAGTGACAGCTATATTTTAAAATGTTTTTAAAGGGAGACAAACCTATAGGATAAGTTTTATAGAGGGACTACACCTCCCCCAAGACTTCATTAACGCTCAGAAATAGCCTGCCAATGTTCACACTCTGTAAATCTTTGTAAATTTCTTATTACAGGCCTGCTACAGCCACCCACCTCCCAGACCTGCCACTCACCTTTGACATGCCGAGGCATTTTATTGTGCTGCTGCTTTAAAATTTGAGTCTTTGATTCCATGTAAAATTTTATTAACCTAAAGCATTTATTAAAAGTGTAAATTCACTTTTTCTGTGTTTTATCCAGTGGGACTCAGGGTTCACATTTAAACCTTTTATGATGCAGGGGCCACACCAAGCATTTGACAATTACAATGATGATATACAGGGACATTAAAACAAGGACCACTAACATGCCAAACAATAGCGCCTTACAGCAGAACCAGTCTCTCTGGCCATCCAGGTGCAGTCCCAGGCAGAAAATTCCACCTCTTCCCCCTAAGTCCTCATTGTGTGGCCAGAGAAGTTCTTTCAGGGGCAGGATTTGGGGGGTTGGGGTTTGAAGATTTTAAGTAGACGTGTAAGAAGGAAGACTGTGAACATGCTCTTTGAATATGTTTGATGGAAAGTGCACGCATACACTCCACTGTCAATAAACATAGGGGAACAGAATAGGATCTTCTCCATCAAGTCAGTCAATCTTTTGAAAAAGAGAAAGAAAGAAAAGGAGACTTATATAGGAAAATCAAAGATTTGTCTGTCAAGAGCGTAGAGTTCTTCAGAATAAAGAACAGCCCCTCGTCTGGACGCACATATGCAGCCCTGTGTCTGGTCACTCATACGTGTGTCCGCGAGGGCTGACTGAACAATCCTGTGCTCATGGCAGTCTGGGCCAGTCTCAGATGTGAAAGCTTCAGTGAGCAAATCCTTGACACTGCACACATTAGGGTTTAGCTCTCTCCATGTGTGGTCCAGCTGTAGAAAAACAAAATAACCAAAATGCTCCTTTTAGTGGGTTAAGAAGTTACCATGTATGGTGAATACATGTAAAATCATGTTTAAAATTTTATTTCTGATCAAGAAATGTAAACAAATATATTTTCCAAAGTGTTATTTTGGAATTGTTGCCTTGGAGTTGCCATTTTTTACACACTCTGGTCTTTGTAGTCTTTTCTCCCTCGTTTTTGTCTTAATTGTGTCCAGGTGTTACTTGTTCCTCTTGATTAGTCTATGTATATATACACCCCTGTGTTTGCCCATGTTTGCTGTTATTGTCTTACATCTCACATCTCATTTACAGTTATTCATCTGGCAAATGATTTGTGTATTCAAGGTATGCATTTTATTAGAACTTGCGTTACCTGGGAATCAAACATATATATATACACACACATATATATATATATTAATATTTAGAGTAAATTTAGAGAGCTCCTTCAAAGTCTCTTTCAATTTATATATTTCTGACTGTTTTTATTACAAAAGTTTGCTCAACAATATCTACCAGTGAAATTGCTCACCAACCAGCACAAGTGAACAAATGGCCAAGAAATCGTCGTCTAATGAATGCTAGCCTAAGGATGATGTTCGCTCGGCCCCAGGCTCAACTGCTATTCTGTCGCCCATTCAAACTATGAATAACAGTATGAACAACAAATTTAACTCCCTGGAAGCGACTGTATCCCAGTTGCAAAAAGCACTTTCTGAAACCACCTCGTGTATCACAGACCTTAAGAGTGTTAATGCTGAGCATGAAAGCCACATTTCTGATCTTGTGGGCTCTCTTCAGGAAATTCTAGCGACTAATAAGGCCTTGCGTGCTAAACTTGATGATCTCGAAGGACGTTATTGATGACAGAATATCAAAATTGTCGCCTACCCAAAAACGTGGAAGTTTGTGGAAAAACTCATCCTGAACCTCCTGGGAGCCAAGAACTTTTCTGGAGGGATTGAAGTTGACCACACTCATCGTACCAGCCCATTACCATCAAAAGGAGGGCATCCACGAATCATGATCGCGAGAATACGAAATTTGTTCAATGGTGGCCTTTTTTGGAGGTAGTGAGTATATCTTCAAACGAGAAAAGACACTCATAGATTGCCAACGATCATGTTACTCTAAAAGGTTTACATGTACAGTCATGTGAGTTGTTTACTCTGCATGTAAATGTTGAGCCTGTCAAATATTTGTATGAATAGTTAATGTTTTATATCTTTGTTATAAGGGTTTTTTGCTAAACTCACTGTAGTTCAAGTTTTTAGCGCAATTCTTTTGTTATTAATCATTCTATTTGTGTGGAGGCTGCGAGGGAGTTTGATAGACAGGTTTTTCTCTCACTCCTTATGCTCCCTATGAGATTATCTTGGCCGTTCTGTAATTGTATCTGGCCTGCTTTCCTCAGTTTCTCTCACATTGTTAAATGTGTACGGACCTAATTTTGATGACCCCACTTTTTTCGCAAAGTTTTAAATTTTTACCAAACACCAAACTCACACCTTATAACTGGCGGTGATTTCATCTTGGTTTTAGACCCTTGTCTAAAACATATCCTTGCCCAATTCTACTGTCATTCTTAATAATCTTATTACTTCTTTTGGCCTTGTTGATATCTGGAGATTAAAATATCCAATGGACAAACAGTACACTTTTTCACAAGTTCATAAATCATACTCCAGGATTGATTTCTTTTTAGTTGATTCTAAAATTATTCCCTGTGTAAAATCAATAATAGAATCATTTCTGATCACTCAGGGGTGAGATTGATTAGAAATTAAGTCTAGCTATAACTGGCGGTTTAATCCTACCTTGCTCTCAGATGCCAGTTTATATAAGCTTTTAACAGTTACTTGCTGAGTTTCTCATATTTAATGACACGGGCGAGGTTTTGGATTCAACACTATGGGAAAGATCCTCTCAAAACAGCCTTTAGGCTATTACCCATGAGTCTAGTCTAAAAAAGGGAAAAATGTCTAGAAAAAATGTTAGAAATTGATAATAATCTTAATCGGTTAGAGTATGCATACAGAGATTCTACAGATTCTACACATCTCAATGTGCTTAATAAAATTACCACACTCAAATTGGAATATAATTCAATTCTCTCAAACCAAGTTAACAATATGTTGTTAAAAGTTTAACAAAAACAATTTGAACTCAGAGATACCCCAGACAAATTGCTTTCTCACCAGCTGAGGGGGAAGCAAGCCATTAGAGCAATCCATGAAACAGAAAACAAGGAAGGTGTTGTTTCAACAAATCCCAGTGAAATGATTCATTTAAATAATTTTACGAAGAATTATACAAATCAAAGAATTGCTCTGACCCCTCATTACTAACAAACTTTCTTCATTCATTATAGCTTCCAAAATTTGGGTGTACAGAGCAGGCTGCTTTGAATGCAGACATAACTGAGATACTAGGTGCTACTAAGTCTTTCCCTGGTGGTAAGGCATCTGGCCCAGATGGTTTGGAATTGTGTTTTATCATTTGTGCTGACTTTTTCTCCCTTGCTGTTGAGGATGTTTAATCACTTATTTGGTGAACACAAGCTCCCCAAGTCCTTATATGAGGCAAATATTTCTTTAATTCTAAAAAAAGGTAAAAGATAAAACAGACCCATTTTCATATGTCCCATTGCTCTTTTGAATTCTGATCTTAAAATTCTTACTAAGATTCTTGCTAACAGATTAAATAACTATATTGGAAAAATTATTAATCATTAATCTGGTTTTATTCCCGGCCGTTTCTCCTTTTTTGATGTCAGACAATTAATTAATATTTTACATACCAGATTTGATTCTAAAACCAGTATTGCAATACTTACCTTGGATGCAGAAAAGGTGTTTGACCAAATTTAGTTATTTGAGTTAATTGAGTTATATTTTAGCTGTGATTAGAGAATTTAACATAAGTGATACATTTGCCTCTTGGGTGAGAATGTTATATGCTCATTCTAGGGCTTCGGTTCTCACCAACTTTAATAGGTCATCTCAATTCTGACTATATATAGAGGCACCTGTCAGGGCTGTCCTTTTTCGCCTTAGCTTTTTGCAGTTGCAATTGAACCTCTTGCCCTTGCCATTAAAAAGAATCCTTTAATATTGCCCCCAAATTTAGGCCCAATTAATCATCATATTTCTCTCTACGCAGAAAATATTATTTTATATCTTCACAACCCAGAACAATCCAGTCTATACCTCCATTACTACATCTGTTTAGAAACATTTGGTATTTCTTGTTAATCACTAAACTAGCAAAAAAATGAATTTTTCACTATCTACCTACCACTATCACTGTTGGGGCATGTGAACGCCAGTAAGATGGTGATATTGCCCAGATTCTTGTATCTGTTTCAGAACATACCAATATATTTGCCTAAAAAGTTTTTCAGAATTTTAGACTCTAATGTACTGCCATTTGTCTGGGGCTTCAAAACTAGACTAGAATATAACTAAATAGAATATCTAAATTACATGTGTGTAAGCCAAGGTCTCTTGGAGGGTTTTAGGTCTACCAAATTTCCAGCACTACTACTGGCCTTAACTAACTGGTATGACCCACACCCTGATAGTTTCTCAGATGATCTTCCTTCATGGCTTGTGATTGAACAGGGTTCTTCAAACTCGTCTCTCCCCTCGTTGCTATTTGCAGCCCAGACACATCTAAAGCTGCAGTAGGATCCCACTTCATGATTAATAATTTTCTTAGGATATGGTGTCAGATCAGCAAGACATTTAAACTGCCAAATTGTTTGCCTCTTTCTTTGCTCCAATCAGTCATAACCATGCCTTTAAACCTTCACTCCTAGATCCAGTGTTCACAGGTTGAGCTAGAAAAGGAATTCTCACCTTGAGATATTTATATGTGGACAATCGTTTTGCCACATTTGCCATATAGAAGAGAAGTATGACGTTCCTGCTTTACACTTTTTCAGATATCTACAAATTAGAAATTATGTTCGTTCCACTATGCAAAATTTAAAACATTATCAGCTGATAATGAATTACACAAATTGCTTACTTGCACCCACAATACCCCAAATTTAATTACAAAATTTGTAGAGTTCTTTACAATGCAGTTAGATATCTCTACTAATTATCTGAAAACGATTGGAAAAATAGATTGGATCTTCAGGTTTCTGAGGAGGACTAGGCAAAATGTTTTAAAAATATATACACCTGCTCTATTAATGTCAGACACCATCTTATTCAGTACAAGGTAGATTACATAGATTACATAGATTACATTATTCAAGGGTCAAACTGAACACTCTTTATTCTACCATTTCCCCTCTCTGCAATAAGTTTGAGTCTGCAGAAGACTTTCTGTCATCTTTTCGAGGCATGCCCAAAACTCCTTGCATCAAAACTTAGTTGTCAGAACTCTCCTCCACCCTGCATGTGGAAAGATTAAGATACAGCATTCCTGGAAATATAGATTAATTTGATGCTTTCTGGAGGCCTCTTTTCAATCACCTGTTAAAATCTTCTTAATAACGGTGATACTTTTTGAAATTTAATTTTCTTTTCTTGTAATTGCTATCTTCTATTGCGAATCTGTTCACTTTCTGTTACTGGTCACTTTCCTTAAATAACGCCCTTGTGAGGTAAAAGGGCCTAGATTGTTACCTATTAGTATTATTATTTTATAAATGTTATTACAGTATTATTTCACCTTGTCTATGATGTCATATTGTCCAAAAAAATTCTTATTTTTTAAAATTCTTATAAAAACACTACTTTTACTTAAAAAAGGTAATCTGCAAAACTGAATCTAATTGAAGCTGAGTGAGTTTTTTTGTCTTGTGATTGTACTGTTTATGTTTCTGAAAATTCAGAAATACAAAAAATAGAAAAAAATATACAAAAAAAAAAGAAATCTGGCACATAGTCTTGTTATTAATACTACTAAAACTTGACTAACTGGGGCACAGGTGAGGAAGCAGACAGACTGGTCACAGCAGATAGCACACATAATTTACAACACATAGTATCATAACAGAGGCTTTGTCTGCCTCAGACAAAAAACCCTGTAAACAATTAAATGGCAATTTAATCAATGTTAAACTAATAGTTAGGCATATTTTTACAGTTACCCAGAGATCTGATTTCAGATATAGTTCTTTTAAAGTAATGGTGCTCAATATAATCATCTGATATAAATGATAAATCAAGGTTGTTATTTATACTAGCTACTGTATTCAGGCCACCAGGGTACCACACAGACGTTATCAAAGAATTTGCTGACTTTTTATCAGAAGTTGTACTGGCCACAGATCAAGTCTTAATTGTTGGTGATTTTACCATCCATGTGGATAATGAAAAAGATGCATTGGGGTTGGCTCTATCTGGGTTTCAGAACGTGTCAGGACCCACTTACTGTTGTAATCAAACTTTAGATTTAATACTATCCTATTGGTATAAATGTTAATTATATTAATATTCTTCAGCAGAGCGAAGACATCATTATCTGGTGTCCTGTTTAATACATTTACCCATGGTTGCAAAATCAGTTCCTTTGCTACAAATACAGTAGAGCAATAACTTCTGCCACTAAAGATTGTTTTATTAACAGTTTATTAACTATTAACTGTCTTAATTCCTCATCATAACAGATACCTTTGAAAACCTTGATAGCACAACAGAAAACGTTAACTCCCTCTTTTCTAACACCTTAGACAAAGTTGCTCCTCTACACTTAAAGATAAAAGACAGCAGCCCAATGCCTTGATATAAAGAGTATACCCACACCCCTAAAAGAGCAGCCTGGAAAATGGAGCGTAATTGGAAACAAAGAACACTAGAGGTGTTCTATACAGCATGAAAGGAGATCATTTCAAATTACAGATCCAGATCTGCCTACTTTTTAATTCTTTTAAAAGAAAATGAACCCATCCCTAGCTATTTATTTGATGCAGTGGCTAAATTAACCAAAACTAAAGCATCAGCTGCTTCTGACAGTTGTCAATATCATAGCAGTGATGATTTTATGAATTTTATGAACAAAATCGATACTGTCAGAGAAAAATTGATACTGTCAGCCCAAGGAAAAACTCCAGTCATTTTCTACTATAGATAGGGATGAACTGTCAAATTTAAATAATTCAAATCAATAACGTGTATGCTAGATCCTATACCTACCAGGCTGTTAAGAGATAAATTCCTAAAATGATAGCTCCTCTACACAGTTTTAATTTATCATTGGTGTTAGGATTTGTCCCAAAACCTTACAAGATGGCTGTAATCAGACCTCTTAAAAAACCACAACTTGATCCCAGGGAAGTTGTAAAATACAGACCCATCTTAAATTTACCTTTCATTTAAAAATTACTGGATAAGGTGGTGTCTTAAGTGAAGTGGTGACTTGGTGAATTAAGACAGAATTTAATGGTTGTATCCCCCTTTCCCGTAAAATGTATCTTCTTTGTATGCACCATCTCCATGTAGGTTATTATCAGATGTATTAATGTACATCTGATAATGAACAATAGAAATTTGCAATAATACCATGTATTCTGTTTTCTGTGTGCCGAGGATGCCGGCAACAAGGCCAAGTGCACAAAGGATGGTGTGTGTTTAATGAATACACAGATTGTATTTATTAAACTCGCTTTAACTGCATATAGATCCAGCCGTTATTTGATGTTTTGGACAACATGTCACAGAACCATGCTGAACTGGTTTCACCTGCAATGCAGATTAATTACTATTTAGCATACCTACTTACCATACCTACTATTTAACATACCTTAAAAGAAAATGATATAGCTATGTGAGCATGATTGAAGGGATACTGTGCCTATGAAAAGTTTGTAACATCTGAACTAAGTTGTTGTAAACTTAGCAGGATATGGTTAATCCTATTGTATAGCCTACTTATTGGGCCCATGGGAGAGGGGTCTCAAAAAATATGTATATGTATTTAGAGGTGGATTTTAGTGATGACCATGTGCAATGATAATACCTCAATTTCTAACAAAATCAGGCACAGAGAGATTTCAACTTTGAATTGTTGACATTCACACCAATACATTGGTTTAAATAATTCTTCATTTGTCTATTGTTTATTCAGACTTTGGAAAAAGCCATGCACCCATAGGTAGAATGAACGCAAATGCATGTGTTAAGATAAGGAATCCATTCCTCAATGTCATGGCATTCTCCACTTATTATTCCACAGAATTTAATGGTTGTATCTATTTCAAGATAAAATAAGGATGACAACCTATTCACTTCCAGAATGCTCCTCACAATTCCTTTAAACTGGGTTTATGGGTTTTGTTTAGAATCTGTTTTAAATTGAGAATCTGGGGGCTTCATAACATACCCATTCATTAATTCAAGTGCCAATTTTTAAGAGGATTATTATTATAAGTGGTGCTTGCAAAGCAAAGTATCATTGTTACTCTCTTGTATACTACTTTGTCTGGACAAAACTTCAGTACGTCTACTCATTCCACACTGCTTGACGTAGACCCGTAAATGAGTGGTCAAATCAATAGGCATAATGAGGAAAGATGTGCTGTGACTTTTATAAGCGAATGGTCTACAATGTTTGTCGGGCATATGAAAAAGTGGGAAACAAATTCAATAGACTTAACATCGGGCTGAATTTTGTGACGTCATAGCTCCGCATCAGAATGTTGTAGAGACTTGAGGTTGGGCTCATATCGCTTAGCTTAGCAAGAAGCAACAAATGGTGATATTACAACTTCATAGTGATGCCCTAGGAACCAGTTACAGTACCCTACAAACCACCCCATTGACTTCCATTAAAAATTGTGGGTGGCACAATTAGACTGGCAACTAGTTTTAATTATTACCATGGAAACTGTCCAGCCATGCTCTAGCAAGCAATTAGAGCTCCCTAGCAACCAACATGAATTAGGTATATTTCAGCACCAGAACATCATAGAGACATGGGAGTTGACTCTTTTGATTTTGATACACCCTAGCAATCATTCACTGTACCCTAGCAACCATGTAATGAAATAAATAAGCCATATCACAACATTCTAATATTGTAGAGACATGTAGGTGGGATTTTTTGACTTGGGCTGTCAGTGGGATTTATGTATTGCCCTGGCAACCTCCTGGCAACACCCTAGCAACCATTTAGCAACCTCATAACATCATGAATAAGCATATTTTAATATATATATATATTATGTTAAATCATGCTAACAGCATGATAAATCATACTAAAATTCATGCTAAAATATGCTAGCATCATGCTAAATCATGCTTGCATCATGCTAATTCATGTTAAAACATACTAACATCATGCTAAATCATGTTAGCATCATGCTAAAACATATTAGCACCATGTGTAATCATGTTAGCATGATGTTAAAACATCTTAACATCATTCAAATATTCTGGTCCGAGTGTTGCCACGGCAAGCACAACTTACATTCATGGATTGAGAATGATGGGAGAACAGAGGAAATGCTGGGATTGAATCTGTTTTTATATAAGGAACACAGTCTTTGGACATTCCAGTCCCACATGAGGATACACTGTGTTTTACTTATTCAATATGGTTTTGTTTTCATTCAGGTCTGCTCTAGAATGTAGCACAACACGTTGAACAAGCACAAATGGATATATATGCCCAAAATATCTGATTATAATCTGATTATATATGTTGTTTGATGAATGTTTGTGAGGTAAGACATTTAAGCACAAATTAAAAATGTTGTTGTTTGGTTTTAAACAAAACTAACTGGGGATTATTTCATATTTGAGTGTTTGATTTATTTGTATTTCATTTCTAATTATGCATCACAAACGTGTAACCTTATACATCTGTGGTATATCTCGGCATTCTTGATTCTCTAGGTATGATCTTAAACTAATGAACCTTCTAAACTGGTTGTCTTAAGTTTGTTGGAGCTTCATAAATATCCTGTTTGTTTAGATAAGGGGGTATTCTCCTTATCCTTAATATAAAGCACTGCCCTTCATATTAAATGAAAGGCAGAGAGTAAGGTGCTGGAATGTGTGTTTTGATGTAGTTTTTCCAGAGCAGGGGGCTGATTAATCTTGCTGTCCAGCACACACTGCCTCAGACTGACTGCCTAATAAAACTCATAAACAGTTAAATAAGAAGCTCAGCTCAAGTCTTGAGTCTGAGTAGTTCTCATCTTAAATGAGGGGCAATAAGGGTGATTTACTGCTGTAAGAGCATTTGTATTTCTGTGTGTAGTGGTGCAGGTGTGTTACTGTCTTTATATGTGTATCTGAGTGTATTTGTGAACATATCTTAGTAGCATTTGCATTGGTTTGTTATATATTTGTCAGTTGTCATGATGTTTACTCATGGTCACTGCTCCTTTGGTTAAAATTCTGTTTAACAGCTGCACTCCTTTTTGTCTTACTTTTTATTATTTAATTCATAAAAAATAAAAATCATTACAGTATTTTTGACTATGACTAGTATTTATGACTAACTACAAAACAATGCCACTCCTTAGGTATTATATTTTTTAATACATGCTTGTGTATTATAATGTAATGATGTTTTAGCTTCTGTCATGACTTGGGGCTCTCCATGTGTGAAAAAATGTGTTGGTCTTGGAAGGATGTCTGGTGAAAGGAAACTATGCATAGTCACTCCAGGAAGGGCTGATGAGAAAAAGGCGTGGAACACTGAGAAGTCTTTCACCTGCTCTCTTCTATTTATAAGCCAGTTAAGCAGTCCTATCTGCAAATCAAAGTCAATACTCTGCCTGAGCAATAAATTTATACAGAGGACTTTTATGTTTGGTTAAATGAATTAATGTTGCCATTCATAGTTTAAACATTCAGACATTTCAACAACCTCTTTTGCCAAGCCGTGTTATGTTGGATATATGGAAGAGTATATATATATATATATATATATATATATATATATATATATATATATATATATATATATATATCATGTGTATTTATAGATTATGTATATATATATATAATGATGGCAATAACCTGTATTGTTTTTGAAGGCTTTTATAAATCTACAAATATTCAAGAACATTTTAGTTTCATTAATTAAGTAGTAAGTAGTTAACACAGTTAAAGAGCTAAGACAACATTGCATGCTAGACTTTGGTAGATTTTTGAAATAGCTTTTCATTTAATTTTTCTAATGTGGCACACAAGGCTAGTTTTTAATATCGGATTCGTGGCAAATTTTGTCTAATTGATGCAACTGTGTAAGTTCTGTATGTGCATGAATGAGTGTATGTTTTTAACATCAGGTGTCCTGTCACGCAACAATAACAGACTCAGCTTATGCGGCCATTTCCAATGGGGATTGGAGATTTATGCTAATGCCCTTGAGCCATTTACCCATGTGTACTATTGAACAAAAACAAAATGTAATTGAACACGCAGCCCTGAAATGTAATAAATGATTAATAAACCTTTTCATTTAGCCTTTTTCAGCCCAAAAAACACAATAAATGCACTGTTATAATATTAAAATTATATATATTTTTTTAAATTACAGAATTGCAGTGCCTTTTTTGCTTTTATAAAGACAGTCTATGCAAAAATGCATGCTTCTTTAAGCTTCTTTTAAGTTTAAGATTATCAATCTTTAATAATTTTCACATTTGGAATATTACTTTCCAGTGCCTTACATCAGTCTACAAAGTTGTGAAATGTAAACTTTAAAAACATTACTAATTGTACTGATTAAGTGCATTGTACATTATTATGATTATTATTAGTAGTAGAAGTAGTGGTAATAATGTGTATAAATTAAGTAACTTACTGTTTTAATTTGTTTTTTATTAAATCATGGGTTGATATAAAATCTTAACATCTTGATACAAATACAATTTTTAGATTTGCTTATTGTGTCTGTTATAATTAGAATTCAATGTTAAAATAAGTTTTTCGTGATTAAAATATCCGTGCATGCACTGACCCGGAAGACGATCAGAAAACAGATAATTTGATAATCTTCCTGTTTGTCTACATGTTTGTGAATGTAAAGAGTCTCTGGTAGTTCCCGGAGACACGGTGATTGATTACATCATATTAGGATCGTTCCTACACGAGAGTAATTTTCTTTCCTAGCCCCGGGCCATACTCACATGTGCAGTTCTATGAAGTCTCCATACTCCCCTCACCTTTCATTTACAGCGATGACAACAAAAACAACGATAACGAAATTTACCTTTCCGATACGAATTTTTGACAGGAAAAGCACTTAACGCAGTTTTCCCAGCTCAAGTAATGACAGTCGGTTATGAAGATGGCATTATGAAGCCTGGCGAATAGTTGAAGCATAATTAATTTTACATGCCATACACCCTCTTGTTGAAGACTTACGGCGTATCCATGCATAATAGGCGTTTGTCCTCTCATTAAAGCTGTTAGCATTGTGGTACATTCTTAAAGAAAGAATATAGGTGTCTATATAAAAATGTGATATTGATCATTGTGAAACGACATTAAAGTTAGATGTATACAAACATACAAGCACTGCAAAAAATATGGCTATTTGGAAAATCTTATTTTTATAAGATATTATAAGGTAAAACTGGGAGCACAATGTATTTTTTAAATCACAAGGCAAACAATGTTTTGCGATCTGACAATGGTTGTTTTATCTTGTAATTAGCCTCAATTTGGTTTTATGTGCATCAAGTATTATAATTTTTGTAGGTTATATGAGGATTAGCATATTTTGTGTTATGTTTAGATAGTTGGTCATGTTTTACCAATACGTGTCCTTTATGTAGCCTGATTTCTTATTTCTCGTACACTCCCAAGGTCTTGAAAACAATCGATGGCTAATATTTACACAGGGAATTTAACAGTTGCTGCTCCTGCGATTTCATTACCTGTCGTAGACAGGTATTATAAGGATTATTATAACAGCTTAATGTATATACCTATATACATGTATGTCACAAAGAAGACCTGCTGTTTGTTGTTGGATTTATGCCTAATCTGTGAAACGGCTTTTGTAAGTGCATAGGCTATGCTGATTTATTTTCAAATAGTCTGCCACACCTCTCCATTTTCCAAGTATTTACGGCAACCACCACTTTTGCCTTATTTTATACTGTTCTGTTACTAGATCTGTTAAGTAGCTATGCAAGTTTTCTGATGTACTTTGTTGTCCAAACACTCTGTGTGGGACTGTATGTACGAGTGTGTCTGTTCGTGTGTTTTGGAGAGCGCAAGAGAGGAAACTTGCCTTAGGCCTCGTCACCCTGAAGTTGTTTGCTTTGCTATTACATCCACTGTATTGACACGTAGATATCAGAGCGCGGCCGTATCAGAGTGCGGCCGTGAAATAAGGGGTTGTTTATCCATGAATTCCTACTTTGGCCATGGGTGGTATTGTATATGTAATAAGTATTAAGTGGGGTGAGTCAGTGCGTAACATATAAGACAAACGGTTTCCTACTATGAACAAAGATTTGGTTTCACTTGCTTTGGAACGTATATCAATAACAACGAAACAGCCTGTGTTATCCATATAATTCCGTCTAACCATTTTATAATTAAAGTGATAATAATAATACGTTAATAATCGATAATAATCGTCATCATTATCATCATCATCATCACCCAAAATATGCACGGATGTCACATAAAATATACAATTACAAAATATCGAATGAAACGATAACCTAAGCTTTTATTAAAAGTTTGGTTTCGCTAGCGGCAGACACAAGGAAATGTGACATGAGACAATGGGACAAGTAGCATATATATTTTAATTACATGGTGAAATATAAACTTATAATCCATGACAAAATATATATTTAAACATGTTCCATACGTTAACATTAAGGTATATGGTTACAGGGATTTAGTTTCTGTCCGCACAATGGACAAGCCACTTGAATCCTATACTTTGACTGACAATAAGTTTGTCATTGCCAGAACTGAAGGTAGATGTTACTGAGGCGTGGTTTGAAAAACACCTCTCTTCCGGGGTCAGGGCCAGCATGCCTCCCTTCCTGTGCTAAACCACAGGAAAATGGCAACAATCTGGAAAGACAATAGACCAAATGCATGGTTACATTGCCATCACATTTCCACAAGCTCCTAAAAAGGCAGACGTTTAAATGACGCAGAAAACTTTTCCCCAATGAGCAATAAGAGATTAAACAATTTTCTGTACAAGTCTAATTACAGGTAAAATGAAATCATTTGTTCAGTCCGATGATTTATTTATAATGAAAATAAATAACACTGCTGTAGACAAATCTGTGTATTCCATACAAAATATTTTTAACTGTAAAGATTAGTAATTTAATAACGTCGCCTTTAAAATACATGTATACATGTGTACAATACATGTAGGCAAAACACTGTAGTATTAAAGAGAAAAAGGATTTGCCATGTCTTCCTTAATTATATAAGCCCGTATTGTTGATGATCAGTTCTTTGCTCCAATGCTTTAGTTCGTGCTCCTGGTTATTCTATATCACATAGCCAATAATGGCAATACATATTTAGCTGCTAGGTCTTGACAGGAGAAGGTTTTAACAATAAACCAAAAAGTGTTATACATAACCAATAAGTGATAATTCTTTCTTCAACGCAGAAAAGTGGTAAATTAATTTGTTCCTGTAATTCTGTCTTTATTCAGATAAGCACAATTGAAATACAAAATTGTTACTCTATAAATAGAATAGACTCTGGAATTTTAAAATTTCACAGTTGTAATCCAGCAACCTTTGCGACGCTAACGCAATGCGTAAAAAATAATACAATTGTTAAAACATATATCGTTAAACTATCAAAGGTTATTGCAATAGAGACTTTTTTCGAGTTAAAGAATTGCAAGTTGTATAATAGCGTCTGAAGCAAATAGCAAGTGAATATTTATTAGTTCAACATAACATACCCCAACATACTGATATGCTGTTTTGATGTGTTTCTAACAGAACCAATATTACTTGCCAGCTTCAGAAAATAGCTGAGCATGTTTAGCCATACTCTTGGCTTACGCTTGAATCTGACAGCACATCTTTACAAAGACCACTACATCTTAACAAAGACCATTAAAATGCAAAGATATTGCACATGCAAACACAGCTGCAGCTTAATGTTTACATCTTAAAGCACACGCTTTAAATTTACATTGATTAATTCAACAGAATCGTACTTACACGAGCAAAGTCGTTCCTTGCCTGCTTTACCTGCGCATTAACTGCTAAGAATTCGTAGACGCTCAAGTGCAAAATCTAAACTAGACTCAAAACGCACACCTTCTCACTTTAACGCGGAACTCACGCATACACACATACATATTTTTTTGTGTTTTCTCTCTTTATCCACACACGCACCCACACAAATACAAGCACGCAAGCGGGAGTTGTAGTCGCCGTAAGTCTACATGCACTTACTCGGGTGACTCTCAACACTGGAACTAAACACACCTTTTACCTATTTATAGGGCTCACCTAAATGAATAATGTTTATACTTTTAAATACAAGGCAATTAACAATGTTTTTATTTTCGGCTTGGTGGAAGAGACTTTCGTAATATAAATTCCATAACACAGATTTAGAGTTAAAATGCAAATGTAATTATTTTTTTAATTTTTAATTTTCATTTTATTGTTTGAGACCGACATGAACAATAAAGTAACAACAATAATATAAACATTCGGTTTAACTTATTTAACTATAATGTAATATTTCTGTATGTTAAGACTATAGGCTTAATATCATTGCACGTGTTGTGAAATGATCACCTTACATATGAGGGCTGCGACCTTGACCCCATCGAGGACTCAGTGTCCAGTGTCGTACCGGATTCTGCAGGTCCCCGAAAAATAACACGTTTTCCTCTTAAAGTGCTCGATAAGGGGGGGGCGGGGAGAGATCCGAGATGTTGCGGGGCTAGTGGAGGAGGAGGGAAAGAGATAAGTGATTTAAAGGAGACACGATAGGACAAAAATGATGATGAATACATTGTAAAGTTTTTGGCCCTGACTAGGGTGTCAGATTGAATGGCCTGTGCGCATGTGCGAAGGTGTCCAAACTGACAATGCTTGTGAGATGAAGATAGCGCTGCAGCTTCTGAGCTCAAGGAGGACGCAAGGAATCTACAAGCCGACAAGATGAGGTCCAAGGCGAGGGCGAGAAAACTGGCCAAAAGTAGGTCCTTATTTCGCTTATTTCGCTCCAGAGCGGCCGCACGGTACTTTAAACTTTTGCGCAGATCACCATGTGTCATTTTCATTGATCAGTTCCTGCTGAGAACGTGTCTGAGTGCGTTTCTTTTAAGACCTCACTTGCATTGACATAGCTCACACTCTCTGTGATCTGCGTATCCACCCTTTACACCAGATGCTGCCGTAGTACGCTTGTACATAAGTTTCGTATTTGATAGTGCTTTTGCGGAAATGGTCAGGAAAACTTTGCCATGCCATGTTGTTTTGCTCTCCTCTTTTAGTGAAGTCCAGAAGACATAGATAATTGTTTCACAAAAGTTAGCAAAGAGTTGTCGAAAGGGATAGCAACTTTTTTATTGAGTCGTTCTAGGTCTTGTGAAATTATTCCTGCTTGTTGAAATAGTGGGCGCTCTAGCACTGCTTATGGACCCCAGGACGCACAGAGAGAGCGTAGAGATCTCAAGAGCTTTCTGAGTGATCTGTGGTTGCCATAGAAGAAGGAATATGAAACGAAATGGACTGTACTTCAAATAATCGTATATTAGGGGGCTGCATTTTGCGATGCAGTTTGTAGTGTAGCCACATCAATTAAACTGATAGAACGATTTATATACTGATAATCACACGGTTTATTGACAATTAATGTAATAGTAAACATTAAGCTATACAATATGCAGTAGTTTTTTTCAAATAAAAATATAAGTGGCCAAAATTTATGTAAATTGATTTTTGCTTTACGGTAGATTAAGTGATCTGAGCTATAGTGGCATGTGAAACAACAGCAATCATTTTGATAATGGAGACGTTTATATATATGATTATATATTGTTTATAGAGGGTCTAATAAGACTT
The DNA here is from genome assembly GCA_036877525.1 of Chromobotia macracanthus. Classification (NCBI taxonomy): domain Eukaryota; kingdom Metazoa; phylum Chordata; class Actinopteri; order Cypriniformes; family Botiidae; genus Chromobotia; species Chromobotia macracanthus. The sequence continues at coordinate 12,822,307 of JAZGTH010000004.1, read as the reverse complement.
TTCTAGTGCAGTTATATCTGAAGATTGGAAGTAAAACACGCGTGGGCCTGATGATCTGTAGATTTGGATTACCGGGAAAACACGTACCCAGTTTTTGGATAAGAAAAATGCTCTCTTCAAAACTTATGTAGCACCCATGAGATGTGTTTTGAGATTTCCAGGGTTGAGAGAAAACCAATATTAACAACACAATCTTTAGTTCTTTAAATTTTGTTGGTCATTCGTGATTCATTTCATGATGTAGGTCAGGATAGTGACACAACTCACCTGAGAGCTTAAACCATTCCTGTTTAAAAATACGTTTCTCTTATTTAGTTGAAGTAATTTATTGTGCATCTCTCAAGGCGATTACAGTTTCGTTTTTATAGTCGAGTGTGTAAGGCCAACTCACAATCTTTAAAATATATGCACTTAATAAAGGTTATTATAAATTCATCCGTTAGCTTAAACATTTCATTTAATACATATAACGTGTTTCACTGTTTTTATCCGCTTCTTATTCTAAAGATTTATTTTGTGAGTCACAGAGTCTATGCGATATCTTTGAGCTGACATGAGGTGGAGTCAACGGGTACCAGTGCTCAATTGCTTTAGAATGCATAAGAAAATACCGCTCATATCGATCTGTAGTCATCTTGGCCATTTTAAGATGTTAAAGAGAGTAGGCCTGTACAGTGCATACTACAAAGTCTGAATTATTGTTATCATTATTGTTGTTGTTTTTGACGTTGACGTTGTTTATGTTTTTGTTGATGGTGGACTTATGGATTACCGATTATGACCATTTATAGTAAATGTTTTAGGATTGTTATCCAATAAACAAAAACGTAAATAATGTAATATTACAAACATAATATAATACAGCATGTTAACATTTTCATTTTTTTATTATTTTTATTAGTAGTAGTAGTATTACTAGTAGTTATATTTTAAGCTCAACAATTGTAAGCTTAAGCTTAGGTCCAGCCGTAGTTGCCAAAAAAGAAAGAGATAAAGTAATGTAGATATGGGCGAGAAGCCTCCGAAATTACCACACAGGCGTGTTATGGAACACATTCGGTCATTCTTTCATTGTTATGCCATACATCAATGTAAACAAATAACTAAGACATAATTATGTTTAATTACGCGATATTAAAGTATACCAAAGTAAGCACCAGTAACCATCTGGCTGGTGGGTTCTCTGCCAATAATAAGTAAATTAATAAAGTGGTCATAAACGCGGGTAAGTTCTTGATGTTAGACTTTATATTTTTCGACGACGGTTCTTTTCAGGTATTATAAAGACGTAAACTAATCATAATATTCTCTTGTTTGTCGCGTGATATAGCATCAGCTGTGCTGCACGAGCCATTCTTACAATTTTAAACCGTACTCATTGTTATCGTGAAAATCAATTTATAGTAAGACGGCATACAATATTGATTCATATTAGAGAGAATTATTAAATTATTTTGGGGTCATCACCAATGGGTTAAGGTATCTTATTATTATGAAAATAAGGTGAGGCCTGGCTCTGTCATGATGAATGTCGAACATGTATAGACTGCCGAGAATGCGCGTGAAGTAGCAAGACAACATATGCAAGCACCAATCTACGTCATCATATAGTATAGCTGAATAAATACATTTACATCTATAATAGATCTGTTTATTACAATATTCAAACATATTCACTTCAATTTGCATGGACTCATATACCTAAATTAAAAAACTGTAAATAAATGTTTTCTATTCTAGAGGGTAAAGACTTTTATTTTATTTTTTATCAAACATTCTTGTTTAATGTGGGCTTTTATTAATTAATTGTTGCTTTCAGTATAATTTTTAATTTAAAGACATACAAATTACAATAAAGGTAAAATAGAAATAAATAACAAACCAAAAAGTTACTGTGCAGCATGTGTTGTTTTGACAGAACAAGTAAAATTGGTCCATATAACACTATGAAGCAACAATGAAAGCTAGAAGATATGGCCTGTCGGCACTCAAAACTGGGCATTAACAAGCAAAATGTCTGGCATTTAGCTTCAAGCTAGCTTTTGCACAATATGTTGTCACACATGAAAGCTGGTGAACAGGCTAATGGTGTGTGATACATTTAGAGTTCATATAACTTCTCACTCAAAATCTCTGTTATGTAAGTTTGACTTTGATAAGAACTTGTTAAAACCATATTGAAGTGCCACTTAGACTAGAAGAATTGTAACAAAACAATCTAATGCGTATGTGTTTATGAGTTTGTGTATGCACATGAGAACAACCACCCACGCAGACACAAACACAGGTTAGCATGCTCTTTCTTCCAAATGGGACAGATTCCCATTAACCATGATGAAGCTAGTTTAAATTTGTATTCAGCTCAGCATACAACACTGCATCGAATGCATGCATACACATATTAGTCCTCATTGGCAGCATGCAGGCCAGCCTTTGACCAGACAGAGTTAACCCTGATCTTGAGTGAGAGGAAAGGTTGATGGGTGGCAAAAAGAGTGCTGGCAGACCTGGCACTGTTTTTCATCAAAAGTGCCTATCTGAGCTCAGTTCACCACCCTGTGCTTTTATGTCAAGCATTGTCCTTTCTTTCTTCTTCAGTGTCTTGCTATTTTTTCCTCGCAGTATAACATACTTAATTTTTTTCAACATTTGTTTATTTTTTAAGACAGATCTAGAAAAACAGACACCATGCTGTAAAGCAGGGCAGGGTACAGCATGTAGTAGGAAAAAAACAGCCATTACAGAACTGTGAAAGCCGTGTCTGTGAGACAGACATACTTATTATGTTACAGCCTCTGCTCTCTGTAACATATTGACCATGGAACATGACATACTAAGTGTTTTATTTTTTGGTGCTTAAATAAACTGTAGTTTATTGCTTTTTTCTGCTATGAACATTAAAACTGTTAAAATAACTGTTAAAATTGAACAGTTATTATAAGGCTTTTGGTAATTATTTGTTTTGGATAATTAAATGATATTATTAAAACGTTCTAATCAATTAAGGTTGTAATTCATGCATTCATTTTTTGCTTTATTTGCAAACTTTATTGTGTTAAGCAAAATGTAAATGTATATGATGATCTAGGACCAGAATCCGTCTTGTGGTTTAAACCAGTTATATAAACTGGTAGGTATAGACGAATGAATGGCTGTGGTTGTTAAATTATGCAAAAACAACAAGGTGATATTTTGTCTCCACTATATGCAGTGAAATTTAACATGTTCGGATATGTCTTGCCAATATTTCCCTGTAACAATAGAATTTTCTCTTTAAATTGTTTATCTTATTGTGGGAAATAAACACACTTTCTATATCAAGCAGGTTATGCTGGTGGTTACGGCATCTGTTCAGATTTTTAGAGTACCAGTTTACCGTTGCTATAAAGACACATGCACACACACGCATGTATTCTGTATTTCCATGCTAAAGTTCCCATGCAATCTGTATGGATACCATAGGCTATTTGGGCAGATCTTGGTGCCTCATCCTTTTTTGATAAGAGATTGGATGTCATTTCTCTGTGGGCCACATCAGCAGAACATTCGCTCACTTTCAATTTTACTAGCAAGCAAAATTTCAAAGCATCTGATCCACACATTCATCTCTTTTACTCATCTTCTGTCCTACATCTTTTGCCGTTACATGGAAAATCTAAGCAACTCTATCCCATTAGGACGTTATGGTGCTCCATAATGGCAGTGATACAGTGGTTTTGTACTTTAGAGACAGAGTGCTTAGATTTGCTTTGATAAAGATGTCTTTCATGTTCCCAAAGACCATTGTCAGCCCATCATCATTTTTCATAATTGGAAGTTACAGTCCTGGTATGCTGGGATTCACTGTAATTGAACCATCATTATCCAGTAACTTTCACAGGGTAACACAGCCTATGTTTGCTCAGTGCTTAACTTTTCTTTGTGAAGCGTATACCAAATGAATGCTCTTGCTTACTGCCTCTTCAACTATTTTTATCCTTGAAAATTGGCTTAATTACATTAATGGTCGTTTCCCTTTGCTCTGCGTCGCAACACAATTAGTCCATCTCACTGGCTGCAATTTGTTTTCATAAAAAAACGAGAGTGTTGACATGCTTATTATGAAGCTCTTGCTCTCGAGGGAAAGTCAACACTATTGGTCTGTTAAATTTCATTAACTACAGTGCGGCTTACTGGAAAAATATATAAACCTTAAACTGCCTCCATTTTCTTTACCCACTTTAGAGTCGACATCCTAAACAAACCATTACTGCCACTAACCCTTGTCTGGCTTTAATAACAAAAATAATATGTAAAATATGGTTTAGTTATGTTTTTTTTGTCTGTGTTTTAGTCTGTTGTTCATGTCTCTATTATAGTCTGTTGTTCACGTTGTGTATCTTTACTGTCATCTGGCTACTAGAGCTAACTGTGTTTTCTCATCAGTCAAAATAAACAATGTCAAGCCATAGTCAGATTGTTAGTGAAATGTGGAGAAGGGGTTTTTAGGAGTCAGCAAAATATTTCAAGATGGGCTATTAACTTCAATCTTGCATGCCGATTTGCCTGTTGGTAAAAGCTCAGGCTCTCTCCAGTGAGGTTCCGGTTCCAGTGTAATGATGAGGCTGTGTGTGAAAATATTTCATTGCAAAAACATCTAGTGTTAGGTTGTGTGAATGCACCTTTCATTACTAAACTCACAGTGTCTGAGTGATGGACAACAAATGGCATTTTGTGCTGGGCAGACATCCCATCTCTGACAGTCAAGTTAAGGGGCTGTTATCAGCCATGCAGTTGACCTCTGGATATTTCACCACCTCTGTTAGGCATCTGACACTGGAGACAGACGCTTTCTAACAAATGAAATTTAAACCTAAATATGGCTTTTTGTCAGTCAAAGGAAAGCACAATTTTGCATTAGACATTCAAAAGGTACACTTTTAAATAAAATTTTCGAAGAATTGGGGGGTCCTTTTAGGGGGGTATGGGATCATTCTGAGTGTTTATTTCAGAGCCCTGAAAAAACTAGGTGTTAAAGCATCAATAGTGTATGTTTGAGGCTGAGAAGCATGTGCATGCCTCTAGTTTAGGTCCATTTACAGCCCCACCCATGGTTTTAGGCTCTGTGCAATGCTAATGGGACAAAGTATTGAATTCTGGGAGGGTCTAGAAGTTGGACGCATGTCGGGCCCCCCTTGCCCACACTTATTTGGCTATTTCCCCCGACTCCTTTGTATCCGTGAACTGAATGTTGGCACCAATGTCCCTTTTCCGACTACTGTCCACTTCTTCTGTTCTTACCCCCTTCTCACTCTTGTGTTCTTCATGCACTCTTCTTCCACTTTGAAAGCTCCAGCACAGCCCTTTGAAAGATGCAGTGCTTTGTGTTTCTGATAAAAAAATGCCATAGTTTCCCCTCTCCTCCACTTTTCCTTATCCCTTAGTGGTCCTCGTCCTTTTGCAAAGCTTTCATGTCTGCAAAAAGAGATTCCAACAACCACCTGTACTTCTTTTCCTGCTGATTTGATGACAGCCACCCCACCCCACCTCTTTTCTCTTCCTACTCGTACAATACTTTTTCTCGCTCACTCATTAATAGAGGTTTTGAATTGCTTTCTGACCCTGACCAACTGCTCTTGTTGAAATGGTGCTGAGAGCAGAAAGGGGATTGGGTACTTGTAGGGGTGACAATTTTGATGTCTGCTGCTGTTTGGTTTGACATGGGAAGGAATGGTTTGTGCTGACTGATGGAAAAGTCAGCAAGTTGCATTTGTCTGGTTTGTTTGTTGTGGCTTCCTGGTGGAAGTGGACTAACGCTATTTCTTTAATCCACTGAGTCATTTACATCTACAGGCCTTCTGACTGCTTCTAGAACAAAAACATAAATGCTCAACTGTCCCAAAACTTTATTTTTTTAATATACATTAACATGCAGTCATCACAAGAATAGCGTTTGTTAATAATACAGTAATGTAAAAAGAATAGTTCACTCAAAAATGAAAAAGTTTTGCACCCATATACTGTTCCAAGCCAAGCATTTTTTTGATTATACAGATTTTAAGGTGTCCTTGTTAAAGTGTAATTATACTTTTAAGTACTGAGTAATATTAATTAACGACATGCACTTATCATTGGGTTAGGATTAGGACAAGGGTTCGGTTTAGGGTTAGGTGCACATAATTATGCATAATTAACATGTATGCCACATAGCACAAAAAAATCTACCAAATGTGTAAATGTACAAGAGCAAGAGAGAGAGAGAAAAGTACTGGACTGAGACAGATCAAGACTTTGGAAACAACTTGCCCATTTATACCCTCTGTGTCTATGACATTGCCATGTGATGGTCTCAGTGGAGAGACTTGCACAAGATTAGAACTGTCAAAGAGAAAACAAAGAGAAAAGGGACGTTCCTGCACTGTACTGGCAGCTTGCCACAAGGCAAGTACAGGACAGGAAAGGGCACAGGGCAGGAGTCAGACACCTAGATGTGTTGGTTGTGGAGGAAGTACACCTGCTTTTATCACATAACTATTAGGCTAAACTTTATCTTTTGGACTATGGAAATATAATTTTTTTTTTTATTTACATTTACATTTAGGAATTTAGCAGACGCTTTTATCCAAAGCAACTTACACAGTGAGGAAAACAACAAAGCGATAAATCATATGTGATGCTATTTTTTGGTGATGCTAAGGACAATAACATGGATTATTAAGCTACAAAGGAAAGACAAAGACTTAACAATTCCTTTTGGACAATAGTGCGCAACAATGACTGCGCACTTTTCCGTGGCATTGGTTCAGGAATATTTTTCAGATTAATTTTTAGAATCAGCTCAATACCAAGAACTGAACCAACCAGATAAATTATTTCAAGTCTTTGATTTGATGTAAAGACACACCCTTTGAATGATGTAATCAAACTTTACTTAAGTTTAAGTAATTGTACAATATGATGTTATTGATATCATATAAACAACATATTCATAGTAAACACACATTTCAACACATTCATCTGAAATTACCAAAGAAATAGAGTAAGTTTGGAATGTGTAGGGAAACAACATTGTTTTGTTATTTGAAATGCTTTATTGGATTATGTTGGTTGCTTGTATTCACCACAATTTCTTGTATTCATCACAATTTCAATTTTTTGTTAACAATAACTTTTCTGATTGTTGGCACCCTCCTTAGGAGTATGGGTAGTGTAATTCTTGACCAAGAATTTGCCTATTAAACAATGAAAAAGAGGCTTCTAGAGAGAATATACCATAACTTAATAACCTTAGAGCTAATGGTTTGTCCATGTTAAAAGATTTATATTTTTTTTATCACTTAAAATCTACTTCTCTATAGAGAAAATAAATTGGATTTTTGCTTGACTCTTGAGTTTATAAGCATATGAAATATGCAAATAAAGATGAAACAGTAGTCAACAATAATTTGATTGAGTAGCCAAAAGCACCTCTGTATTTTTTTTCTTTTAGGTCTTAATTATATTTTTGGGTTGCACTATAATAGGTGTTCATGTTTTGTTTTTCAAAAAATGTGTTATCATATCATTTCACATATTTTACCTTTATTCCACTTAACTCTTTCTATTTTCATAAAAACGGGCTGTTGAGTTCTTGGTTCTACAAAGCCCCTCCTTCAGATTGGTTAGCTGGCTCAGTGTGTTGTAACTGGCTAACTGACTAGGGTCAGAGTTTATTCAAATTCTGGGCATCATGACATCACGAAACTAAAAGGAAGAAAAGTGCCGTAGGTCCGTCCAGCTGTTTATTGAAGTCAAAAAGCAATTTTGGTTAAAGAGAATATTTTTAATAGTTTTTGAATAGTTTTTTAAAATGTCAATTAATGTTTAAATTGAAAATCTGTTGTTTAAAATAAATGTATTTTTCTCCTAAAAACTGGCAGTCACTTTCAATAAAGTATCAGGTGTTAGCTTAATTTAAATTGGAGGGCATGAGGTAAACATGCTGTATTACAAAGACTATTGCTTAAGAATACAATATAAAAAAAATACAATAATATTTACTTATACACATACAATAGCAGTTTTTAATACAAACACTCACACTTTTACTTCAGATCATGTCTCTGGTGTTGAGCAGTAGTCAGATGAGCTCTGGACACCTAAATGTTATGTCTCCTGAGAAACAAGGACCTTCGATCACACTCAAACTGACATTTGAATCATCATGATTCACTTCCTTAGCTATTGTAAAGTTTAGAAGTCTTTCTAAAATGTAATTGACAACTGCAGATCTTTAGGTTTTTTTATCATTGAAAAACAATGTTGCTTATTATAAATGGTATTAGCATTGTCCGGATTTCATTGGCAGGCATTGCTGTCCTCATACTGCACCTATCACCACCCGGGCTTCTTTACCCACATTTTATGTATTATTCTTTGGTGAATGGCACCATTTGAATGGCATATTTGGTATCTCAGGGGGTAAAAGGTCTTGCTACTTGCTACAGTTATGGTTTGTGGATCAAGTGCAGCTCTTTGAGTGACAAAAGATCAGTTTAATTTTTCTTGCACAGAGTTAGTTACACAGAAAATTTATAAATAATTTAAACCAGTTTTAATCTCATCTTTGATGTTCCAAATTTATTGAAATTTGCATTTTTAGCAGCCATGTTGTTGAAAGTCAACAGATTCTGTTATCACATATCATGTTAAGAATAATGATCTTCCCTTCCCATTTACAATGTACATGCACTGGATCCATTAAAAATATATGTTAAAATATATTTTTTATTTAAATATATATTACACACACACTTATATATATATATATATATATATATATATATATATGACAAAACATAGTAAATAACAGTATTACATAATCCGCCGCCAACCCTGCTCTCTAGTTATCGGCATCATCATCATTGGCCAATGAGAACCGCATATAAGTCTGCTATTGCTACATGTAAACATATTGTTAATAGCTGTAATAATATTTACTCAAAATTAAGATTCCAAGGCTAACAAATTTGCTAGTGTATTATTTATATGTTAACATATTCATTTTGTATGTTGTATGCCTGTTCTCAACTGAAAATGACTAATATTAGTAGTTTGGGATCAATGTCGATAGTTGAGATTCCTTTTGTGTATGTTGTAGGTCTTATAAATGCACTGAAACAGTAATGTTCCCAATTCCGATCCCTCTGTTCTTTTGACACCTCCCTATTCATCCAGCGGACACAGTTCAGGGTGTGGAAAAAGGGAAGATTTTTGTTTTAAGAGACTTTTCTGTGATTCCAAGTTCCTCCAGAAAAAGCCATCACATCTGACTCGAGTTTGCTGAAATAATAGAAAATGTTTATCTTGTATTGTATGGCAGACAATTCTAAAAGCAATAAAGCCCTTCTTTCAGCGCTTAAAGCACCTCTTAACAAAAATATTCAAAAATAACTGCTTTACGCTAATCTCTGCCATAGATTGCATAGCTCAGGGAGGAAAATTAACAGCAGACCCCCATGGCTCTCTCTGCGGCTATTGACAATGGATGGTGAACTTTATGTGGCTGCTTTGTCTAAGTAGGCGGTGTCCTTTCTTATAGAACTTATATTAGAAGCAACATGTGGCTAATGTGATTAAATTTTACATGGCCTGGTCTTGATCAGAGGTGAAGAGGTATACAATTTTGTCATTGACAAATAAGAACCTTGCTGGGAGAGATCAAAGGTATGTGTGTAAGTGTGTGTGTGTTTGCCTGTCAATAAGTTAGCATTAATGCTAGAGAGATACTAAGATGTAACTCTAAATTCTGATTGGATAAGCTGCGTTTGAGGCTGTTGCAAAATGCAGATAAACATAGACCTATGACCCCGCATTCTACATTAATAAGCCAAATCAAGTTTTGCATGTCAACCGTAAACTGCCTAGTGGTACATGAACTGTTATTAGTTCATGTACCACTTTTTTAGAGGTAGCAATTTTTTAGTATAAATGACATTATTTGTTACTTTGTATTTTGTCATAATATTAACTTTATTAAAGGGCAAGAGCATAAAAAGAAAATTAATTTATCACAATTTTCCATCTTGTTAGGACACAAATAATACAAATTTGTGATTTGTTTAAAAACATAACTTTTATTTTTATTTTAATCCAGGATCCCCCAGGATACGTCCCCCCTTTGGGGATTAAAAACAGAAAGATTGTTTGGCAATGCATGCTACAACACTTTAGCTACATTTTTAAAACATTTAAAACATTCTCTTATAACTCACAGTAAACATTTGTTGTCATATTCTGTTACACTTTTGATAAACAAATTTTCAGAGCCTGTAAATTATCATCATGATCACAAATTGGCTGATAAACTTGTTTTACACAATCTACTTCATTCCTTCAGCAATCTGGTTGATAGTTCATATATAATTGTATCAAGTAATTGTAAGAACAATTTTTATAATAAAATTAAAGTTATAATTCAAGTAATAATTCAAGATGAACATGTACTGGGCCAAAGTAGTTTTGGGTTCCTTTAAAAGGCACATGCAAAATATGTCATCAGCTTCTTGTCTTCAGGAAGCCCGTTGGTCTGCACAGTAGTCAGGTCTAAGCATGAGGGAAAAATAAGATATTAGCACTAGGAAGCAGTTATTATAGAGAAAAGAAAAAGAATGAGTTTCAAAGAACTTTAAGAAGTGTGTGCCACCTTGTCTGCGTTTTAATATGGCAGGTGACATGCATGATATGTGGACAGCTGCTGTGGACAGCGTTTGGATAGGCAGGCACCTGACAGTCCTCCAACGTGATTCTATTGGGCCTGCTGCACATAAGACCATATTAGTTCTGGCTACAGAAAAATGGGTTTCATCCCAACCCGCTTTCTATGTGGCTCAGACCCCAGTTTCCCACCTTGGTTCTCACTCTAGGAGCATTATGTCATCGCAGGATTCTTACGACGGATGCTTCCCTCATGGGCTGGAGTCTGTGGTCAGTGGGAAGGCCCCAACTCTCTTGGCACATAAACTGCCAACATATCCTAGTTTGTACGAACAAGACCACAGTGGTCTCGCACATAAATCACCAGAGAGGGCCCCCTGTTCAGACTGGCACAGCAGATCATTCTTTGGACAGAGACGAGGCTGCTCTCCATTAAAGTGATGTATATCCCAAAGTTTGCGATTCTGGGAGCAAATATCCTGTTGAGGCTGAGGCCGAGGAATGGAGGCTCCATCCATGAGTGGAGGAGTCCATTTGGCAAAGGTATGGCTAAGCGGAAGTGGATTTTTTCGCGGAGTTAACACACTGTTCCCACTTGTTCAGCATCACTCATCCAGCTCCACTGGGGCTGGATGCCATGGTGCAGACATGGCCGAGAAACATTTGTAGGCAAACTTGGCCAGGACCAAGATTGTCTACTATTGATAGCGCTGTTCTGATTGACCTGAACCTGGTTCTTAGACATATTGTGTCACAATTGTAATTCAAGCCTTTTGTCCTCTGCTGTTTGAGTGACTGTGCTGTTTGAGTGGTTTCTTTTCTCTCTCAATAATTAATGAATTGCACATATGAGACATAAAAACTGATGTATAAAAAAATATTAAATGAAAACACATATGAAAACTATATATACATTTTACACATATTTTGTACATTTTTGACATAAGATACTAACACATATGCAAACTTATTTCATATATATGTATATGTATGTATGTGTGTGTTTATATATGCACACAGGCTCGAATTGATGCAGGGATAAGAGCGCAGAATAGAGGGTAACTTCTTCAAAACTCTTTTAAAATCTTCTCAGGATGATTCCTCAAGAAACTGGGTGATGGAAACGTCAAGAAAATTTTTGTAAATTCTAGACGAAGGGTGACTATATTGAATATGCTAGAATATATCCTATTTTACCTTATTTTTATTTTTCTGTAGTCACAGCATAATTCTTAAAGTTACATTTGTGTTATTTCATAGTTTTGATAAGTTTATTATTATTCATAAATTAAAAAAAAATGAACAAAGATAAAGTGTTTCCAAACTTTTGACTGGTAGTGTATGTATTTTCAATAATATTAAAATTGTTCTATTTGTAATAAATTGATCATGCACTTATCCCTTTCATTGCGAGTGGGAGACAACAGGGTGCTTAGGAGCAGGCCTGGTTCTATGAGGGTGCTTGAGGGTGGTAAGCACCCATATACAATAGTAAAATCACCATCTGCACTACAAACCTCAGGAAGTGCCGTGGCCGATGGTGCTGAGTGAATTCCGTGATAAAGAGCCCTTAAAGGTTATTGCTCAGTCTTATTTTGAGGTACAATTTTCCTACATATTTATGGGGATTTGCCTAGCACAAAATTATAATAATGCACAGCTCATGTTTTATCTAGGAGCACAAAACTTTACAATCAACTCGGTTGATTGAAGTTCACCTTAACTCACTTCCTGAGTGTAAGAATGAATTACGGTGAGTAAGAATTAAACTGTGTGTTTTAATAATAGTGTTACATTATACATTATAAATATGTTAACAATGTTAAAGAGAAAACATTTTAAAGAGGTGTGTATTCAGGTAAAATAGACTAAGAGAGATACATAAGAAAATTAAGAGAATGATAAAAATATATAAAATGGCTATAACAATCCAAAGAGTGTTCATGTCAGAAAATTACATTGAATGTTTTTGAAATCAGGATAGCTGGAATGTTTTCAAATATTTTGTTTGATGTTCAGGTCCAACTAAATAATCTGTTTCAAAATGTTTTCCAAATGTTAATAACAAAGATGCTATGGAGCATGTTTCAACTAAATCAAATTTTTAAATGTTATTTTAGCGAGCACCTGGCCTTTTTGTAGCCCCTCCTTTCCCCTCATGGGTTTCTATGCAGTAGTGGGATTCTTTTTCCAAATAATACCTTTCAGGTATTATAAGATATAGAATTTAAGTGCTTGCACACATGAGCTTATCGCTCTATTGGTGGGCCACAACTGCACAATGTTAACTGTCATTAGTGTAAGTATTTAAGTATTTGAGTAATTTTACAATTTAAAATTTAAGTAATTTTAAGTTGTATCCTTCCTGCACCAAATATGAGAAATCTCACTTTTCTTAATTACCTTTAAGCCTCATTACACACTTTTGACTAGGAAAAAAAAAAGGATTTCATGTCAACTAGATTGACCCATAAAATTACCATGAGCATCAATGACCATTCCAGGTTCCTTCTTGAAGTATTATGCCAAACTTATTTCACAAATGTTTTTGCAGCGTCCGCAAACCTTGATTCAATTACAGTGCTGGGCTGTTCTCAAAGCTCAAGTCCGTTTTCAATTGAAGGAGGTCATGCTTCATATTTTTCATTGTCTTGACAGACTTTTCGAACTAATTAGATCTGGGGGAAAACAACTGGTTTTGTTTCAGGGCTTTACTTGTATGTGCGTACCCCCACCCTACTTTAAATTGGATTTTCAATAAGGCTGGTGTCCAATAGCATCCAGTGTCTGCTTTAAAGTGGTTTTGTCCCCGAGTTACTTATCTGTTTCAATGAAAGGCAATTGTTTTAATCAGCCAGACATCTGCTAATTACTCTTTTCAATGGATAGTAAAGACAAATCTAATTTTTCCACACAAAGTTTTTTGACCTGAGATTGAACCTTTAGAACAATGGTCTTGAATTACTTGACCTCTGAAAAGTTCCCTGTTCAATGGCTTGCTCTGTTTGGCTTCAGCAGTGTGAATATAGACAACAACATATCTTAAAAAAGTTTAAATGATTGGATAGGTTTGTCCCAAAAACACCTGTTGAGCAGGGATAGCATAAGCAGGTTGAGGGGGTGAGTGGATGTTTCTTTAGTTGTTAAAGTGGTAGTGAAGAGAAAGGGAGTCTGAAAGGGTCTATTATTCCTCCTGTGAGCACATCAGCTTGTACAGCTGTTGAAGCAATGAGAGCAATTATCACCCGTTTACCACTGTTGATTTGTGAGGGCTTCCTCTGGGCCTTTGTGGAATGCCCCTGTTCAGGGTTTGTTTTTAGAAGGGTTTTAGAGCTTCCAGACAGCTTTTAGAGGAGGATTTGCCTAAGGGACATTCTGTGTCAAATCAACCAAATTTTGGAAATTTCCCCCAGCTCAAATTTTATATTTTTTAATATTTTCACAGAAGCAAGACCAACACAAATAATCATATAGGCCAAAATATTGATGAATAGTAATTCATCAGAATGACAGTTTTCACCTGAAATTTGGAGCCATATTAGAAGGGGTGAAAATAACTTGAGGAAGATCCTAGCATCATTATTGTATTTTACACAGAGATTGGTAGATCTGTTAGTAAAATCTGTTACCTTTAGCATCCCTTGCCGCATAAATGCCTGTGGGCAGTCCAAAAATGAGAAAAAGCACTTTTTGTGTTCTTTTAACAATGTTTGTAACTTAGATATTTTAGAGTCTTTTTAGAGCCTAATTCCTAAGCAACTTTTCTTTTTTCTTTTGGGAGCTACATTTTTAAGGCCCTATATTGTTCAGTCCCAAAGATATGGGGATCTAAAGTTACATTGTACACAGTTTCAGTCACCTAAAAACAAATGTGGCTCACATTGCAAAAATCTGGTACTTCATTTATTTAAAAATAGGAATGTCTAAAAAGTAACGTTTAAGATATCTTTCCCTCTATCAAAACAACTGTATTGAACATAACCATTTCAGTGTTTTGGAGTTCCTGTTAAAAATTATCAAGTTGAGGCACATTAAATGCTCTTAGCAATTTATTTATAATAAATGAGTTTCATGGAAATTTTAATAAAGGGATGCTGTTAATTATGGGTGGGCACCAATGGTGAGAGGACTATTGGAACTGCTCCATGTTATTATCTCCAAAATGGATCACATTTTTGAAAGCCTAAACATGCTTGAAATTTGAAAAATGAAAGTTTGCATACATGTCAGAAGTGGCCAGTATTTACATATTATATGGTTTTTAGAATGAAGCCTGGCAAAATGAGTTACGACCCGGTAATATTTAAAAAAATGCAATTACTAATAAATAGCAATTACCCATTTGCAATTTCATTTTCTCTGTACTGAGTGTGCCAAAACTCAAAAGCAATCGCAATTCTCTATCTGTGTCAGTGGTGGGACTATACTATGGGGCATGTTTGTATTGGAAAGTGATATACTCATGGAGGTACATTTAAATCCCCATATATCTGGGACTTTACCATACAGGGCCTCAAAAACTTAGCTCCCAAAAGAAAAGTTGCTAAAGAATGAAACTCTACATTGATATCTCTAAAACGTCTTTGGTTACAGGCCTGTAAGCTTTGTTAAAAAAAAACAATAGTGCTTTTTCCTCATTTTTGAACTGTCACAATTCCCATATAATGTAAGATTATGTAATGTATAATGCAAGGATTTTTAAAATCAACATATTTTACTTATAATCAAGATAATACCAATCTCAATATAAAAATAAAATAATGATGATGATATCTTTCTCAAGATAGTTTTCACATCCTTTAATATGGCTCCAAGTTTTAGGAACCCCTCTACAAATTTGTAGATTACTCAGTAGCTATTTATCAGTGGCATTTATTATTTTGGCTTTCATCACTATTTATGTGGGTCTTGCTTCTGCAAAAATATTCAAATCAAACATTTGATTTGACCTAGCTGAATTGATCCCTAATTGTTTTGATAGCATCTGTCATTCTGGGTTGTGGAGAAGACAGCTAGCTTTTGGCTAACTTTGGTGTTTTTCTAGGGAATAGATATGATTTTAAGGCTTTAGAGCCAGATTCTATGTCAGTTTCCACAATGGCAAACAACATGAAAATTCTTAAGAGTAAATTGTAAAGTAGCAGTAAATTCAGTAAGGGGCCATCAGCGTGATTAGCCAACTAGAAACTGTGATTCATGGTTCCATCTCATATAGCAATAGCATGACATTGTCCTTTAACAGGAGGTTTGTTTTGTTTGGGATTACTTTTGTTTTTTTTTTGTCCTGAGTTATTTAGAGGGGTTTTAGGGACAGAGAGGTAGTACTGGACGTAATGGGCATTAGTAAATGTGCTGGAAGGCAGTGAAAGGGTCGAAAGAGATATTTCCCCAGAGTTAGTAATGTGTTTATGACCTTGCTATACTTTAGGGACAAAATTGCCAAAAATGACCCCATAAGTAAGATAAATCTGGCAAAACAACAAGGTCCACAAACAGGAAAGTTCATAAATAAGTAAACAATGTTTTGTGTATGTTAAATGCTAAAAGTAAAAAAAAAAAAAGTCTGAGGAATGTACAGCTTTAAACTGTATATGTTTGTGCATGTGCATTTTCATTTTATGATGAAAATGTGAAAACTGATAAAAACTCCCTTTGAAAACATAATATAAAGATAAAAGTAAATAATATTTTTTATTGTACTCTACGCAATGGTCATTTTTTGGGGTTTAGTTTACTGTACCCGTTTAGTTTGTCTAACCTATACTCTAGATCAGAAATCGGTTTTAAAAAAAAACCTACAAATGAGAAATCTGTGGGTGTGTGCATTCAACTAACTTTAACTAACTTAGGTGTGATTTTAGAGTGATTTTTCTCACTCAACCATGATGTAAATTAAATCTCACCAGGTATCTGAAAAGTTTTTCAACCAACCTCTCACCCTGCAGGTATCTGATGTTTTATTTCCCCTCTGCCTGAATTTTCAGGGAAAATTTCCCTATTTATGGCTTGTGCTGGCAACGCCCTCATGCTGAAATGTAAATTTTGAATGTGACCCTGTTAGGCACAGTGCTGTTAATTCAGATCCTCACAACATTTTGTTTGTTCCAAACCTCTCATGCAGTAAAACATACAAACTCAGTCTTTGATAGTATCAGTACATCCTAAATATGCTTCGCTACTGCATCTGCAATTTGCTTTTTCAGGCATTTTTTTAACGAGCTGCTAGATCGTTTTCACATGCATATCCATATGTGAGATTATGGCTCAATTGAGCCCTGTAGACGCAAGCAAAGAATAAACAAATCAATACTATCCAGTCACAGTATCTTGGAGCATGCAAAACTCATTTTTAATCTGCCCAAATAGCCCACTTTTTTCCATAGGATGCCCATAATAGAGATACTATCTGATCTGAGTTCAGAAATGAAACATGTCACAGCAAATTAAGAGCATGTTTTTTTAATTACTTTTCAGCTGGCCTGAAATCACAATGTTTCAAGCTGAATTGTACTGGGTACAGAAAGGTAGTGAGACAGGCAGAGACAAATAGACAGTAAAACAGAAAGAAAGGGAGAGAAAGACAATGTGTGCATGAGTAGGAAGAGAAAGATGGTGTTTGCTCTGGAACAAATAATATCACTAAGGCTGACTCATACACTGTACGAATGAGAAATGATGAGAAGAGGTCCAATTTATTCTTCTTGGCTACAACTGGAGCTTCATTTACTGAAATTGGCCTGAAATTCTGTGCAATAATAACCACATCCTCTAAGCATCTTCTGAACGGCCTGTTTTTATAGCTGGAAGAAGATGGGCACAGACTTGTTAAGACCCACACAGTTTTGGACAGAGCAGCTAAAAACAAGCAGAGCCACAGAAAGAGTTATGAAACAAAATGTGTTAGTGTCTTATGCGCCAGAGAGATGACTAGCAATTCTAAAAGAGACTGAACCTATAAATGGTTCTGAACCCTGAAACAGAAAAAGAATGTTGTCAAAGAGGGTGGACGGTAGACACATTAGAGGTGCAGCAAAAAAAATTTTAAAACTAGTTCTGGTTGTGGAAATCACTTTTCTGAAGAAACATTGACTGTTCTGGCAGACTGTGGTTGTGTGTCCAGCTGGGTGAAGACATTGCAACAAAAGGCCATAATTTTCCCAATTTTATATTGTGATATGCCTCCTGTAAATAAATAAATAATAAATAAAATTGCTTTAATACATAGTTTTGCTTCAAATTTGGATAAGTAAAACAGAACAAGGACTATCATGATTCATAAATACTTTACAACTGCAATAATATATTATTATTACTATTTTTGCAGTATTGACAGTGAAACTTATTTTGCCTATGGTAACAATAAATGTGGAGGAAAATATGTGTAAATTTCATGAAAGTATTATTAATAATAGTATTATAATACACAGTATAAAATGTAATGTATTGTTATACAAAGTATAACAATGTAAAATGTAAGGCTTGTTTAAAAACAATTTAATTTTTAATGTTTTGTGAAATACATCCAATCAGAGCCAAACCATCTTTATTCTAGTGAAGCAAGAAAATAATGACCTGAAAATTCTATAATGAAATATCAAAATTTAAAATAGATTTGCATTTAGAAAATTCAGAATTATATGACAATGATACACCACAGAATAAAAAACATTGATAGACTGAGGGGGATAAACAGCTCAAGGGCAGATTGAGGAAGTGGGGTTTGCTGGGCGGGTCATTGTTATCAGTGCTGCAGTTTCATGGGTTCCTGACCCTTTCTCATAGAAGACATTTTGTGAATACAGAAGCTGAATAGATCAAAAGGGTACAAGCAGGTATGAATGTGAGAAGGGATTTACTGCAGGAACAATGAGGCATCATTTCCTGTTCTAAATCCCAATGTGCAGGTGAACAATACTTGACTAGTAGTTTGTATTAAACGCCTGCCACCACAGGAAAACATTCCTTGCTGATGTGACTATTATGACACCTATGGTTCTGTTGAAAATGCACGATGTGCTGCAGTTCATTCCCAACATAGGGAACATTGATACTGTAATGGATTTGGAACACCAATTTGGACACACTCTATGTGTCACACAGATAGCTCTTTTCACATAACATGCATGGGAGACTTGATTTGAAATAGAGCTTGGTATTAGCATTCTGCCAAGATAAAATCACAATACTCTAAAAAGCACAAAAATGCACAGCACATGCAAATAACTGGAACAATTTACCAAAACAATTGTAAAAGAGAAATGGTATTGAATGACATACATTTATAATCAACCTTTCTCTAGCTTATTGCACCATCTTGGATCTGTTTTTTCACAGAGCTTATTGTAATGCATAAAAAAGAAAAAAATGAATGAAAAATGTAAAAAATGTTTTCTTAATAAAGGAAAATGTGATAACTTGACCAAAATGACAACCTAATCGATCAAGTGCTAAGGCAATTTTTAATGCATGGTCACAATTTTTCCAGAAACTGCCCAACAATAGCATTTTAACGTACAGTATACAGTGTGCCCATGCTACTACAACAGAGAGAGCGCTGCAGATCTCTTCACAAGCACATGGTTGAGAAGCATACTGAGCTCTAAGACATCATATCTGAGGTTTGACATGTTATACATCTGCCCACATCTCTTTTTCTTGTCATTTGTTTATTTTCCTTTAATCTGCTCTTAAAAGAAGGCATCTTGCGTATTGAGTTTTGTGGACTTTCTGAAGGTCTAGAAAATTATGTGTCCAAGTATTAAGGATTTGTGAGTCAAATTTTTTGCAATTAACAAGTAAAAGAGTAAAACAGAAGAGAGAGTTATTGTGATTTGCGACAAAGAGAGATAAGATGCAATTTAGTTGCACACATGTGAAATCATCTGAGTGACTGAGAAAGGAACAGCGAAAAACTGCATCTTCATTTTTAAACTGCATACAGATAACAGTGCGCTCTCTGGCTCTTATTTGTCTTTAAGAGTTGAACAGTCATTTGCTTTTTAGTCAAGCGAAAGAGTAAAACATATAAATAGATCAGTTTTATTCCCCTTGGTGGCTGGTTAGCCTATTATATGCTGGTTAGCATATTAGTGATGCCTCTTGTTGCTGCCCACCAAACACAAGGGGAGAGCCATTCTTACAAATAAACTCGTACAGATCAGCACATTGATGCACATATCTGTTCTTCCCCTGATTTGAGTGGTATTCAGGAACTCATCAAACGGCATTCACAATTCATTTAACTTAAATGAGATATTTCCAAGTGAAGGTATGGGAGAACACAATTTTATTTATTATTATTTACCTAGATAGATCTGTTGATTGGATAAATCATATGCTGAATACTAATATAACTTAGATGTGGGATAATCTTTAATTGTAACAGTGATAATGACGGTCTGTTTGTGTGTGTGTTTATACACACACATATATATAGCATATGCTAACATTGTGCACTAAATTATGCACAATGGGATCAGAAACATTAGGCAGAATGTTTCTGATACAATTAAAGCAGAATTTATCTATTTTGATTTAATAATACTCCCTCATATCCGGCACACTTGTTCCAAACAGTGAATGAACTTGGCAGACAAAACTTTTTTCTTCATCTCTCCTCTCATCCTCTCTTTTCTGCTCACTCTTTCTTTTCCCATCCTCCCCATTTCCATTTTCTCTTAAAAATGCTTACGATTCACAGAAAACAAGAGATAATGGCCAGTGTCCAATTGGCCAGATCTAATCAGTGTGCATCGTGGGAAAAGCCCAGGATGAGGGGTAAAGAACAGCGCATTGTCTGCAGGAGATTAAAGTCCCGAAAAGACGGTATTGTCTGATGGTGGATAAATCTTCCTGCTGTCACTCAAACCTCAATGAAATTCTCTTTCACTTCTAAAAGAGGCTTATCTGTGCTCAATAGCTTGTTGCACTACAAGCCCAAAAGAATGTATATGGTGAGTTTGTGCCGCTGACACCTTATAAAAAATAAATAAATAAGGAGCAATGGGCAAAGAGCAAATCAGAGTGTTGTGAAGCTCAGACTTCAAAGAGGATGTGCAGTTAGACAGACAGGTTCACTGTCTCTGGGCTTTGGAGAATGTGCAATATTCTTTGGATCTCTAGTTCCCCTGGACCTCTCCCTTTCCAATGCCAAGTGACATCTTGCACCATTGGCTTTAAAAGTGATGGCCACATTTAAAACGCCCTCTGCTGCATCACTTTATCTTTCCCCCAGCAAACTCCCTTGCCAAATTCTGCTCCTTTGGCTCTTTATCTGCTCTCCAGCAGGTTGCCCTGCTAAAAACTGATCCCTCACACCAGGGCCCTGGAAAAATCTTCATGTTCAGTGTGCATTTTAAAACTGACCCTGTAAATCCAAAAAGAACAAGGTAGCAAAAAATAAAACTGAGAAAGATTGAAAACTTCTGTGGTCACCAGTGGCCCTCTAGATGGGTGTTCCATCTTTTAATTTCCAGCAACCTTTAAAGCAACCTTTCCTGTGTACTGATGGAAGAGAGAACAGATATTCATGATTCATACTGTCCGTGTTAGTCAGGTTAAGTGTGAGGGAAAAAGAAGATATTAGCACCAGAAAGCAGTTAGAAATATGCACAATATACACATATAATGTAATCAATTGATATATAATCAAAATAACATATAATAACAACAGATGGCAGTGGGCACAAAGCACAAAGCGTGTGTTTCTATTTTCAGAAATGGGTGGAGAATGGGTGTTATCACCTAGTCTAATAAAAGTTGGCCCTCCCTGTAAGTTGCTTCTAAATTGACCAGTTGATTTTATTATCAGTGTAGATCCCCAGGTACTTGTCCACTATCTCTACATCACAGTCTTGCAAACAGACAGGGGTTTGTTGGACCTTTTCAATTACCAGTTCTTTTATTACCACATTGAGTTGCAGGTGATTAGCTTCACACCAATCCATAAAGCTGTTAATTATCTTCCTATATTTAATCTCCTGCCTACCCTCAATACATCCCACAACAGCAGAGTCATCTGAGAACTTGCAAGTGATATGACGTTATGTTGTACTGGAAGTCTAAAGTGTAGAGGGTGAACGGAAAAGGAGACAGAGCAGTTCCTTGAGGAGCACCTATGTTGCTAACCACCTGCTGTGACACACAGTTCCTCAGACTGACAAACTGTAAGGTAATCAGTGACCCAGGAGATCAGTGAGGCACCAACCTGCATTACTTCCAGTGTCATCCCCAGTATTGCTGGTTTAATAGTGTTGAAGGCACTAGAGAAGTCAAAGAACATGACTCTTTCCAGAGCAGTGATACTCTTTTTAGACTGAGACTCTCAGCATTCTAATAGAGCTAATGGTCTGTTCAGTGATGCCATTAGCTCCATTGTCAACAGATACTGTGAGCCTGAGAAGCAGTGGGAGGTGTTCAAGGAGCTCCTTCCTCACCAAGGCCAGGCAACTGTGGCATCAGGTGGCTATTCACCTCTTCTTCTTTTAGATCATCCACTGCTGCAAAGACCTAGGGGCGGTTCCAGTGTGGAACTTTTGGCAGTGTGGAAACTTCTGCCCAGTTTATCCCCAATGGCTGTTGAAAACAGTAGAGAGTGGATACAGAATTCAGTTCGCCTATCCCCTCCAAATTTTTATGCCATTCTGCAGACTGTGGTGTTAGGAGATTAGCACCAGGTACTTGCCAAAGAGCTTGAGACTCTCTTGGCAAAGGGGGCTATAGAACATGTCCGCCCTCTAATGAGACATCTGGGCTTTTACAGACTACTCTTGGTTACTTTATAGTAACCAAGAGTAGTCTGTAAAAGATGGCAGTGGGCACAAAGCACAAAGCGTGTGTTTCTATTTTCAGGTGGAGAATGGGTGTTATCACCTAGTCTAATAAAAGTTAGACTCCCTGTAAGCCCTCCCTGTAAGTTGTTTCTTCTTTATAGTAACCAAGAAGAACAAAGACTGCATCTGATTTTAGATCTACATCATTTGAATCTGTCTCTGAGGAGACACAGATTTAAAATGTTGATGCTCAACCTGATCATATGCAAAATTTAGCCCGAGGACAGAGTTGTCATGATAAATGAAAAGGACACATATTTTCACATTGAGATATTGCCAGAACATAGGAAGTTTCTCAGGTTCGCTTTCAGGGGTAAAGCTTACCAATATTGAGTGCTTCCTTTCAGCCTAGCACTATCGTTATGCACCATAAAGTGTGTTGATGCAGCTCTGGCTCCCTTAAGACTCCAGGGCATCCGCATTTTTAATGACACAGATAACTGGCTAGTCATGGCCAGTTTTTAAAAACTAGCTGAACTAGCTGAGATCATATCGTTATCTTGGCTCATATGAGGTGCTTAGGGCTTATGGTGCTTAAGAAGAGTATGCTTTCATTAGTACAAAGAACTACTTTGCTAGGAGTCAATCCTTGCTGCTGTGAATGACCTTTGGCTAGGCCAGCAACTACCAGTCCTCCAGATGCAGAAGCTGTTAGGACTCATGGAAGTAACAGCCAGTGTGATTCCTCTGGGTCTATTGCATATGAGACCATTTAAGTTCTGGCTAAAGAAAAATGGTAAAAAACTGCCTGCTAAGTATGGTAAGGGTTGCGTGTTTGTACCCTTTCTGTGTGGATCAGACTCCGGTTTCTCACCTTGGGTCCCATTCTAGGGACACAATGTTGTCACAGGATTCTTATGAAGCACACCTCTCTTGATGGCCGCCCAGTCTGTGGTCTGTGGGTGGCCCACATCTCTCCTGGCACATGAATTACCTGGAAATAAGGGCAGTATTGAAGCATTTCCTTCCACATCTCACAATGGTCAACACATTATAGTCCATTCAGACAACACCACAGTGGTCTCTTATATAAATCACCAGGGAAGGCTGCGTTCCCGCCCCCTGTTCAGCCTGACACACCAGATCCTGCTCTGGGTGGAAACCAGACTGCTCTCTATCAGAGGGATGTACATCCCAGGGCATGTAAATCTGGGAGCAGATATTCTGTCAAAGGAAGGGGCTGAGGCCTGGGGAGTGGAGGCTCCTTCCACAAGTGGTGGAATCCATTTGGCAGAGTGGAAGTGGATTTGGTTGCCTCCGAGAAGTTGACACATTGTCCCCTCTTGTTCAGCCTCACTTACCCAGATCAATTGGGGCTGAATGCCATGGTACAGACCTTTTCCTCAATAGCCTTTCTCAACAGCTAAGCAAAAGAGAGGTTACATCCTTCCAATGAAACAAAAATTGCTAATATCTCGCTAATAAAAATGAAAATGCAATAAAAATATTATTTTATAACCAAGCAGGATGATCTCAGACTAGACTTATATCAAAAATGGCCATAGAAGGAGAAGGCCTGCTATTATAATCATAAGTCTTAGAAATAAAGTCAGAAATGGATAACAGAGAGGTAGTACTTTTGGGAAAGACCGAAACATAATCTGTTTATAACTGCCCCAGGCTTTACAATTGGATTAATATATAAAAGTGTTTAACAAAGTTAGGCCCCAAACAAAAATTGTATAAAAAAAGAGATAATCACACTTTACCCTATCAAAAGCCTTTTCAGCATAGTTTGATATTACTGCTTATGGGAATGGACAATCAGATTTTCTGTAAATTATGTTAAACAACAATGATGTAATAATGTAATGACTTTGAAAAGCATTTTGCCATTTCAGTTTGTCAGACTAATTGCTTTGTAAGATTTGCAGTGAAAAGAGTTTTTTATTTCTTAAACAGTAATTTAAGAGATAATGTAGGTGAAAGAATAATGTTTTATAATGCTTTTGAGTAAAGTAGAAGTAACATATGGTCTAGTGTATCTTAGTATTGAAGCCCGCAGTCCAGACAGATTAACTCTGACGTGTACTCACACTAGGCACTCTGAGCCATGCCTGGTTGTGTTTGAACCCCAAAGCCTGGTTTGCTTGACCAGTGTGATCGCTTTGCATTGTCAGAGAATGCTACCTCAGAGTCAATTGTTAGAATACTGACAAATATAATTTAGAATTGAACTGATTACCTAATAGAGAACTGCCGGATGTCTTTATCTGTAAAATAAATATTAAATGCTTCTTTTGATAGTGTTGTTGCCTTTATCATTTGGATGATTTTTCAGTTTACCTTCTTTATAGACTCCCCAGGGGGGAAGATAACATTTTTAGGAATCCATTCTTTTAATGATCCAATTAGGAGTCAGCGAAACCACTTTGCAACTATCTAGCCTCTTAATGCTAGTGTATATATACTTCACTTTCCTCCACTTTAATTTAGGTGAATATCTTTGAATAACTTTTATTTTTATGAAACTATTTTTGAAGAATGAAGTATCGCTCACACAAATGAGTTATACTGTAATTTAATAACAAACTTCTTAACTTCTAGACTTCTAAACCATTTCTTGAGCTATATTTATAAGCCATCTCTTGGGCTTATATTATGTATGTTAAAATAGTCGCTCCAAATGACATATGATCATAATATGATGACCTCTTTTGATGTGGAAAATTTACTCACAGATTTCTGAGGTAGTTTCTTATTTGTTGAGCTGATTTTTATTTAGCATAATTAAGTCAGGACAGGTAACCCCAGGAAATTCCTCCTATGAGGTATTGAAGGACATTTGGCAAGTGTCTACTCTCATCGGTCTCTCTTTCAGGACATCAGAGAACCAGCAGAGGAAGACAGGACAAAATACCCAAATCCATCTCACTAAATGTTTGCATATGTGTGAACTGTGTGCTTGCCATGCTTTCGGGTGCTAACTCAACACTTCTTCGACTTTATTCTGACCACAGTGACAGGGAGGGCAACTCATCTTGGCATATAGTTTATTTTCCTGGTCATAAGATGAGTCTACTATATCAAGTCACTGCAACATAAAATTGTATTTTTTCTCTCAGTAATTTTAACTTTTTGGTCCTTTAAATTTAGTTCTTTGAGTTTGGTCCTTTACACAGTTAAGTGCATGGCTTCAGCTTCTCACATAACTTTAAGGTCTTTTGGTACTTAAGCTAGCTGGTCCTTATAAAGAAAGAGCTACTTGGATGCCACATATAAAAGAGATAAGAAAAACAGAGAGTGTGGAACTCAAAAGGAGCTTGAATAGAATCACTTCACTTGCCACTCAAATGACATTGTTAGTGAACAGATAAAGATGCCCAGACATTCAGATTTGAGATCAGTTTTAGTGCCCAATGATGTATTTTAGAGGTGGGAATATTTCAGTGTCTCCTCTGCATTCATGGAGAATTCTTGTATAGAACTATAAGAATTCATGTTCTTAAGTAGAACCGAATAGTAACCAAATGTTTCATTTGGATGTTTAAATGTTTAAAAATCTGCAACTAAAAACCCATTATTCATCAAATAAAACCGGCTAATAAACTGGCTGGTAATTTTTATATTTGATTACATTCAAAGAATGGTAAGTTGGATACATATTTTGTGAGCTCTGGTGCTTGTGCACTGTAGTGCAATCCCGTCCCTATGGCAGTGATTAGACTTACGCAAACAATGACCAGTCTGAGTCCAAGATTTCAGCGCTAAGCTTCTAGTGTAGCTGAGAGAATCAGGCTCAGAACATTCTTAATCTGCCTTTAAAACCACTTTAAGCATATCAAAACTAAACAAAATGCAAACTAGGTTTTTTTTTTAAAGATATATTTAGTGGTCATCTTGTTGTTTGTGAAGCATTGCAACATATATTTGTTGTTCTTTAACTTTACAGTGAGGGTATGTGAATTTGTAGTTGTTAGCAACACCTTTCAAGATATTTCAAGATAACTCTATCCCTAATCCCTACAGAAACCTGTTAAAAATACATGATTATTTATAGCTAAACATGAACTGACTAATTTGTGCAATTCTAATCGTAAGAACCTAATGTCTATATTTCCCACTATATTTGGGAGAACATTTTCAAAAATATGGCTCCGCAATTAAAATACAAGCATGCATACAAACCTGTACGCACATAGTCAGTCATGATGTAAAGTAACCACCACTATCACTCTGTCTAACCTGACATGGAACATAGTCACGATTCAGGAAGTGTTAACTCTGGATTGTTTTGTACTTTTAAGATGAGAAGAGAAAGATGGAGAGAGAATTCAGATAACAGGACTAGTCACAGCAGCTCTGATCCTGTCAGGCATTCACACCATTGTCAGCTTATATAACTACTGCCCGTCTGTCATGCCCACAGTCAGACGCCTAATCTGTCCTTTCAGTGTGCTCTGAAAAGGCCCCAGCAACACACCAATTCTCCATTCACCCTTCCCTGTCAAATACAATCACAGGACAACCCTGCACATAATTCGCTCTCTTTGAGAAAACAAAATAAAGGTGGTCACCTCGTTGTGGTTAGTCCCAGCGAGATAAATCATGCACTCCAAATTAACTTCCATTCAAAGTGCCAAAATAAAGAACAGGCATCTGTGAATGAACAGGGTTCTCAGAAAGCAAGATGAGTCGGCTTGATAAATGTCAAGGTGGGTAATTTGAGGGTGTGATAAAGATCTTATCGGCCTAGGAAGTTAACAGAAAAGAGTTAATGAAAAAGCAGTGTTTGGATTCTGCCATGCTTTCTCCAATGCAGAGAGGTCCTGCTTAAATTCATACCCCATCACTGGGGTACTCTCAATTCTTGCCTCACAAAGAGTTTAACATATCCAAAGCTGACTTATCCCACCAGGTTTGTTAACATGTTAGAAACTAAGCACTGATCTCTGCAAGGACTCTTTGAAAGACTGTACAATAGATTAAAAAAAACGTGAACTGTAAAAATGAAATGTGACCAAAGACCTAAAGTCACCACAACACTGAAAAGTCTGTTAGTCTGACACCTGTTTAATCTGTGGCAAATTAAATACTGTATTGTGTGTACCCTGACTTGAGCCTTCTGGTCTATATACTGTATTTATGGGCTCATTGAAAGATCACCAACTAGTAAAAGTGATGAAAAACAAACCTCCAACAATCTTTAAACAGATTTAAAGGAGAAAAGCAGACAGATAAGTAAAAGGTGCATCTCAAAATGTTTTCCCCAGAATGGTTGAGCTTTGCATTCGGTAAATAAAGAGCTTAAAGTATTCTTTGTGCAACAGTAATTAGTACAGACTTAGCACTGGATATTTCATTCCCAAAAATGTAGATTTAGGGTGCCTTTAGGGTGAAATTCTGACACCTGCCATAATGTCGTACCTTCTCAAACTCAGCATGGGGAGAGATGTTATAATGATCTTTTGTCATGTTGCTGCCAGTTAGGTTGTGGAGGGACACAGGCAGAGCAAACAAATGCTAGACAAACAGATGAAGAAAGGGGTGTATGATAAATTATGAGACCTGTCTGGACACAGATAACTCTAGCAAGATCAAAAGATCTTGAAGAAGAAGATCTTTGTCTTCTTCACAAAGAAGTAGTGGAAAGTTAAGAAATACCTGGTGGAGAAAGAAATACAAATAAATAGAATAATCTAACCAATAAATTAAGTGTACATTTCTAAACATCACATTTTATTGCTATTGTGGCTGATGCTTGTGACAAGTTGTTTTTTCTCCCAGTCTTTTCTTACTGGAGAAACTTTTTGAGTAATCTACAAGACATTTATCCACAAGAAACTTTCCTACATGATCCATAAAAACCCATACAGTCTCTCATACAAAGAACTCAAATAATATTAGTAAAAGTATTTTGCCAGGGAAGGGGACTTGAGTCTGCATTTCAAGCAAAAACTGAAATTAAGAGAGGGGTGATACAAATCTATTGCTAAGACAGATGAACCTTCACGTTTGAATTAAGATTTTTAGTATGTCTACGCAGCAACCAAGCAATGTTGTGTACTTGCAAAGCGCTTTATTGAATTTTGTTGCGCTACTCCCTTTCCATGTAAACAAGAGAGAGTACAAAAGCAATGTGTTTCATGTCACTAATATTATTTTACATTTTAGCATTTGGCAGACACTTCCAGAGTGATTTACAGTGCATTCAAGGTACATTTTATGTTTGTGTTACATTTTGTTTATGTTGTCTGTGAATGGAACCTATGTTACTGACATTGCAAGCACCATGGTCAGTGTTGGAAGGTTACTTTGGAAACACAGTAGGTTACAGATTACAAGTTATCCTATTTAATATACAAGTATTCAATTACTTTCAAATTCAATTACTTTATTAAAGTAATGTAACTTGTAACCAATGTCCTAAGTAATGTAGCCTTGTAACCAACAAAATATAACTACTCTTGGATTACTTACTACTCTAAATTTCTAATGAACTGTTTTCATTTTCAAACTTTTAAACCAGACAGTGTTAACTTTACAGTAGTACTCAACACTGATTAGCTACTGTCAGACTTTCAAAACCCTTCATCACTTACAAAATTATAATTATTCTTATGATTAAATTATAATAATTTAATTTTAAAGTACAACCACCACAAAGTCAGACTTTAGCACCTCTTTTTATTTTGAGATTGTTGTTAGGTTCAATACAGATTTAAAATCATAAGAAATAGTTTAATAGGTATGATACTGTTTTTTAAATCAAATCTTTGCATAGCTATGACAAGGAAACACTAACATCTAGCAATGCCTTGGGAAAAAAACAGTTCATCTTAAAAAATAAAGCATATACATAAACCAATATAGGAAATAAAACAGTTATTGAATCCAGCCTAAACTTTATTTAAAAGGGTCATTTTTCAAAGATCAGTATTTTGTGTATTGGGTGTAATAAAATGTTAACATGGTTTAAGTTTCAAAAGACACATCATTGTAGCTCCTCTATTCCTGCCTTTCTAAACACAGGGATTTCTACAAAGTCGATTCTTCTGAAAAGTGCGACATACTCTGATTGGCCAGCTGACAGTGTGTGTGTGTGTCAGTGTGTTGTGATTGGCCGAAAATCTCAAGTGTGTGGCAGAAATGTTATGCCCCTTACCATAACTGCAAATTTCAGCTTTTGAACCAACTGAACCAACTTTGCAAGCCCCAGTGAAACAGAATATGTAGTGCATATATGTATGTAGTCTTTTTGCCTACAGTTATAAGTGGAGAATAGAGGATACTGTGTGTAAACAAAAATCCATCTGTACTTCTTGCATTGTAAGAATGACAAACAGTATGCATTACTCTACTCTGCCCAAAATTCCACATTTGAACAATCAATAGCAAATACTTTAAAAATAAAACATACTTACAGACTCTAATTCAGAAGCACCAGTCAAACATTTGCTCCTCAGTAGGCAACACCAGCTTATCAGTTAAAACTCAATAGCTACTGGCGATAGCTGAGTGATTAATAGTTGACTAACGACCCACAAGTCATTAGTCTTATTTTTGGAGCTTTGGGCCTGTCATAAGAAGCAACACAACTGCGATACCTGAAGCCACATCTTCTTTCTTTGCATATACATTTGGGTGACATTATTCAAATGTTTCGACACAGTGACATAAGAATGTCGGGGAGGAGTTGAGAGTTGACACATCAAAAGCATTTACATTTACATTTAGTCATTTAGCAGATGCCAAGTCTACAAAGCTACATGTACTACATTTACATATTGTATTCTGCTACTATTCTGCTACTAGAGAATTTTTTGTTAGGAGGACAGAGCATTAGGGATTAGTCATGTCTCTGCGAAACAGGTGTGTTTTGAGTTGTTTCTTGAAGGTTGTGATGGTCTCAGTGGATCTGGTGAAGGCTGGGAGTTCATTCCACCACAAAGGAACAGAACAGGTGAAAGTTTCACAGACTAATTTGGTGCCTCGTTGTGGGGGAACAATCAGACGTCGCTCTGATCGTAGCTGGCGGGAGGGGACATATGTCTGGAGGAGTGAGTTGAGGTAGGAGGGAGAGGTTCCAGTTACTGTCCTAAAGGCAAGAGTAAGAGATTTAAATTTAATGAGGGCAGCTACAGGTAGCCAGTGAAGTAAGGTCAGGAGGGGTGTGACATGGGTTATTTTTGGTTGATTGAAGACCAGACATGCTGCAGCATTCTGGATCATTTGCCGGGGTTTGGTAGCATTGGCTGGAAGGCAAGTCAGAAGGGTGCTCGGACAGGAAGGGTCTGATGTTGTAAAGCACATACATGCATGACCGAGAGATTGTTGCAATGTGTGGAGTGAATTTCAGCTGGTCATCAAACACCACCCCAAGGTTTCTAATGAACCGAGTGGGTGTAAGAGTGGATGATCCAAGTTCAACTGTGAAGTTGTGTTCTAATGATGGGTAGGCTGGTATTATCAGAAGTTCTGTCTTGCTGAGGTTGAGCTTAAGGTGCCATTTTTTCATCCAGGCTGAGATGTCTAGAAAGCACGCGGAAATCCGGGCAGCAATGGTTAGGTCGTCGGGCTGAAATGAATAATAAAGCTGTGTATCATCTGCGTAGCAGTGGTATGAGAAGCCATGTGCTTTAATGACTGCACCTAGAGAAGCTGTATATATTGAGAAGAGGAGCAAGAACTGATCCCTGTGGGACCCCTGTGGTTAGCTGATGTGATAGTGACTCCTCACCTCTCCATGATACCTTGAAAGATCTGTCTGTGAGATATGAGCTGAACCAGTTAAGTGCAGGTCTAGAGAAGCAACAAATTAAAGCTGCAGTCGGCAACTTTTGCCTCTCTACCACCATCTCTGTTTGAAACATAACATTGCATAACACTTGAGTTATTTTCTTAACCTAGATGACAAGTTTAAACTGTAAATGATGGCTGTAAGAACAAGCTATGCATGTTCCACCATGTACAATACCTGGACACGTGCAATAGTAGCCGGATCTTCTTCTTTCTGTTTACAGACTTGTTACCACAGGTCGTAACATTTCATGGGAAATTGGACCCAACAGCTCAAATTATAAATCATTATTGTAAACATACCATACACTGATCTGTTATGTACTTGTATCTGTTATGCTCAATAACTGATTTTGGTTAATTTTTAACCAAGAAAGTTATGGATTGCAGCTGTAATATTAAACTTATCCTAGCTGTTTACAGAAAACGCTGATGTAACCCTTTTTGTAATCTTAACATTTCATAAGTAACTGTAATTTAATTGCACATTTTTTGTCAATAACTGTACCAGATAACAGTAATGTTTTCTAATTATATATAATTACATTACGTTGAGCTACAGGAATTTTAGACTTATTTTATTTTAAGATTATTAGTTGTGCCACTAAGATTAGGGATTTGAACATACCCCTAACTCTAATTATTAAACACCCACCTAAAACAAATAGCAGCTGCTTTACAATTATAATTTTAACTAATGTAGAAGGAGCTATTAATGTAGGCCCAATTAATGTTTGCACTTGGTGCTCTTCTGTGTGTAATTTGTGTGTGTGTTGTGTAAGCAATGACAGGGCTTGGAAGTAAATTAATTGGGCCCTCTCAGATCATTTGTCTTTATTGTGAAGGCTAATTGGAATAGAAGCTGGTGTTAAGGGAGTTAAGTAAATAAATGACGCTCAGTGACTAAAAGACTTAAATCCATAGTTAAAAAAAAAAAATATTTTTTTTTTTTTTTTTTTTTTTTTTTTTTTTTTGTGGAAGGGAAAAAAAAAAAAAAAAAAAAATTTATATTTTTTTATTTTTTTTTTGTTTTTTTTTTTTTTTTAAAAAAAAAAAAATAAAAAAAAAAAAAAAAAAAAAAAAAAAATTAATTTTTTTTTTTTTTTTAAATAAAAAAATATAAATTAAAAAAAAAAAAAAATTTTTTTTTTTTTTTTTTTTTTTATTTTTTTTTTTTTTTTTTAAAAAAAAAAAAAACCCCCCCACCCCCCCCCAACAAAAAAAAAAAAAAAACCCAAAAAAAAAATTTTTTTTAAAAAAACCCCCCCTTTTTTTTTTTTATTTTATATTTTTGGTTTAAAATAATTTTTAAAAAAAAAAAAGTTTTGGAGAAAAATTTTTTTTTTTTTTTAAAAAAGGGGGGTGGTTTATTAAAAAACTTAATAATTTGTTTTTGTATTTTTGAGTTGTTCTCTGTTTTTATCGCATTTGACATTTTTTATGTTGCACTGATATGGCAGCTCATACAGCCATGCTTCAAAAGCAGGCTGGATAAACATTATGTTTCTGTAGAGCCTTGTTACTTGTTGAACTGGTCTTATTAGTTCATTGCAATATGCCATCAGGTTTTAATGGCCAACACATTTTTACCAATTAAACCACAAAGGGATGAGAGTGAAAAGTCACTTGATGTGGTGTTTACTTGCAGGAGGGCTGTGTTAGCATAGCCAGGCATAGCCTCTCGTCTGAGGCAATCAGGTGTCTGAGTGTGTCTTGGCCAAAATCATACAGTGTGTGTACCCTGTTTTACATTGAAGGTAGGACTCGATCTAGGAAGAGTAATAGCATTAAGAATTTGGGGTTGGGTTTTTGTGAATTTAGCCAGTATGTAACCACCTAGCAACCACCCAGAACACCCTAGCATCACCATATCAATGCCATGGTATCAACCCAGATCACCTTATGCTCTAGAAAATGACAAATTCTTGTGGGGAATGGGACCAGGGCACAACTCCAAATTTACAGTGAACCTTACTAGTAAACCATGTGTATAGACAATGGACCTCTTGACCCAGGTCCAAACACAGAGACAGGTCTTGGGCCGTCTTAACAGCATTACATAGGGTCTTGGGCTAATGGTTGCCATGTGCAGATTTATCAACATTTAAGTGGCTACCCACCACTTCTTTTCCGCTATACACTTCCAAAAACAAAATGCAGACACAAAACAAAATGTGTCTGTATGGGATTTCAAGGAAAAGGTAAAATTTGAGATAAATATAAGGATTCATATTTGTTTAGGCAGCATAGGAAAAGTGCCTTATTGTTTTCAAATCTCCTTCCATCTTACTTTTTAACTATTTTATCCACATTGTTCACCCTCTACCCTCCTTTTGCAGACTGTTTAATGCAGCAAGAACTGCACAAACTCAAAGCCCAGTCAACCTGTGTAGATAATGTGTGCTCATACCTTCTGGCCAATGGGCTAGCCTCAGCAAATTCAGATAAATAGAGAGAGATAAAGAGAGATTTGGCCTTTTATGGAATTTTACTGCATTCTATTTAAATGCCATGTGGATCTGCCATATAGCAAAACTTACTTTCTCCTAACTACACATCCATGTTGTTTGTTTGTTTCTGTACTTTAGTTACTTGTAATAAATTACAAATAACTAAAGGTTATTGATCATGGTGTGTAGGTCTGCTTTGGTTTATGAATGTTCCTGGCAAGTGCGTTTAAAAATACATATTACATAAAAATGATGAATATATCATGCATACACGCACTTGTATGAAACTTTGTGTGTGAAACATGTATTGCTCTTGTCGAACTGAACAATTTTTACAATGACACCCCTTAGCCCCACCCAACAGGAAGTCAGCATATAAGCATATGCCGTGAACTTTTAAATACTCCACCTAGGGATTTCCAACTTGGTGTGCATCCTGCCATGATATTGAAGAATTAAAATTTGGAAGGCATTTTTAATATCTTAAAGTGTTGCTATGGTGAGGTGGCGAAATTTATGGTGAAATATGGGAAACAGGAAGTGTCTAATGTATACAACATGCATTGAGTGATTTATGTCAATCTTGGGTAGTGTGTTTATCGTGGTAGGCTAATATCATTGATATAAATATTGTCACATGAGTCACGATCATAGCACCACCAACTGGCAACAGGAAGTGTGTCACTGTAATCAAACTATAATAGTCAAATTACATTTAGCCAAGTCACTTCAGACTTGGACATGACTCATATGAAATTCTAAAATTATTAGTGATATCCTAAATATTGTTGCCATGGTAATGTATCAACCTTTACAACCACATTCAGATGTATCTGATGTGCTTAACATGCTTGAAATGGCTTAACGTTTGCATACACATCATAGTGGTCAGCTGTTGAATGTGGTCAGCTGGCATCAACAAAAGCTTGGCATAGTGGAGAGGGCTCTGAAGCGCCACTTTTTGACTAAAGTGATGGGGTTAGTTTTGCTTACAGCCTAAAATTTATGGATGACTGGCTGCAATCTGCATGAGTGATTTCGGTCTGACTTGAGCTATATGTTTGGTCATATGGACTGATGACAAAGAGATGGCTATTGTGAGTCACAGTCACAGCACCACCAAATGGCAAAAGGAAGTGTGTCACCTAAAACAGAGTCCTCTTAAATTTACCCATTCCTTCAAACTTTGTCATAATTAAAGAGAGCTGTTGAAGATGCTAAATTGCATACGGATTGTTGATATCTTGAACAGTGTTGCCAATGTTGGCAATAAATAAAACATGAAGTGCCTCATATCTTCTGCATTCATTGAGCGATTTACATCAAACTTGGGAAATGTGTTTGGTGTTATTATTATCATTATTCGCTACTTTGTTTTTAGGTTATGTGGTCATTATAGAGGATTTGATTAGACAGAAAATGTGTAGTATAAATGTATATACCTTCCAAAAAGTCCAAAAGTACACATGCATATAAATTGCCTTGAAATTTGGATTAAAAAAGGACTTAAACTTAATAGCTTTTGTTTTGTTTTCAACTGTTCAACTATTATATTTTGTAAAGAGGTATGCTGGTGTAAAATCCAGCAGCAGGGTGTTCTGGGTGGTTGCCATGTTGGTGCCAGAGTGCTCTGAGTGACTTTTAGTATGTTGCTACAGTATTCAGTTTCTAGAGTTTTCCAGTGTTTGGTAGATGAAAAGTGAAAGTGAAAACTGCTCACAAATTTTCAGTCTTTGCATTTATTATTAAAACTTTACTAAAGTTGTTTATTGTGAAAAGTTTTTCTTGGATTTTGACACTTTCACCTGTGTTCTTTACAGAACTTATTTACTTGGTTTTACGAGCGCTCAGTGCAATGCAAATAGTTATTGCATGTTTGATCACAGAATATAAAAATAAATAGCTATAGAATAGCTATTGAGGTGTTACATTTTGCGGGATAAAAAATGGTGGTTTTCCAAAACTCTTGACATTTTCTTTCACAAGTAGTAAAGCAGTTTTAAAATATTAATTTGGGAAAAAATATAAATTATGCAGGTAGTCATTTTGTTGACATGTAACAGTAAAGCTAGAGCCGTGGAAATAAGAGAGTTGTGACACTCTTGTGGATTTCTATTGGAAGAATGGAATGCAGAAGTAACTTCTGTCATGGAAATATCAATAGTTCCAAACACTTAATAGTTTCATCACTGATCTCCATTCATTTCAGTGTTTCCCAAACACGCTTGTAAGTCAATAACATTTCTGCAGTTCTTGACATTTAAATGCATTAGCTGACCTCTCATGATTCTAGTCAATAGCGGTATTTTATGAAGCTGGCGTTAGTTAATGTTTACCGTAAGATAATAGCTGTTTACAGTCTTGTATTCTAAATGACTACCTAACTAACATAACCAGTCATATTGTTAACACTTGGAATACAGTGTTTAATTATGCAGTAAGTCCCAAGTGCCAGCTGTTATATGGGATTTTCTTATTATTTTATTTAAACAGGAAAATAATTCAACATAACCACACACCCCTATTAGACTGGCCTGTTGTTATAAGGACATATTCTGCTGTTTATGAAAAAGAGATGGAGCTTGCCATTACTGTAAAATATAGTCACTGTTGCTGGTGGCCTATTCAAACTGGTCGGCGCTGAGATCAAGATGTGTCACAACTCTCTTATTTACCGGCTCTAAGTAAAGCCATAAACCAGAAAAATATATTACAGACTCCACATTAATCCAGATACATTTAAAAATGAAATAATAATTTTATACAGTGATTAAGATATGCAAATTCACATGCACTGTATCAAGAAGTAAAGAAAATGTGAAATCTATTTTCATACTAGCTGTTGTTGTCACAGATTTCTGGATTACATGATTAAATTAAACTGTGTCCAGTTACCTGAGAAAAACAATATATACAGTCATGTGAAAAAATTAGGACACCCTATGAAAGCCTGTGTATTTTTGTAAAAGTTTTGCAACATTTTGGATATATGGATATATAATCTGAATTTTAACAATACAGGGAAATTAAAGTAATAAATCTAAGCAATTAAAACTGAAGAGGAGATTTTCTGTATAATGTAATTCCATAAAATGCAAATTCTAACTCAGGCAAAAGTTAGGACACCCTCACATGTATTCCCTCCTAAAATTGCTCAAATCACACACAGGTGTATCATACCAGGTGCACATAATTAGTAGATCGTTACTCAGCATTTTGAATGAGGCTTGTCCTATCTAAACCTCAGACATTTAGTTTGATGTGCTCCTGACTGTTGAAGTGAGAGTGAGCACCATGGTGAGAGTAAAGAGCTGTCGGAAGATCATCTACAAGTGGAGGGCTTTCAAAACAACTGCCAACATGCCCAGGTCTGGTCGCCCCAGCAAGTTCACCCCAAGAACAGACCGCAAGATGCTAAAAGAGGTCTCCAAAAACCCTAAAATGTCAGCTCGGGACCTACAGCAGGCTCTGGCTACTGTTGATGTAAAAGTGCATGCCTCTACAATTAGAAAGAGACTGCACAAGTTTAACTTGCATGGGAGGTGTGCAAGGAGGAAACATTTGCTGTCTGAGAGAAACATCAAGGCCAGACTAACATTTGCCAGAGAGAATGCTGACAAAGACCAGGACTTCTGGAATAATGTTCTTTGGACAGTTGAGTCTGAAGCATAGAGGTGGAAGTGTCATGGATTGGGGCTGCTTTGCTGCAGCAGGACCTGGTCAGCTCACCATCATAGAATCCACCATGAATTCTACTGT
Organism: Chromobotia macracanthus; assembly: GCA_036877525.1. NCBI lineage: Eukaryota > Metazoa > Chordata > Actinopteri > Cypriniformes > Botiidae > Chromobotia > Chromobotia macracanthus. Next base: position 12,784,854 of record JAZGTH010000004.1, on the reverse strand, counting down.
GTATCAGAAGGTGCTTGAAGAACATGTGAGACCATCTGTTAGAAAATTAAAGCTGAATCGGAACTGGACCAGGCAACATGACAATGACCCAAAACATACTAGTAAATCAACCAAAGACTGGCTGAAAAGGCAGAAATGGAGAGTCCTGGAATGGCCGAGTCAAAGTCCAGATCTGAATCCCATTGAGATGCTGTGGGGTGACTTGAAAAGGGCTGTACATGCAAGAAACCCCTTAAACATCTTACAGGTGAAAATACATTCTGCATTGAGAAGTGGGGTAAAATTTCCTCAGACCAATGTCAGAGACTGGTAGATGGTTACAAGAAGCATCTCACTGCAGTTATTTCAGCCAAAGGAGGTAACACTAGCTATTAGGGGCTAGGGTGTCCTATCATTTTCCTCAGTTAAAATATTTTTATATAGCATTTTTGCTTTTATATTTTTGCATTTTTCCTCAGTTAATAGCATTTTTGTAGAATTACATTTACAGAAGATCTTGAAAAGAATTTTCTTCAGTTTTAATTGTTTAGTTATATTACTTTTAATATCTCTGTATTGTTAAAATTGAGATTAAATAACCATATATTAAAAATGTTATAAAATGCTTTCACAGGGTGTCCTAATTTTTTCACATGACTGTATATGTAAGTGTGTGTGTGTGTGTGTATATATATATATATATATATATACATATATACAACTGATTTGGCAAGTTAGAACATCTAAAAACAATAGTACTATAACAAACGAGGCACAGAGAACACAATTACAGAAATTAAGTAGATCAAAGTGCCAGTCTCAGATCTTTTGTTGTACTCTTACCCACTAGGAGCTGCCAATTAACCCATAGTCATCAGAATCATTTATCAGTGGTGGTAATTAAGAGGCTAAGTGGTGTTAGCAAAACACTGCTGTCCTCATTTTCAGCATTGTGGAGGTAAGAGAGCTCTTTCTCTCTCTTTAGGGAGAGAAGGCCTGATCAGAATTTCATGGTGACTTTAAAAAAGACTTTAAAACATAATACTTTTTATGTTGCATCACTAAAGTGGCAGAATGTTTTTTCATGGTCCACCCCCAAAAAAAAGAATTTTGGCATTTTGGCTGCTGTTCATAGAATATCAAATGATTATTATCAGAGCAGAGCAGAGCAGAATGATGTCATTGCTGCATTTGGATCAGTATTTGAGCAGATCATTTTGTCCTATCACATTTTCTGATTTGCTTTAAATATTATTATTGGATCATTGCTATTTATTGTTTTGACTTAAGCTTAAGTCAAACACCATTGATGGATGTAAATGTACATTTTACAGTTTGATTTTACAGTTATTGTAAAGTCAGTTTAAATTTCAGCCCAATGCCAAATGTCTTTTTCACCCTAAACACATTGTACATCTGATCACTTATAAAAGTCATAGCACACCTCTCAATAAGCTGGTTGATTTGATCCCTCATTTATGGGTCTATGACAAATGGTACAGGATGAGTTACGTACCGACATTTTGTCCAGAATAGAAAGTATGCAAAGTGTAATAGTGATTCTTTGCAATCACCACTAATAAAAAGTTTAAATTGAATAATAATATGTTGGCTTTCTCAATAATTATTCAGCAACAGCAGCATTCATGGATTCTGTTCAGTATAAACCATTGCAGGGGTTCTTCTACTGAAACACAGTTTAATATTTCAAATTTATGTTTTAGTTTACATTATTACATTATAATAATTGTAGTATATTATTACCACACTGTAATAAGCTTAAAGGGATCACGTCTACCTTTTAAATAATTTTGCAAGCAAATATAGGCCTAAGTAGACAACTTGTAGCATTGATTTTAGATCATGCGTATTATGGGAACACATTTATAGTATATCTCTAAAGCCTCTGACATTCTAAGAATGCTGTTGTATTTCTCAGAAGCACTCCTGTCCAACCGCTGTTCTCACCTCCACATTCACCTTCTCTCCACCAGCTCTGATTGAAATCAGCCTCTCTGCCCAGTGTGAAGCTTAGATGGATGCAGAGGGTTCAGATCAATACCAAAGGTCATTCTGCTGAAAGACCTTTGGCTCCAGAAGTCTGATATGTCAGTGTTGAAATATGTGTTGTGGCTTGTAACTGGACAGCCAGAATGTTGTTTGGCTGCTTCTTTTCTTTTTCTCCATATTAAAGTTGACAAAGCAGTAAACGAAAAGATATTTAAAACCTGTTGGCTTACTCTTCGTTATAAAAAGATCAGGACTGAAACTATTCATTTTAATTAGGTTCAGAGTGTGTGTAACTGATTTGTTAAGTGCAGAACTTGTGTATATGTGTGTGTGTGTTTTCAAGGTAAAGCTGTCCAAAAGAAGGATGCCTGTTCCTTGTGGCTTTTGATGGAGAGAGACAGCTGGGTGTGTGAAGAAGTGAAGAGAGTGGAGGCGGTCCAGGCCTCTGCTTTCTCCTATTCACTGGCTCTTGTTAAAGGTCCTCACCCGCTGCTTCCAATCAGACGCTCTTTGTAGCTCTTGCTCTGTGCTAACGCACCCGGCTTACAGCTCACCAGCTCTAGCACATTTGTGTCCGTAGGGAAGGAAGAGAGCTGGGGATGAGGTGGTGGGCAGCTGTGATAATTGTTAAAATGAGTATGTAGAGAAGTAAGAACCCATAGGAAAGAAAGGTCACAATAGAGATCTTCATATCTCAGATGCGCCCCAAAGACAAGAACAATATTTAACAAACAGCCATGCCACATTTAGTCACTTAAATCCCCCGATGCTTAGTTAGAAGATCCTCTTGACTGTGTTTGCATGTCTGTTTTGAGTTGCTGCTATGTGATTGACTAATTGAGATATTTGCATTAATGAGCAAAAAAAAACAGGTGCACCTAAAACAGTATCTAGAAAAGCATAGAAAAGCATCTTTATGCTGGTGCTTTTAAGAATCCAGAAACCAATCCATTGATCTGAAGAACCTATAATATAACATCCACAACCTTTATTCAGATACAGTAACTCAAGAGCGCTACATATACAGTGCAATGGTCCCTGACATGAACTGGGTTTGTGATAAATCTAAGGCGCTGTATATGTAACTGGTAAGAGTAATTAATTGACTTAATTTGTTTCGTCTCTTCCTTTCTATATTGTATTGTTTTCTTTTTATATATATATGCTGTTATATGTTCTTTGTTTCATAAGAAGATGAAGAGTTAATGAACTTCAAAAATTATGTTCTTTTTATTGTTCATGAGTATAAGAATGTAACGTTAAAGTAGCAGAACGTCTTATTTGGTTGTCATTGGGAGGGAGCGTTATCAGTGGAACACCTATGGGCTTTCCCCTCGTGCAACATGTAATAGCCTCAGTCTACCTGTTAAGAGGCTAATGAGTGCATTTACCCATCCTTCTCCCCACAAACAACCCTGTTTATACCAGAGAGGGAAAAGCTGTTGCTTGTGTTCCACTGATTAATTCTCCTGTTACAGATTAAAGCCAGAGATGGATCTCATTGTGTGAATGAGCTGAATGGCTGAAGGGGGATTGAAGGAAGATTTAATGACGCCACACACCAGCAGAGGTCGAGGGCTATTCAGGGTAGGTGAGCCAATAGTTGAAATACCACACGTATTGACTTATGATTTCATGGCTGTTCCAGTTAGACCACACACTGATGGGATTAATGAGCCAACTTCCTCTACTTCTGCCAATACTGGTAGTGAAAACCTTACACAGCAACTGCGCAACCTCATTGATGAGCTTGGAAATCAGATAGGTGATTCAATTGTTTCACGGTTGTTAACCAGTCAGAATTCTGTATTACATGGTTCTGCTCCATCATTTGAGCAGCAACCTTCTAGGACCATACCTACATAGGACCATAGGCTACAAGCCTTGATTTGTCCAAGTTAAATTTGGTGGTCAAAGCTGACATTAGAGAACCACAAATGTTTAGAAGGGATGGTAGTGACAAATGTTCCATCCTTCAGTGGATTGAACAGATGGAGGTGTATTTGTCTAAAAATGGTTGCAGCAAGGCAGACAGTGTGGAAGAGATATTGAACCATCTCTGTGGTTGGTCAAAGAGTATTGTCAAGGTTAAGCTGAAAAGTAGCCCGGCTGCAGTACTCTGTCCTAAAGTTGTCTATGAGGTACTGCAGTGCTATTTTAGCGAGAGCCCTGGCTCGTGCCAGCCATTGGTCGACTATTATGCAACACAGCCAAAGAAAAGCGAGTGCCCTGTTGATTATTGGGTCAGGTTGAATGAGGCAGCCGAGCTAGCAGATGCTCACCTGAAAAGACACAGTGGCAAGATGGAAAACATGAGCTCAGAGGTTGCAATGATGTTTATCAGAAACTGCCCCAATCTTTTTTTAGTGTCTTTAGATGTAAGCCCATAAGCAAATGGTCAGCTAAGGAAGTCCAAGAGGCTATCGATGAGTATGAGAGGGACTTTAAGTCCTGGAAAGCAGTCCCACCTGTGCCTGTGATTGTAGTAAATCAGGCTGATGTTACAGAGAAAGCAGGTGGAACTCAGGTAGCCATAGGAAGCGAAAGTGTGGGCTTAACCTCACCAGCATGTATCACAGGTGTTCACACTAAAGCAAATGATGTCACTGAGTCTGGCACAAGAGACTTGAGATGGTGTTTCGTAGGCTCCGCGAACATGGGTTAAAGTTAACCCCTAAAAAGTGTCATTTCCTCCCAAGGAGTGTGCAGTTTTTGGGACACATCATTGACAGTTTAGGAGTAGCAACCGATCTGGACTAAGTCAGCGCTATTGGAGCAGTGACAGAGTCTGATTTGATGATGGAGGATGAGGTAACGCCATCCCAAAGGAAAATTAAATCGTTCCTTGGGCTGGTATTACCAGAGATTCATCCAAAACTGCTCCACCATCGCAAAACCCCTGTTTGCTTTGACAGCCGCACCAAGGAGCAAGAAAACTCCGGGGAAGGGTCCTGCTGCATTCAGGAAGTTGAGTCCTGGGGACTGGAAGGGGGAGCATAGTAGGCCTTTCAGCAGCTAAAAGCTGCTCTGATAAATTCTGTTGTACTGACACATCCTGATTTTAGCCGTCCATTTATTTGGTCCACTGACGTGTCCCTGGACAAATTGGGTATCCAGAACGCTGAAGGTCTTCCTTGTGTAACACCAGGCTGTTGTCCGCCCTCTAGTTTTGAGGTGTCTGCGGGTCATAGTAACTGGGAGGCAGGAGTTGAATCAAGAGCAGTCTCTTGGATCTCCCAAGATACCCAGCATTTGTTGCTTCCTGGGCAATGCCCATTACCAGTCTTCTCATTGGATGAACTTAGAGTCAGACAACAGAGTGATCCTTGTCCGTCAAGGGTCCTTTTTTACATCAATAGAGGAAAGAGAGCCTCTCGGCAAGACATATAAGGTGCTCAGGGTCTTGAAGCAATGGGACAAGTTAAAAATACTTGATGGTGTACTGTATCGCAAAAACAAAGAAACGGTTACAGTATGTTGTCCTATCCTCTTTAGTCACGCAGGTGATGATGGGCATCCTCTTTAGTCACGCAGGTGATGATGGGCATCCACAATGAAGCTGAGCACCAGGGCCAAAGTAGAACCATGCACCTGGCAAGACAAAGATTCTTTTGGGACAGGTTGGAACATGACGTTTGCAAGTATGTGAAGTGTTGCAAATGCTGCGTCACCAATAAAACACCTGAACCCGAAGGCAGAGCCCCACTAGAGAGTGTGAAAACATTGAGTACAATGGAGCTAGTATGCATTGATTTTTGGACTGCGGAAAATTACAAAGGCCGCAATGTGGACGTGTTGGTAGTAACTGACCATTTTTCCCGGATGGCTCACACCTTCCTGTGTCGTGACCAGTCAGCAAGGCAGGTAGAGCGATAGTTGTGGGCCAATATTTTTGCGTGTATGGCTTCCCTGACAGGATCCATTTGAGAGCCATTTGGTCTGAGCGTTTCTGCGGGTCGCTGGGGTGGAAAAGTCCCGAACAACTGCTTACCATCCCATGGGAAACGGCCTTGTTGAGCGGTTTAATAGAACCTTGTGCAGTATGATAAGAGCACTCCTACTGAGGTCCAAGGAAAAGTGGTTGCAGTTGCTTCTGACACCTTCGCGTATAACTGTACTGCACATGAGTCCACGGGTTATGCTCCGTTCTACTTCATGTTTGGTAGGATCCCGAAACTGCCTGTGAATGTGATGTGGTGTCAGGGGAGACTGTGATATTGTTGATTACGACAAATATGTAAAGAGATAGAGGGATGACCTGAAAGAGGCTTTAAACATCGCTCAGAGGAACATTGGTGTCAGTCAGCAATGCCAGACCAAGTTGTACAACCAAAAGATGAAGGGCCGTATCATTGAGTTGGGTGATCAAGTTCTGCTGGCCAACAAAGGTGAATGCAGACAGAGAACTGGCAGATAGGTGGGAGTCCATGCCCTAAAGGGTGGTTGCGTTGAACCTCCAGTGCCATATTTACCGGATACATAACACTGGCCAAGTGAAAACTGTTCATCAGTTCATCATTTGCTTGTTGTTGCAAGCAAATTTCCTGCCTCTGCAGTTGTGAGAACCTGAATCATCTGAGCTTAGTGGTGGATCTGCTCTTGGGAGTCGAAGCATGTCCATGCATGATGTTGTTTGTCCTGAATCTGAGTTGTGTTGGGTGGAGCGAGTTGTCAGTTGGGTGGAAAAAGCCACAGCTTCTGAGGATCCTCAGCTGAGGTTGTCCTGTGGCTCTGACAGTGCTGCCACACTGAATGTAGTCCCTGAGTCATTGGGACAGGAACACTTACTGTCAAAGAATGATTGTACCGGGGAGAACAGCAACATAGGCAGTCCGGATAGAGGACTGAGTTGTGATTCTCGCAGTTCATTTTCGAGACTGTTCACCTTGAGGACCATCCTGTTTCACCTGTTGCAGTAATTGAGCCACCTCCTGCTCAAGGGGACATGGGAGTTCGTACAAGGGTGGGTAGGATGGTAAAACCTGTCAAGAGACTGATGTGAACGATGTTTATAGCACCTTTTGCGGGTGATTGTAGTGGGCCTGATCAACTTGCCGTTCTCACCTTCCCTGTGCGGGGGAAACATATTTTGTTGCACAATGGTTTGGACAATAGATGGTCTAATTGTGTACCCCAGTATATAATATCCCTGTGAAGTTCAGGGGGGAGAATGTAACTTGTAAGAGTAATTCATTGACTTAATTTGTTTTGTCTCTTCCTTTCTATATTGCATTGTTTAAATATATTCATTTATTAATGAAATTAATAAATGAAACTTTGTTATTTTTATTGTCCATGAGTTACAATAAAATGTAAAAGTAGCAGAACATAAATAAAATGGCTTTTATTGTTCATGAGTATAAGAATGTAACGTTAAAGTAGCAAAATGTTTTATTCGGGTGTTTGTTATTGAAAGGGAGCGCTATCAGTGGAACACCTATGGGGTTTCCCTCGTGCGACATGTAATAGCCTCAGTCTACCTGTTAAGAGGCTAATGAGTGCTTGTACCGACGCTTCTCCCTACAAACAACTCTGTGTATACCAGAGAGGGAGTAGCTGTCGCTTGTGTTCCACTAATTAATTCTCCGGTTACAGATTAAAGCCAGAGCTGGATTTCATTGTGTGTGTGCTTCTTGTGTGACTGCGTTCCAGTCCAGACACCCTACATACAGAACCCTTATAGAACCCTCCTTTTTAAGAATGTGGCAAAAAGAGAATTTAGACCATGAAAGAATAAATTGTGGAGGCAGGTATTTACCATAAATTTACTACAAACCTGTAATTATGTAATCTCAGTAATAATTTGTATAATAATTTGACCTCAGAAGTCTAGTGCAGCTTTGGAATCTTGACCTTGTGGTCTTTTGGACTGTGGCCTTAATCTGGTAATCAGAATTTGCTTTGATCTGGACCTGATTATATTTCCAAACTAGAACTTGCTGTAGTCTTTTTACAGTGTACTAAAAGTAATCATTACCTCAACCACTAGTCTGTACATTAAAACAGTTTTGTGCTTAATCGTTTTCCTTTAATTTATTTGTAATTTCGGTTTATAAAATGGAATAATTGAAAATAACAAGAAACATTATTTAACTTAATATTTTCATTTACATTATTTATACTTTATATAACTTTAACATTTATTGAAATACCATGCATTGTTCAAATCATACGTTTATAGCATAAAGAATATTAGCATTTAATTCTGTAAATCTTCACTTGTGACTTTTTGAACTTGCTCATGGGAAAAGGTGTTTTTGTCAGGGAACTGCTTTAAACCTGCCATATATTTTATTAGACAGGCTTGTCAAAACAGATAGCTCATTGGGCAAACAGTGGCATCTTAAATCACAACTCTGAAAAGGCTTTGAGAATCAACACAAAGGTTGCAGCCCCACTAGGTTCTGTAATTTGTGACACAGCTCAGGTTTGCGAGCAAAGCTCAGGTTAACTTCCTGTAACCAAAATTCCAGAGGGAAGGATTTGAATTACTTGAACAGAATGCAATCTCTTGTGGAAAGTGATGTCTTGTGTTTTGATCCCATTACAAAGATAAACTGTATTGTAAAGTTTGAGGACAAACTTTATATTGGCTTGACAAAGTATATAATGGTTTGAAATACTTTAGGTCTGACATTCTCTGACACAATGGTAACAAGTTTAACATGTTTATTGTATATTGTTAACATATTGTTATTATTGTTCCTCTCTAGTAAAGTTTTTTGTATGTAGTTATGTGATTAATCAGGCTATTATAACGTGTGTGGAAATGCTGGAGATGGTTGGTGCATAATGATGATGAGGTTTCGCCTGGATTTTTTTAAATGTTCCTAAAACTTTCAAAATAACATTTTTAATGTTTTTGTTACTTGGGATTTTTGGTCAGCTCAGAGGTTAATGCAGGCTATGATGCATTGGGTGCCCACCCTGACCTAATTAAATGCCACTGGATAACAGGCAAGTCATAAGCACAGCTAGCCTAGGTATTTACAAAAGCTCAACTTTAACTTAAAGAGATTATACAACTTTTGCAAGATATTAGCTGTTCAAAAATGAGAAAAATGTCCCTAAGCCTCTTGAGCACAAGGGGTCCACAAACAGGGAATCTTTTGTTCCCGCAGAGGGGACAGGCAGTGCCGGGCAGGGGTTTGGCCTTTCAGTCGCTGTGTGCAGGACCCGACAACACTGCTGATCCTTGCCCCTGTAAACCCAATCATCTCCGGAAATTTGACAAGGATTAGTCTCCAACCTACCAGTACAGCATTTGAAAAAATATAAGAACCACGGAAGGCGGTGTTCAGCCCACCCAGGAGGTCAAGGCAGTAGCAGATTAGAATGACACAGAAGGCAAGAACATAAAACAATTATATATTGCTTAATCAAATTTAAACAGTGATTAAACGTTAATAATATTGATCAAATTTATTCAAAGCTTGTTATTGAAATATGCTCTATTTGTGTACATTTGTATTTTAAAGATATGCAATTTGCATGCCACAAATTTTACCAAATCATTTTTGCTTCCAAACAGATTTCTCACACACAGGCTTCTTCCAGACAGACAGATAGCAGACAGACAGAAAGCCCTGGCCCAAACTTACGCCATTGGTTGAGCCAATCCCAGCTAACAGAGAACTATCTCAGAGCATAAGCTAACTTTCCTTAGAAGTTCTGTCAAAATTATCAAAACATTCTGGCAGAAACATTAGTAGAACATTGTTTTAACATTATATAATATATCAAAAACATTAGTGGAACATTTAAAAAGTGTTACAGAATTTAAAAAAGTTTGAATTAAAGTTTGCTTATAAGTAAGTGTTAATACCACAAAACCATGATGTTTTGATTTGACATTCCTAGAACTTTCAAAATAACACTTGTAATGTTTTTATTACTTGGAAATGGAAATAAAAACACAAATAAATATTAAAATATTTTAATTAAATTAATATTTTCACAAAATGGTCGCTGTTATTTACGGCAAATAAAAATATCACTTAAGAGAGGAAAACCATAACAAATGGCTTTTTGTTAGGTGTGGTGGCTGGTAAATGTAAATCTTGGTTTAAAAGTGATAATCAATAAACTTAAACAGCCTCATTGTGACCCTAATCTTTCTCTCTCTGTTGGTGGGTGAGTGAAGATGGATAAAGACAAACAGATGCTTTGGTGTATAGGTCTAGGTCTGGCTCTTGTCATCACAGACCCCTTGTGTTTATGTAAGCACACACAGGTAGAAGGTAGCTAGATACAGCAGCCATGTGAAAAGTATCATATGGAAGAGCTTTAGTCTCTTTATAATCTTATTACAGCAATGCTGCCTGTGCCTGGATCTCTTACAAAGTCACTCCATGTGTGCATGTGTCAGAGTCTGTTTTGGACCCCACTTCAGGTAATTGGTAAACAGAGTTTTGACCTTTCAAACACAATCATATGACCATGTCTGCATTTGGTAAGGTAATATCAGCACTAAGTTTTGGGTCAGGAGTGAGTCTAAACTGGACGAGGACACAGATTATTGGAATAGTTTGATGTGTATGTAGGGATTAAATGCCACTTGATTATGATTTTAATGTAATTATGTTAATCAGGAGTAAACATTTAATAGCAATAACATTATTATACATATTCTCACAGGCACTTATTGATCTCTCAGATACAGTCTGTATGGAACTTTAGTGAAGTTTATCTCAATTTATCTCAATATTATTACACAGTATGATTTATAGTGTTTCATTGTTCAAAATTATCTTACATTTTTCTTCCTTCATTGACAGTTCAATTTATATTTGTTTTCCTGCCATGTATTCTGTCCGCTTCTCCCATGTTTGTTATATTGATGTCTGTTGGTGACTGCTTCTCAGATGCTTCATCCATATTGTGCCATGTGGACCTGTTAAATCTTAGAGAACCTAGTCATTCTTAATAGTCTTGTTATGTCTGTCCAACTTTCCTTCCATCTGACAGCCCAGCTGCCCATGTTTAACCTCCATTCCAACACACTTTCTGCCTGCAACATTCTTCAATACTGTACTTCAATACTGCACAATATCACATATTACATAGCGATGTGTCTGTGTTAAAATTAAGAATGCACAATAATCATCTTCATACAATAACATGAGTCCAACAAAACTTACAATATTTGATGATTTTTATTTAAATAATAATGCTATTATATTAGCCCACACCAATATGGTCACCACAATTTTGTATTTTGTATATATCATATTGTGTCAAGACTTGGGTCTTAGAAGCAATATAACAAGCAAAATGAAAAATGAAATACAAATAGGTTAGAAGAAGGTGATAAACGAGAGGCTATTCTTCTAATAGCCTTCTAATAGGTGATAAACTAGGGGTGATCCCCCCACCACCTCCACCTAGATTCCTGTGTAATACAGAGACTGATAAGACCAGTTTGGCTGTTTCTTCCACTGCCTAATGATTAATGGGAAGCTGTCTTCTGCTTCTACCCTCTTGTCATGATGATGGCTTTGTCCTGCATCCTAAATTAATGACAGAGACTGCATATTTGCAAATCAAATGCAGGGAGTCTGTAATGCTGACACCTCCATGTCCCCTTGCTTTCTCTCGGTCTCTCTTGCTCACTCCTCTGCCCTCTCATTACTCCCTATTTGACCTATTTGTTAAGTGTCTCTCCCATTTGTTATGCTAATGAGACAGGTGAAAGCCAGGGGTATGACATCACTTCCAAAGCATGATAAATATTTGATTAGGCGTAATGGAAATTGTCAAACTTCTAATTGTGTCACACATATTTGAGGGGTAGTAGCAAATGTAGACATAGCTTTTGATCTATGTTTCCTTTTCTTTCTCTGTCATCATATATGCTAATTTGCCTTCTCCCTCTCTCCACTCTCCTTTTCTCTCAACTTATTCAGACAAAAAGCCAAGGCTGAAAGTCTCTTGCACAAAATGTCCATTTCCAGTATGTTTACCCTCCGTTGCCCACCATAATTTATGACCCCTTATTCATTCCTTTGTGTTGTGTATTTCCTTGTTTTGTGATTCTGTTTGCTGTTTGAGGAAATACGTGGTAACAGAGAGGTTGGTAAAGCTCTCTTTTGTGTTCTTAGTTATTTCAGACACACACAGAATTGATTAAAATGATAATGCACTGGTTTTAGTTAGTTACACTACATAGTACATTTCCTCACTTCCCTATATGACAAACTAAGATACTAAATATTTTTATTAATTAGTTATATTTTTGTTGGTACAATTACACTTCGGATGCACAAATTAAGTTTAAATGATCTGTTAATTCATGTTTAAATATCCCAAATGTCTCTATGTCTGTCTGTTTGGTCTAAACACTTAAACAGCATATTTGCTGATGTGGTTTGTGTCTGTGTTTTATTGTGCATTGATTTGACAGTAGTGACCATTGAAAGGAATAGATAGGAATTTGGTTAACAAATAGTAAACTGCATTGTGGAGGTATACCACGGGGAGCTGCAATAACAAACAGTTGTTCTGCGCTGCTTTGTCCCTGGAGAGGGACACCTTATTTAGGATGTCACGCGGTTAGCAGAGGCAGAGATAACAGAGACAAAGCAGGGGGGTCAACTCAGATTACAGAGGAGACAACCTCCGTTAAAGGGTGCCATTTGTTCCCAAATCGACCTGATGACCCCCCTAATTACCAGCCAATTATCTGAAATTCGCTGCAATTCACTGCCATTTTAAACAGGAAAATTGCCTTTCATTCTTCCTTCTCTCTCCTCATCCATCTCTTTATAACACACATGTACCTGTAGGACCAAGTTATTTATGTGAGCGAAACCAGCCCTTTGCTGCTAATGAAGTTATATGCTCTGGTGAATGTTAATTAATTGAAGAAATAAGTTGAATCATTTAGCATTTAGGACATAGTGGAGTGTATAATAAAGAGTCTGTCCTAGTTACCCTGGCCTCTGATATTGAAATAGCTTTAAATAAAAGCTAATTAAAGGTGCCATTATGTGGTATAGTGTATACAGTAGTGTATACCAAAGTTTGACACCACAATGAAATCTGGAATTCAAACTCAGATATATCAGATATATCAAGTCTTTAAAGTTTTAAAAATAAACAATAGTAAACATATTGATGTATAATGAATCAGATGTAAGATTCTACACTGTTTCTAGGTCACAAATTTGTGTAATTGACCATGTTAATTTCTTTTTGTGAAAATTAGATTTCCCTGTTTCTGTTGTTATCCATGCCAATCATTAAAGCAAAACAGGGACAAATTTTAGATTCGTTTAGATTCGTTGAGATTCGTATATTAATGGATGTAAAAACTACACTGATTCAGAAACTAGAGCTCACAGTCTGTATGTTTTGTGATGCCATATTTCGCACAGTACATATGTTAGCATGTATTCTTATTCAAGACCTCTGTTGTATTGACATTGTACACAAAGTTTGTCTTATATACAGCATTAGACTAGAGCCCTCATTATGTGATGAGTCATCTCTAACATGTATATAACCATGTATGCTTGTAAGTAAGTTTAAGGTAAGATAATGTATTCTTAGGGCTAATGTGTGCTTTACTTTAAGGTCCTGATCACACTTTTTAGGTGTTTAATGACTGACTGGCTATACATTATCCTTCTTATTACACAGTGTTGTCCCAAGTAAATAAGTGAACATAAAATATTGATTTGATTTTTTATTATTTTACATGAGGACATAAAGTAATTGTATTGTAGAAATTAACTGTAGTTAAATGCTCATTAACCAAAATATCTGATCAATGAATGGTGTAATTGGCCAATCACAATTAATAAAAAAGGAAATTTAAAGCAAAAAGGCATTTAAGCTGTTCAGTGGTTGGTCCACATGCTTGTAAATGCTGAATTGTGGCACTCATGCGGGTGACAAGGGTTGGAGTCTGACTTGCATATTTTGTTCTTTGCATAATTTCCTGTCCTTTATGTTCTAAAGCATTGAGTCAGTCAACAGCATTCAGCTGTGCTTAACATCTCCACTGGATGTTCCTCCATCTTCATCTTCTGCACTGCATGAAAATCAAATACGTCTCAATATAAGTTACATGAAGGCCTAAAATAATATTTTTTGCTGTACAAATTATAGGCTTTATTTTAAACCATTTGTATATTCACTATTTAAAAAACAATCCATGTCAAAATATTAAATGACTGGCACTGTGCAGTCACATCTAACAGCACAGGTCCCTCAAAACATAGCACAGGCCACCCATGGGAAAAGCAGGTCAGGGCAGATTTCCCAGAATTCTTAGAGCTAAGCCCATTGTTTGTCAGGCGTGTATGTAGCATTGTACTATGACTGATTGTCGTCTGACAAATTTCTCAGCTCTGTTTTGCAGGAGAACAGCCACATTGTTCTTTAATGCACTTGTTACCATTTACTCTACTACCACATCTGTTTTCCTGCTTCCTTCCCACCATAAAACACGATGACTTGTTCTTCAAAGTTGTTTTCTGCCCTGGATGGAAAATAATTAAAATGAGAATGGATTGATACATTTATTCATCAGAGGTTTTTGTAAAGAAAAATTGGGTTTTTCTTAAAGAACAATGCTGAGTGTTGAGGAAAATCAGAATAATTAGTTTTACTACCATGGGTATGATGATTAGTTTGAATGTACTCACCAGTGAAGTGTGGACTTCGTAAATGAAAATGGTAAGTCATCTGCCAGGGTTTGGGTTTTTGTTTTAGTCTAATAACAGTTTCCGGGTTATAGGTATTTATATTACAACTTTTATGCATAAGAATTAAGTAATTTAAGTGTGCATTAAAAACATTTTACATTGCTACTTACCTACAGAATATACCTACAATAATACAGTAAAACACATTTGTGTTACTTTTAAAGTTATGAATTTGTCTTTCCTTTCAGACCATTAGTCAGGAAATCCTTAGTAAACATGGCTGTTGGCATGAAGGTTGATGCACCTTTATTTTAAATACACTAAAATTTAAAGCCATGAGACGACTCCTCCCTCTGAAACTATTTACATTGTGTTACTTTAGAAAATTATTGCTTTACACATGTAACATCACGCCAGCAGAGGGAGCCCTCACCGGAATACTGACTGCTCTTGCTCCCTCTGCTGAACTCTGAACTTACTTCCTGTTTGGCATCTATATAAACCTTGCTGCCACAGGGCCACTTTGTGAAGTATTGCCAGCTTTACACCTGACTACTGAGCATTCTCTTTTACTGCCTGATTTCCTGTGTTTTACCTGTTGTTTGGTTCTCGTTTTCTGATTTTTGCCTTGCCCCTTTGTTTGACGCCTGGATTGGACTGTTTGTTTGGATATTGGTTCTCTGCCTGGATTTACGACCTCTGATTTACGTCTCTCCCTTTTGTTGTGTTGCATGGTTGGACTGTCTATGTTTATTACGACCCTTTGCCTGTTGATTATGGATCACGACTCATTTGATAACCCCAATAAACATCTGCCACTGGATCCTGCTTCAGCTTCTGCCTCAGCCCCCTTACAGAATACTTTGCCTACCCTCAATCCAGCGGATGTTTCACAGCTGCAAGCTACATTTGTCTACCAGGGTGAACTATTACGCAGCTACCACGAACAGCTAGCTAACTTACAGGCATCGAATGAACTACTGCTCCAGTGACTTCGCTCTCCTCCTTCCACCATGTCGAGTACGGTAAGACTTGCTCTTCCCGATAAGTTTGATGATTCTGCAGAATGGTGTAAAGGGTTCATTCGAATAGTACGCACTTATTTGGAATCGTTGGGGGATCAGTCTCATGCTAGTTCTGATCAATGTTTTTTTTATCATGTCACTATTATCTGGCAAGGCTATTGATTGGGCTGCTGCGGTTTGGGAGACGGACGAACAGTTTAGATCTTCACCCGAGTATTTTTTGCAACAACTCCGAGAAGTATTTGAATATCCTGCTGGGGGTCGGGATGTTTCGTCTCGTCTTTTACACCTTTCTCAAGGCTCACATGGTGCAGCAGAGCACGCAGTCGAATTCAGGACTCTTGCAGCTCAGAGAGGATGGAATGATGCTGCACTTAAAGAGGTGTTTCGGGAAAGCCTATGTCCCCAATTGCAGTTGGAGATGGCGTGTCGAGGTGAGGAATCTTCTTTCAATGACTTTGTTAACATGACTGTTAAGATTGATAATTTGCTCAGGAACTCACCTAAACCCAAGCAAGCGCATGCATCCCACCTTATGTCACGACCTGCACTTCGGAGTCCTGAGGCACCATGTGTTACCGAGCCCATGCAAGTAGGATCTACCAGGCTGTCTGAGGACGAGCGTAGACGAAGGTTAATCAACAACCTCTGCTTTTATTGTGGTGAACCAGGTCATAAGTCACAGTGTCCCAAAAGCCCCGGAGGTCCCTCACAGCACAAGACCGGGTGAATGTGGACGCCTTTTCACATAATCCATTTGAAGTCTACACATTACCTGTACAGATTTCTACTGAAAGTGGTTCTCTTATGTTGACAGCATTAGTAGATTCCGGCGCCGCTCTCAACCTCATCAACTCGGACATCGCCCGGAAACATCAGCTACCCACCATTCCATGCTTTCCACCTATCAGTATTACGGCTGTCAATAACCAACCCATCAAAGGAGGAGTTCTGGAACAGACCCGATCACTGAAAATGCAAATTGGGGTTTTTCATGAAGAGAACATCTCTCTATATCTGATCGACTCACCCAAATATGAAATAATTTTAGGAATTCCATGGCTAAGTTGCCATGATCCCCACATCTCCTGGCGCACGGGTGAGCTGACCCGCTGGTCTCCATTCTGTTTTAGTCACTGTCTAACCCTTAAGCAGTCCAGTCCATGTCTGTCCACTTCTCCCGCTGCAGCCGGCTTCTTCTTCATGGAGAAGGATGGGGATCTGCATCCGTGCATCGACTACAGAGGCCTTAATAATGTCACTGTTAAATTCAGGTATCCACTGCCTCTAGTCCCTTCTGCCCTAGAACAACTCAGGGAGGCCAAAATTTTTACCAAACTCGACTTGAGAAGCGCTTATAACCTGATACGCATCGGACGGAGATGAGTGGAAGACAGCTTTTCTCACCACCAGGGGGCACTACGAATACCTGGTTATGCCCTTTGGCCTTGCCAATGCCCCAGCCGTCTTCCAATCCTTCATAAATAATGTCTTCAAAGATGTCCTCCACAAGTGTCATCGCATATCTTGACGACATCCTAATCTATTCCCTGAATGAAGAGGATCATGTCACTCACGTCAAGAGTGTTCTTTCCAAGCTTCTCAATCACCAACTCTGTCAAGACTGAAAAATGTGAGTTTCATGTGAAGCAGACAACATTCCTGGGGTACAACATCAGCCACCAGGGCGTTGAAATGGATGCTTCTAAGGTAACCGCCGTCATTGAGTGGCCGCAGCCCTCCACGTTGAAAGAATTGCAGAGGTTCCTGGGCTTTGCTAACTTCTATCGACGCTTCATTAGGAACTACAGCTCTATTGCTGCACCTCTCACTTCATTACTCAAGGGAAAACCCAAGTTGTTGTCATGGAACGCTTCCGCCAGTGCAGCCTTCCAAAAGCTCAAGACCAGCTTCACGACGGCCCCCATCCTAAAACATCCAGATCCAGAACTCCCCTTCATTGTGGAGGTCGATGCTTCTGACTGCGGGATTGGAGCCGTGCTCTCTCAGTGTCACGGACAACCTCCCAAGCTTTTCCCGTGTGCCTCCTTCTCTCGGAAGCTAACCCCCGCTGAGTTTAATTATGATGTGGGAAACAAAGAGCTTCTGTCAATGAAGGCTGTCATGGAAGAATGGAGACATTGGCTCGAGGGGGCAATTCATCCTTTTCAAGTTATCACGGACCATAAGAACCTTGAGTATGTCAAGTCTGCTCGACGTCTGAATTCACGCCAGGCAAGATGGTCCCTGTTCTTTTCACGATTCCATTTTACAGTCACTTATCGTCCAGGCTCCAAGAATAGCAAGGCAGATGCACTATCCAGGTGCCATGATCCCCCACGACAGAACTACAATCCTGAACCTATCCTAAGTCCAGCCTTGTTTGTTGCTCCGGTCAACTGGGACATAATGGAGGAAATTCACCAGGCCGTCCTCACAGAACCATCACCACCGAACTGCCCCCCTTCCAAACAATATGTTCCCCAGACACTACGTCACCGGGTCATCCAGTGGGTCCTCACATCACTCAGCACGGGACATCCCGGCATTTCACAAACCCTTAAACTTGTGCAGAATTCCTTCTGGTGGCCTTCAATGACCAAAGATGTGGCCAATTATGTCAAGTCTTGCTCCGTCTGTGCCCAGTCCAAGACTCCCAGGGACCTGCCGACAGGACTTCCACAGCCTCTCCCGATTCCCCAACGACCTTGGTCTCACCTCTCCATCGACTTCATCACTGACTTACCCCTGTCTGATGGTTACACCACAATCCTGGTCATCATCGACCGCTTCTCCAAAGCCTGTCGTCTGGTTCCATTAAAAGGATTACTTACTGCCATGGAGACTGCTCAAGCCATGTTCCACCATGTCTTTCGAAACTATGGTCTACCTGAAGACATTGTATCAGATCGAGGAACTCAGTTCACCTCTCAGGTTTGGAAATCCTTTTGTAACATTTTAGATATCAATGTGAGTTTAACCTCTGGCTATCATCCGCAGTCAAACGGTCAGGTGGAGAGGCTGAACCAAGAGTTCGGCAGGTACCTGCGGACTTACTGCAGCCGAGAACAACATCGCTGGGCTGAATTTCTCCCTTGGACTGAGTATGCCCAGAACTCACTCGCACACTCCTACAGGACTCACACCATTTCAATGTGTGTTGGGTTACCAGCCTCCCCTGTTCCCGTGGTCAGGAGAACCATCGTCTGTGCCTGCTGTTAACGACTGGATTTGTAACAGTGAGAGGGTGTGGGACAGTGCCCATGTGCGGCTTCAACGCGCTGTGAGGAGGCAGGAAATTAACGCTAACCGCCACCATCGCCCACACCCTCCATACCAACCTGGACAAAGAGGTCCTAGAGGGGGGGGGGTTCTGTAACATCACGCCAGCAGAGGGAGCCCTCACCGGAATACTGACTGCTCATGCTCCCTCTGCTGAACTCTGAACTTTGAACCCTGAACTCTGAATTTACTTCCTGTTTGGCATCTATATAAACCTTGCTGCCACAGGGCCACTTTGCGAAGTATTGCCAGCTTTACACCTGACTGAGCATTCTCTTTTACTGCCTGATTTCCTGTGTTTTACCTGTTGTTTGGTTCTCGTTTTCTGATTTTTGCCTTGCCCCTTTGTTTGACACCTGGATTGGACTGTTTGTTTGGATATTGATTCTCTGCCTGGATTTACGACCTCTGATTTACGTCTCTCCCTTTTGTTGTGTTGCATGGTTGGACTGTCTATGTTTATTACGACCCTTTGCCTGTTGATTATGGATCACGACTCATTTGATAACCCCAATAAACATCCGCCACTGGATCCTGCTTCAGCTTCTGCCTCAGCCCCCTTACAACACACTTGCTTCTCAGCCTTTTGGCTAAGCTCAATTGGCTGAGACAGGGATCACTTCTCTGGTGGGAGAGATCCTTTGCCTGTTTGGTGGCTTCTAATAAGTGCCTTCTATTAAGTGTGTGTGTGTGTGTGCTAACGATTTGCACTCCTCACCAGTTTTAGGTAAAATATTTAAAAATGGGTTGGGTACGGGTTATATTACCTGACAAATATGTCACTTTCACTCTTTGATCTTCCGGTGTTTGCTTGTTATATTTATGTATTGTTCATTATTGTTCATTATTGTCTCATTCAAGTTGGAAGCATTGCCCCCTATAGACTATGGACTTAATGGAATTTAAATCAAATTCCTGCTATCCAAAACCATCCACTGTAATTACTTTTAGAGAAAGTATTTTTTTCAACTGCTAGATGCCTCAAGTCAAGCTTTCACTGCAGGAATCAAAGCACTTATATAGGTTCAGTATACCATTTCATTCCACAGGTCCATATTCCTCCCTGCTCCCCTGTGTGGTTTATCGCTCTGTGAGGGGACAAAATGACAGGACTGACCATATGGGCCTTTATTAGTAATAGAGGATCACATTTACCTTACCATATTTACCTTTGATATTCTGGTCTAAAAATATGGCTTGAGTGCCAACTTGACTGTAAATCTGTGGGATAGTTAAAGTGAAATGTTTGCTTAAAGTTGCAAAAACCAACAGCACACTGTGACACAGGTGTGGGGCAAGTGGTGCAGGGGCAGGTTATGCACCAAAGTTTAATACTTAGGGTTTTGTTAGATTCACATGTTTATTAGCTACACAGGCAGCATACTAAAGAACTGTTTATAGCTCTCATTTATTATCTAAGAAAATGGATGTATCCCCCTTTGTGCTCACCTTTCCATGTGGTCATTTCTTCATAAATATCATTTTCTGTCGAGGGAGTAATTTGTCAATGCCAGCATATAAGACTGTGACTATAATCATAATGGAATGCTGGAAGTACTGGCCCCTGCAAACTCTGCAGTATTGGGGTTATATACTGCAGACTTTGCAGTCAGCCACACACCAATAATGCTAGTTTTAAAAATAGTAAGTGAAACAGATGCAACCGTGACCAGTAATATGCTACAGTGTTGCCACATGAACTAATTGTATTGCGTTATTATATCAGAATAAAATACAGATTGTTTATTGTGCAGTACACCTTACACAACATCCCATAATCCAATTCTTTAAACTATGTAGTATGTTTTTATTCATGTATTACATGCATAGAGAAAACTATGTACTGCAAAAAAATTTGAGTTGTACAAAGTGCATGACTTAACTGAGAACTGAAATTTGAACTTAAATGGTTTTCATTTTGCACTGCAAATGTGTGAAAGCATTTTAGATTTTTCATTGCATCATGCCACCTGCTTATATCCATCTTCTATATTGAATCTTTAGTCTGGGCTTCTTTAGCTCTTGGCTGCTGGGTCAATGAGGCAAAGCGACATGATTAGGTGGCTCAGTGCTGCAGATGACTTATTGAATGACCTCGGCTAATTTACTTGACCCACTCGCCTGAGTCCACTCACGTGAAAAAATCAGTGAAGGCCAGAATTTTATAAAAGTAAGTGAGAATATGATCTAATGTAGTTTGATACAACAAGACTGGCCATGGAAATGAACATTTCAAACTCCCTCATAAAAGTTACTAGGAAAGTAGATATACTATTTACAGATTTGCTTTGTAAGATGTGTTTTTTCTTTTGTTTTCAGTTTTGATAATATGACGATGCTTGAATAACAGGAAAATGTTAATGAAATTTAATTTCAGAAAATATTTCTATAAAAGGCTACAGCACGGAATATTGACTTTTAGAAATATATGCATTGTTCAGGCACTTAAACATTATTGTTTTTACTTAAGATGTTAAGAACATTAACAGGACATAAACAACTTATAAATGATTATTGTTCAGTAGCAGATTGTTTACATGAGGGTGTCAACATTTTGTTATATATTTTTCAATATCTTTCTGAAATTGTGATATCTCACAGATTTCTATAATTATAACAGGATGAAACATTTTAGAAAGAGACATATTAATACAACAAAACATCACAAAATTCATACAATTTCTGACAAAAACTTACTGATGATTGTTTTGGTTTTCCCACTGATATTATATAATTTGCCATAGTAGGATGCCATTAGGGAACTAATATGTTATTTAATATTTAAGAAAACTGAGTTTTATATTCAACATATTAAAACATAAAAATGTAGTGCATAGTGGTACTCAGATGATATAGTAGAAAGAGCAATAGTAGCAATACTTGATTGCATGCTTATAGCTCAGCTATAAATGCTTCCATCCATTCTCTGTTTCTTCTACTGTATCTTTGTAAGTAACAACCCTTTTAAACACTAGCCCACTTCAACTCTTTCTTTTGCTCACTCTCTGAAATCCCCCTCCTTTGCTCATGTCCCCATGTGGCAGCAGGTCAGTGGCATGCTAACACTTTTGTCAATGTGATTAATAGCATGCTGGATTGTCGTTAATTCACTGGCTAATGACTAAGACCAGGACCAGTCCAGGAGTAATCGGGTGATGTATAGGTTGGAAGTGCTCTCCATGCCAGAGGTGAAAATCATTTCCCCCAACTCAGATATCACTGAAAGCCGAACCAATGGCTTTTCCTGTTAATAAAAATTAATGCAATTCTCCCTTTCTCTTTTCCCTGTAATTTCCCACTGGGTCAGTAAAAGAAGCTGTATAATACACCAAAAAAACCATGATGTTGCCGCTTAGTTTTAATTTACTTATTTTTTAGGTAAATATAGCTTTTTATCTCTGTGCAAATAATCTTGTTTTGTTGTTCACAGATGTGCTGCATAGTTCCATTTGAAATAGCATTGCTTTGCTTGCAAAGTACCATATTTTAGTTTAAAACAACAGATTTATTATTTATTGCTATGAGAGGTTAATAAGTAATGCTTATGTTGCTTGTGTGCATTATATGAAGTTGTAAGAAAAACAGCAGCAGTATTTCTGGAGTGCATATGACATATGCTGCTGTGTCATTATCCAAAAACATCCAAAACCTTCTGGCACTTATTAGCAAACCTTAGTTAGTATTGATTATTATTAATATTTATGTCTTTGAAAATGTGTATTCTCTGGTGCTATTAATCTAACATGTTAATAAATGTCTGCTTAAGGCCCTGGGGACTGAGGCAGAATAGAATGGCAATCAGGATACTGACAGGAACAAGACACACACACACAAATGGAGCCAGACAGGCCCTAATACAATTTTGGTAACTGATTAGGCTTTTTAAAACCAGGTGTAGATTTAGGCCCTAATTATGTGCCTTAATTAAATAATAAGGGTGTAAGAAATATCGATGCAGATTCTAACATGGTCAATATTGTTTTAGCACCTTGTGGTTTCAGTGCACTTCTTTTTGACCACGTTGGTCTGTCCAGATGTTTTTCATTTTGCCGCTTTGCAATGGCACACAATTATGATGAAAAAAACATTCATATCAAGTCATATATAAAAAGTTTCAAATTTTTTGTTTAATATTTACTGTTAAGTACTGTTAGGTATTGTCATTGTAGATGATATTGAATATTTATTTCAGTTTATATTCAGTTTATAATGCATTCTATTATCAACGTCTGTCCGATTACAATGACATTGGAAGTATTTATGTTTCATGACAAATTCAACATCTAGTTCCAGATTTTGATCCATCCAGCCATGGTAAAACACACATTATAACAGCTGTGATACAGCTGTAATACATCTTTTACCTTGGTAATATTATCGTATAAGATTTTGGAGATGTAGACAGGCACCCTTCCTCGGGTTACATACGTAACTGAGAGATGTCCCCTTATGAGGAAACTCAACACTGCATCTGATTTGATGCTGTGGGGAACGCAACACCAGCTGTGCCATACTGAGGGGAGCAGCTGCCACATGGTCTGTGTTGAAGCACAATCACCATAGGCATAAACGCAAACACTGTACACGTACCTCTCTTGGGTCACTGCCCAAATGCAAGGCCCTGTAAACGTCTAGATTGGACACATAGAGAGGTGTTTGGTGTGGGACTCAAACTCCAGTCTCCTGTGCTAGTGTTGGTGCACTAATGACAAACACCATTGAGCCAGCGGCATAAGGACTTGGCAGTAATGGCTCATAAGCTAGCCGCTGCCTTTGAGAAAGGTGGCTTAATGCAAGTGATAGCCTTGCCAGCATGTCACCAATGGAGTGGGGAACTACTCTGTAGTGAGGGTGCCAGACATCCAACCCTGAGGACTGACACTTGAGGGGAGTTAGTAGATAGACGGCTTCAGCTGCTTAAGCGTTTTGACCAAGCTCTAGTAAGAGACAAGTTCAGAGGGCAGAGGACCCTCCAAAGCAAAACTAAGGGTACTACTCTGCACACAACCCAGAGGAACAAAAAGTTCAAAGGGGAGCTTGAGAACAGTTGGCCCCAGCCACCCCGAACTAGCATCCTCTTTTCCCTTCCTGGGGGTATTAAGATAAGTGGAGGACCCTCTGTGGAGACGGTGGTACTCTATTCATACCCCAGAAGACCAGCATTCCAAGGGGAGCCAGTACGGACTAGCTGTCACCACTCAGAACCACTATCCTCTCCTATGAGGTCTCGGTCTCTTAGACGTTCCTTTTCGAAGGAACTCAACACTGCGTCTGGCTTGACGTTATGGGGAACACAATACCAACTATGCCATGCTGAGGGGAGAGACTGCCACATGATCCGTGTTGAAGCACAATCACCCTAGGCATTACTCAACTCTACTCATGCACTTGGGTGACAAAAATACCTCTCTCAGGGCCGTTGCTCAATGTGAGGCCCTTAGTGATTACACTAGAGACTCAGAGAGGTGTTCGGTGTGGCACTCAAACCCCAGTCTCCCATGTCAGTGTCGAGGCGCTAACACAACACGCCATTGGGCCAGCTGCGTAAAGGCTCGGCAATAACAGCTCAAAGGCCTAACATTGCCTTTGAGGGGGTAAGCGTAGAGCAAGCGACAGCTTGCCAGCCCGTCATGGTACTGACATTCAACCGTGAGGACTAACAACTGACATCTGTCCAGAAGGTCCCAGTTTGCACATTTGAGTGCACCTCAGCCCGGCACCCTGCTGAGATGTACAGCACAGAAACACAGGGATGCGTTCAATACAGGACTCGAACGCCAGACTTCTATGCACAGGGCATGTGGCTTCCCACACGCAGGTCTCAACCCCCACCCAGAGGCCTACGTGCTAGCGCCACAGGAGCGGGGGACCCTCTATAGTGAGGGTACCAAAAACACTCTAACCCCGAGGACCAATGTTCGAGGGCAGCTGGGGGCTTCAGCTGCTACAGGATGGGGCTACAGGATTCGAGCACCAGTCTCCTAGGTCAGTGTCAGCACAGTGTCAGCGGATACGGGCCGACTGCATAAATGTTAGAGCTCTAGGGGGAGTGGAGTTCTAGGGACGGCAGAGGACCTGCTGTAGGATACTACAGCTGCCACCGTCCAACACAATATTTCCTTTGCCAGCTGGAAGGTGGAAGGCTGAGGACCCTATTCTTTCATCACCCCTCTCCACCACAGAGGGAGGGTGCCACTCTGCCAATCCGATCTAACAAAAACCCATATCACTTCACCCCATATCAACCCCTTGTGTCACTTCGAAGGATTAAAGATTTGGGGCTTTGCCCAGAGAGGGAGGAAAGGTGTTGTGCCAACGAGGACCTGTGTGGGATGAACCTTGAGGCAAGGAGAAACTTTCTTTCTCCCCGACATCAGCCAGACTCACCCATAGATGTCTCAGCTGTCTGTTTGGTGGAGCGGCGCATTAGGAAGCGAGAGATACAGCTCCAAAATCTCTCTGCCTCACCGTGAGATGGAGAAATGGAAGGCTCACGGGAGCTTCAGAGTTAAACAGATTAAAAATCGCTCGTCAAGTTGATCGCCAGCTTCTTGCGCCTGCGAAACATGAACCGGCAACAGCTCGGAGCATGAGCAGGCATGAGCAGGCAGGCTGGGGAAGCTCACCCATGATCTCGCCTCCCAGCCACATCCACGTTTATTTGGACCATGCAACCCTTCAGCGGGGAAGAAAGAACACCTCCTGCGGACCGGGCGAAATGAGCTTCCGCCTAGCCTCAGCAACAGCAAGAGCTGATCTGCGAGGCGTCCTCCCAGGCTCACCTGGACAGACAGCCAGATGAAAGCGAAGTTTCTTCAGTAAAAAGCCTGCGCAATTTGCGCCCGCTGCTACCTTGAGAGCAAAACAAAAACTGATGACATGCTCTACATGTGCCCTATTATACTCGCGAGCACACCTAACGCGCATTAGATTCCGACACCGGTCATACCGAAGAAGTTCCCAATATGCAGTGTGAAGCAGTGTCGAGTTCCCTCAAAAGGGAACTTTAACTGATCTGTAAAAAAGAGAAGCTACTACTGGGCCTTTAAGTTAATTGCCTGGCTGTTTGTCTGATTATTAAAATATTAAATATCAAGGTTAGTGCACTGGTAAAATCAGGTAGTATTGACGTAATGATGTAGTATTTTTTTTAAACATTTTTTTGGTTGAGCTTCATATATCACATATGAAGCTCAACCAAAAAAATGTTTAAAAAAAATACTACATCATTTTTCCATTATTATTTCAATATTTGAGATATGTGATAAAGTACTGTCAGTGTGTCATGTCAGTTCAGGCAGGTACCAGGCAGGTCAAGGTGATCAAGACCCTTACATGAAGGTATGTTTTTATAGATAGATGGACGTGACATTGATTTGAGTTTAAATAATTTTATTATGTGATAAGAAAGACAGTGTGAAATTATATGAAAGACATGAACCTAACTCATCACTGGGAAATACATATAGAACATAAACATATGATTACATAAAAATACTCCAAATTATGTGAGTTAAAGTGGATTTTATCCATTTTCACAAAATGTCCCAAGATTTTTGTGTAGAAGCATTTTACTTCTACTTCACTTAATTTTATCACTCCTACTTTATAAAGTTTGACTTATAGCCAGTTTATGAGTAACTCCAATTTATATTTCTTTATGGCTTTTCAGTTACTTCATGAGTTAACAGTGTTTGAATGTGAGAACTGAATAAATCTGTGCTCTTGGCAGGAGGCTAGCTGATTGGAATCACCCCTGGTGTAACTGCAGCCTAGTTAGTCCTGATTGCTTTTGTTTGGATAGCAAAGTACAGTAGTGCTGCTTTAAATTACAGTGAGTCCATCCATGAATACTTGCATCACTGTCATTACTGAAACAGGAAAAATCAAGTTACTGCATTTGAATAAGTGATGCTGGTTTGCATAACATCTTGTGGATTGACACAGAAGTTCATATCGGTGACAATTCCACCTCTGCCACTAGGAGCGGTTCAGAAGACTTGGAAAGAAGCAGAGAGTATTTTTAGAAATCAGAGATGTATCTTCTTCTAGAATTAATGATAAGTACCATAATTATGCTCAGAGACAAATATGTCAGACAGAAAGCCACAATAAACATTGATGACAGGCTGTGGTATCAGGCTGCAAGTAATTTGTTGTTATTATTTGTAAAATGATCAGACAGGAAATGACAGTGACTATGAAATTGATGGACAAAAAGGGTCTGATTTAAAAAAATTGTAAAACAAACATTCTTAACCCTTACCCCATCCCCTAACCATTAACTGATTTATTTATAAGAACGTTTCTGAAGCTCATAAACAACCCTAAAAATATTTTGTTCCAGGTCTAACAAGGATGTTGATACAGGAACACATTGTGTATTTTGCAGATTCATAGTCACTTTAGGCTGAAGAACTCCACAACATCCCATTCACAGAATCATGCATGTACCAAATACAATGCAGGGTCACCAGCATTAGAAAAATATTATCTGAAAGATAAAATAATAAACGTGTCTTCCTGCATTTCATTGAGCTGAATATATCTAGACTATATTGCAGAAGTAAAATGCATTACAAATGCCATGTGAGGTCAACTGTGATGTGCAATGTGAATGATTTTATATTTTACAGTACAGAGAAATGTGGCTGAAGAGCATTTAAAATACTATACATCTTTTATGCTGTTAATGTATTTCCAATGTTTATTTTGTAATGCCTTTCAGATGACAGTGATGCAGGAGACAACATGTATGACACAGAACCTAATCTTATGACCGGCGAGAGCGCGGAAGAGGAAACAGAAGACAGCATCATGTCTCCTATTGCGGTGGGGCCCACATCCCCTCAGCCCTGCAATGAGGACTTCACTCCTAAAGAGGGCTTACCCTATGAGGTGCCTGTCTACATTCCTGATGATATTCCAATCCCTTCTGATCTGGAACTTAGAGAGTCATCTGTTCCAGGGGCTGGCCTTGGAATCTGGGCCAAAGTCAAAATTCGAATAGGAGAACGCTTCGGACCATACAATGGGTTGCAGAGTGCCACAGTTAAAGACACAAATTATGGATGGGAGGTATGTGGAAATTAGATAATGTGGCATAAATTTTACACTTTGATTTTATTGTCACTGTCATGAAGTTAAAAAAATATTGGTCCTGTTCCACATAGCTCATTAAGTATGAAGCCTTTATGTAATGCAAAACACATTATTGTATGAATCTGGGACCCCTGTAGTTTAGACCGAAAGTATCCAATCTTTAGGCTCCTGAAGCTAAATTGTCTTGCATTGTTTAGCTCTAATTAAAATAAAACATACCTGCACTAACTAATCAAAGTCTTTGATGTCTTTGGGGGTCCCAAATTCATACAATGTGTTTTGCATTGCAAAAATGCTTCAGTTTCACTTTACATTAACATAGTGGTATTTCAGATCAGTCGACTCACACTTAATTTGGCAACTAGTGGAGGTAAATTATGCAAGACAGAGAAGAAGAATTGGACACCCCTGACCTAAACTCTGAAGATGACACAGGGGCTGTGCTGTTTCGAGGTCCAAATTGTAACTAGCTCAAATGCTGAGAGCACATTATGGAGTAAAAAATGGTCATTCTATGTTTCCGTTTTTTTTGCCTATTCTTTTTCTTTTCCATCTGTCCTTTAATTTTATTTAATGCCAATTTTCAAAACCTTAATTACAAAAGCTATCAGCTTTTCTCATAGAATACACATCTGTTAGAATACACTAATTTGGTTACATCACATGATGTGGTTATAGGAGGTTATAGGAGGGTTATAGGAAATGCATGGCATTTGCATGAAGCCATTTTTAACATTTAATTTTCATTTCAACATGACTTTGGAGGATATTGAAGTTGCTTCGGTAAGCTCATTAGGGCACATGCTTATCACCCCACATGGCTGATCAGATGTGGGCTTGCTTGCTCTCTTATTACAAATTTCCCCAATCAAGCCCTGCCTGTAGTTCGATTTGGATTGCTGCTCAGAATGGCACTACCTACTATTTTGATTCAAAAGAAATTTTACATTTTTATACAAAATTAGATTAAAAATACAAAATAACCATTTATGTTGTTTTGAAATGATAACTTGATATAACTTGATGTTAAATGATAACATCACTCACTAATTATCACTAATTATCACGTTTTTGTGGTCACCTGAACTCACTATGTGAACTCACTGTGTTTTCATAACTTCCATTCCATTGTCATGTTCATTAGCTGGTTACTGTTTTACATACTGTTTAAAGGAAACTAGCAGTATATTCAAAATCCAAAAGCAGTGTGAAGTATATTCTATAGTATAATATAACAGTACACTACAATACACTATAGTATCCCATTCCATCCATAGCCTTTGAAACATGCAATAATTAGTGGTAAGGCACTGTCTTGAAGCATTTTAATTCATGGAATTCATATTTTTGCTTTAGACATGTGTAGATGTATTCCCTAAAATTACATTCTAGTTGCTTTGGGTTGGATTTGCCACTAATGATCCTTATCAGAATTAGACCAGAATTAAACCCTTCCCCCCCCTCTCTCTCTCTCCCTGTCTTGTCTGTCTCAGACAATGCTCAAATTTCAACCCAAGTACTTTGGCATTATGTTTTATAAAGGGTACACTCAAAGCCCTGCTTGACAGTGTAATGATTGACAAGGAGCACATCTAAAAGGAATTCGATCATACACATGCCCGCACACATACATTTGCTAAAGACCCATAGAGACATCTGTTGGACCATCTGTGACAAACCATTTGTAAAAATTATGTTTGCTAGCAGCTGCCAGAAACTGGTTTAAAACAGGATGTTGCCTTGATCTGAAGTTTCTTTTCATTCCACAGTTTCCTCTGTGTTTTAAAGGTACTGTGTTTTCAGTAATAAACTGTTATCTTCTATCTCAGCTTAAAATGCAGAGACAATTATAAAGCTATTTTTAGGTTGATTTTGCTCTAAAGTGTAAATACTGTAACTTTGTGCTGCTTTCAAATATTGCCTTGTTTGTTGGAACATCAACAATGCTGCAAGTTTGGGAAGGGACAATATGTTTATCCAATCAATGAGAAAAGATTATTTTTGAAACCTGTTTGAAAACAAACCTGTTCAAAACAATTTTTTGCAATTCCATTTGTTGATATTAAAGGAGCAGAAATTATACATCTCTCTTTGGTAGTTTTCTGGCAACAATTTCACTCACATCAACTAAAGGTACTTAATGTTATGTTTTAGGGCATTACAATTAGGAATGCACCAGTATGTCATTCTTTAGTTTGTGTTTGTGGTATGATGCAGAAGTGCTTTTCTGTATTTTAGGCTACTTGAGATCAAAAAAAGGTTCAAGGCAAAAACTCCTGTGCCTAATTTGTAGCATTATGATTGACTTTACTCACAAATAATAAAAACATCATAGTGAGTTGCATTCGTGGCTATGCTGGTTGCACTGAAAACATGAGATTAGTGCCCTGCAATGGCAGAAAGTAAAAACTATGTCTTAATTAGTGTGAGGATTTTCAGCCTCAGCGCATGATTGCCCCTCCTCTCTTCCGCTACATTGGCAAAACTGAGACTTGCATGAGGTGTCCAGTGTTCCATACTTAATTTTTTGGTTAAATAAGTGCATCATATGGGTAATTAAAGTGCAATTCTATTCTTCTGGGTAGAATTTTAAATGTAAACACTACTCACAGTATGTAAATACTACCAAGTAGTATACTACAAATACCTGCATGATTTTGACCAAAATATGGTATGTTGTAGGAAAAATGTAAATGTGCCAGATAAACCAAGCAACTGCCATTGCAATAAATAAGAATGCTAATGGTTAACTCTCTTTAGGTATTTTAGACCTACATAATTCAGGTATGGCTCACCAGATTTTAAGAGACAGCTGATGTCCGTGTACATGTTTGTGTTTGTATTGCTGCTGCAGGTGTTAATGAGTTAACAAGAAGAGTCTGTAGGTGGATCAGGAAATCTTCCACTGTCCCCAGGCTGTCCCATCTCAACTGATAAGGTGTTAACTTAGATTCATTTCAGTGAGATGGACAGCTCAATCTCTGAGATGCTTAGCTCCAGGGCTTGGCTCTCACAGTCTCTCTCTCTATCCACAATGCACTGATCAGGAACAAGAGACAGAGCTCATTTATTTAAAAGCCATTATGATTCACTTTATCACAACATATAACAGTGACCCTGACCACAGATGCTTTCAATCAGATCTTTTTCTGAGTGGGCTCTGGGGTCCCGTGCAAAAGGTTTAAAGCCAGTGCTCTGTTGATTTAGAGGGTTGATAGTGTGATGGCACTAGCTGGGGTATTGATGGAAGTGCCGTACACACTATAGAACGTGAGGAGAAATGCTGGCAATCCAATGTGATATGCTGTCAGATTAGTTCCATAGGGGTCTGCTGTCACAGTGCCTTTGTGTGTGTCCATCTACTGCTAGACAAATCTATGAGGATATTGTGAGCACAGAAAATATTTGCGTTTCTGTGAGTTATCTGTCTTTAGTGAGATGATAATGATGTACTGATGTACGTGATGGACTTAAATGTTTATTTTTATGACTGGCTATTTATTTATTGTTTATTTACTGACTGGCTGCTAAATGTGAATGCAGACGCATCTTGCTACAGACGTTGTATTTTATGTTATTGCATTCTGAGATGTGTCACAACACAATTAACAAAAAGCTAACAAAAGTATGCACTGCAAGTGCATTGGTCAGGCACTCACATCTGTGCTTGCATACTTAAATACAGTATGTTCCTAGCCTAAGGACATTTCCAGTAGCGGCACATTCAAAAGCTCACATGCTTTATTGTGTTTTTGTTTCCGAAACGAAAAAAAATTAAAATGATCATTGCTGGTGCTGGGCACACATGTGAAACAATATGAAAAGGTATATAAAATATATAAAAATATCATAAGATATATATAAAATATCATTATATTGTTATATTAATACAGCTTATAATAGAGCAAAAATGTTCAATAAACATGGTAAGCAAATAACACGTTTTTGTGGGTATAAAAGCAAACATTTAAAGTGTCTTTTTATTCAAGGGCGAAACAAAAGAACAAGAGTATCAGAGTGAATTACAAGCCAAATGAATGATGTGTACACGCCTGCCCTGTCAGAGGGCTTGATGTTAAACCCATTCTGACCTCAGGTATGAATTAGTGTTCATTTATAATCAGTTTACTACCTGTCCACATCTGCTTTGCTGTTTTTGTCTGGAAGGAAGGAAAAAGAAAGAAAGAAAGAAAGAAAGAAAGAAAGAAAGAAAGAAAGAAAGAAGTTTAATTATTAAAAGTGGTCTTTAAAAAGATAATATAATCAGGCTGCCTACTAAAATAGTATGCACTTCTGAGACTATACCCCATTTAGTCAATTAACATGATAGATGATAGGTATCATAATAAGCAAGATATGCCATTCCAGTTTACATGGAGATGGCACATAGAAAGAACTTACCATAACTTACCATAAAATATAAATATATATTACCATAAATAAATACCATAAAATATCTGAACTTTATACAATGAAAGAGAATGGGAGAGAAAGAAATAGTAGTCTTTAGAAATGTAATTAGATCATTTTGCTAGAAGCAATATTAACAATTTAAATTAAATGTCAGCAGTCTCACAGTAAGCAAGCCAACAGGGCAACAGTGGCAAACAACCAAAATTTCAATGATGTATACAGACGGAGAAATAACCTTGACAGAAACCAGGCTCATTTCAAATGTGTTTTTCACCAATACTTCTATTGGATTTACTTCCGGTTCTGTCTCATGTGGCCTTAAGATACTAAGAACAAGCATGTGCTAGGATAGATCTCACCACTTCTCTCACCAGATTTCCCCATCTTTTAACTTTAAAGGGTTTGCCTAGGGATGCCTTTTTGCCATGCAAACTTTCTGTTTGACTTCACTTTTACTGATATGGACACTTTTCCATATCAGCATTATTCATCCAGGTGAACAAAGCTCTCCCCTGCCATATTCCCTTATAAGAATGTTACGCCAAAACAACTCAGAATATAGTAGTTAAACAGGAGCCATCTGATCGCTAGCTGCCACCAACCAACGTGCCATCGCCTTTGGCAGCCAGAAGGTGGAAAGACTGAGGATCCTGTATCATCCCCCTCCACAGAGGGAGGGTGCAATTCTGCCAATCCAGATGTTAAGATGATAAGCCCTTGCTAAACCATGAGAGTAGATGAAGATTTTAAATGGTCTGCCATAATTATCAATGGCCCAATATTCAGGGCCTGTTAAAGTGTTTCTGCAACACTACATGACAGGGAACTAAGGAAGGAGTGAGAGGGGACTATTTCCTCACTCTTGCGTAAACCTCAACCCACCTGTCTTTGGCATCTTTCCTCCTTTATTAGCATCATGCAGCTCCTGCGTTCTGTCTCATGTGGGCAGAGGAACAAGGGCAGTGACGCTTTGCCTCTGGCCCTGCCTCTAGTCCTCAGACATAGGCGGGCCAGGCATAGGGACATCAGATGAGGATTTGAATTGGTGTAGGATATATTCTCAAAGGCCTGAGACTGCACTCTCACTGCTAAATCTGTAGACCAGGCGCAGCCTTACCACTGTATCAGCGGGAAAGTTTCTCCCCCTGCTCTAAGTCCTTGAGCAGGTTGGCTTGGTATGCCTGTAATACAGTGATCATATGTTGTGCAGCACCAGCCTGGCCCACTGTTGCATATGCTCTGCCATTCAATGATTCGATTGACAGTGTTGGAGCCTACAGGCACAAAGCCCACCCACTAAGATATTGCCCACAAGCAATAGTGTTGTTAGTGGGAGGCGTGCCTGCAAGCCTGTGCTCTGGCATTTCTTTCACATGCAAATGCAGTCAAAAACAAGAGAAATATAGCTCCTTCCAAGATCTCTCCACCTCAGCATGAGATTGGGAAGAAATCTCGCTTCCCCAGCCAATATTCCTGCGAATATTTGCTTGCTGGCAGCAGGGTGCTCCAACAGATCAGAAAATGCCCATGAGAGCTTGCTCTGACTCGGCGGATCGCTTATACCTTCAGCAGGGGAGCAAGAAAGCCTCTTGTAAACCCCATGAGATGAGCCTCCACCAAGCCTCAACAGCTATGAGACCCAATCCATAGGGCATCTACTAGAGCAAAGCTTCTTCAGCGAAAATCCATGTGCACATTAAGCTCTCTCGAGAACTGAGCGTGCCTGTTCATCATCCTGGCAAACAACACAACATTTGTGCTTGTCTTCAGGTGTCAGAAACCTCTGAAATGGAGGCACACACTTTCTGATGTCCTTTACAGTGGGGTCCATAAGCACCTCAACACAAGAACAACAGACTAACAGCTCCTAAAGACAAAAAATGTGCCCTAATATACTAACAGATGTACCTGATGTGCATCAAGCATTGTCATGGGCCAATTTGATGGTGTGAGACATGGTGTGACTAGACACAAGATATGCGTGTATGTGGCTTTAGATTCAGGTAAAGTTTAAGTATTTGCATACAACTTTATAACTTTATTGAATCTGATTTAAAAATAAATTACAGTTTTTAATGTCATACTAAAGTTATCTTCTGCCACAGCAGACGATAGGTAGTAGGGTGAGAAAGTGGCACACCGCAGGCTGAACTTGATTGAATTGTTAATTAACAAAAAGCTAACAAAAGTATGCACTGCAAGTGCATTGGTCAGGCACTCACATCTGTGCTTGCATACTTAAATACAGTATGTTCCTAGCCTAAGGACATTTCCAGTAGCGGCACATTCAAAAGCTCACATGCTTTATTGTGTTTTTGTTTCCGAAACGAAAAAAAATTAAAATGATCATTGCTGGTGCTGGGCACACATGTGAAACAATATGAAAAGGTATATAAAATATATAAAAATATCATAAGATATATATAAAATATCATTATATTGTTATATTAATACAGCTTATAATAGAGCAAAAATGTTCAATAAACATGGTAAGCAAATAACACGTTTTTGTGGGTATAAAAGCAAACATTTAAAGTGTCTTTTTATTCAAGGGCGAAACAAAAGAACAAGAGTATCAGAGTGAATTACAAGCCAAATGAATGATGTGTACACGTGCCCTGACACCCTGTCAGTGGTAGTGGCAGATTTGATGTTAAACCCATTCTGACCTCAGGTATGAATTAGTGTTCATTTATAATCAGTTTTTACCTACCTGAGACATGGTGTGACTAGACACAAGATATGTGTGTATGTGGCTTTAGATTCAGGTAAAGTTTAAGTATTTGCATACAACTTTATAACTTTATTGAATCTGATTTAAAAATAAATTACAGTTTTTAATGTCATACTAAAGTTATCTTCTGCCACAGCAGACGATAGGTAGTAGGGTGAGAAAGTGGCACACCGCAGGCTGAACTTGATTGAATTGTCCACATAAGCAAACAATAAAAAACCTTGGCAAATGCACTCACCACTGTGTCACAACTCCAACATCACAATGTTGAAGAGATCTGTTGTTGATTCTTTTCTTTGGCAAAACTGCATGTATGTCATTTATGCAGAAACACTTGAAAGGGTTCAATATGGAGTACCTATAACTCAAAGTTTAAGCAAAAATTTCATGTAAAACATTAGTTGGAAAATAACACCCATATAACACCCATTGTGCACTCACTTTTCTTTCACATGGCATAAATATACATGGCTTCTGTGGTTTTTGACGTCTTATTTGACCAGCATTTGGTTTTGCATCATTGACAGCCAACTTTGTTTATGCACAAAGAGAAAGGCGCAAGTCACAAACACTGTTATATCATCCACATTTCTTTTATGGAGGTTTTAAACATGCCATTAGCCAATTTAATCCAATTTTCTTAGTTCTCAAAGCACTTAAGTTCGACAAATATTAAACATATGGTCCATGTTGCTTCAGACACACCAAAGCAGCATTTTATGAGCCTTAAAGGGACGGCTGCCTTTCTTACATCTTACGACCACAACATTGTCAATTATTCCCAGGAATATGCTAACTGATAATGAGGGGAAACGGGCAGCAAATTAAATGTCAAGATTTATTAGTGCATTGATGCCTTATCATTTGTTATAACTAATATAACTAATTACCCCATCTGTTAATTAGGCTTACACTTTAATGAACTGTATACACAATAGGACATTTACAAATACTTTTAATTTGCTTTTCCTTCTTTTCCTAAATGCTAAGTCTTCATCAGTATTAGATGTGTATGCTTAGGCAAGCATTCATTTAACTGTTAATAACCTAAAAACACAACATATCTTAGCTAATGCAGACACTGTCTTTTATTTCCTAAGTTATGCCCAGTTATTTAGAATATCTTTAAACTAAAGCAGGAACAGAATATGAAGAGAGTCCACGTGTATCAATATTTTGGGATACACAACTTGTGAGAGAATGAATGGGCTTATTGGTTTTCAAATACAGCAATTAAAAATAATTTAGCCATTTAACAATAACATTTTCTACCCACTGAAAAAGACAAAATATGAATTTTGTTATTTGGAGTCCTTATTCATAGCTCAGACAAAATCATACTTGGCTCTGGTCTGGGGCTGGCCCACATCCCTCTCAAACTCTATCTATGCCTTTAAGTTGTGTAATGTTGCAATTCATCAAAAAGTTAATTGGCTTTGTTAATGGAATCCAAGCCTTAGAAATAAGGGGTAAACATTGTGCTACATATGTTATATCTATGTTATTTACATTGATATATGCATGGTTCCCAACCAAGTACCAGATAGATCGCCCAGCAACATTCCCTTAACGCCCTGCATCAAACTTTCTCTTAACCTATGTTTCCATCTGGCTTTGACCAGGTTACTGAAGCCCTGTAAATGGTGTGTGTAAAGAAAAAAAACATAATTCATGAGCATGTTGATGAATAGGCCATCATGGTCTCTTGCCCTGGGGCAGAGGACACTGGCTCCTCTCACCACTACACCGAATGATGACGTTTGTCGGGGATGTTTATGTTGCTAATTACAGAGATATTTTCACATTGGAAGTGTGTATTTATCTCTTCACTGTGATTTGTTCTAGTAGAAGTTAATCAAGTCCATGTTTTTTTTGAGAAGCTAAAATCAATGGCTCCAGCAGGCTGTGCTGAATAACTGATGTCTGGCTATGACACTGGGGTCATTCTTAGGAAACAGTGCCATAAAAAAAAGGTTTTTTTATTAAACATTTTATTCAGAAAGCCCAAGTTCAGAGGTCAATCTGGCACACAAAACATTTAGACATACCAAAACATGATAGATCACATAAGGATCTGAACTCTGCCAGATACATGGAAAGATTTTTGTAGACATTCTACATTAAGTACAGGTTACCAGTGAAGTTACTATTTAAGAGCATCATAGATGGATTATTGATGCTGATCTACCAAATGCAAGGCAGCATAACACTGAACCTAAGACACTTTCTTTTGTCAAATGTTCTTTGTATAGGAAATCCCATAATGCACTGAGTGTGGCTCGAACCAGGGTCTCCCTCTCTAGTGACAGCATGTAACCATCTCATGCCACAGGCCTGCCATGATAAAGCTCTAATAGGGACTGTCACATCTCTCACTGGGAGTAAAACTGAGGCTCAACCCAATGAGCTGCTAGCCAAGGGGAGCTTGCAAGTAACAAGCTTTGATTTCTCAGCACAGTTATTCTCTATAGAGCTTATGTAGGGGCCACCAACAGAACCCCAATATCTGGGGTTGGCAAAACAACCCAATGCTCATGTGATTGCAGGAATAAATTGATAAGCCCTTGTGAGAAAGTTAGTGAGGTAAGTAAAAACATTCAAAATGAGACCAAATACATTTTGTATTTTATTTATATATTTTTATATTTTAAAAAATATTATAATATTTATAAATATTATATTTAATTAAAAATATTCATAATAAATAGTTTATTATGTGGATGAACGTTTAGTAAATTAGCAGCACATTCATTTACAAATCTATTGAAATGAATTGTTAATTTTGAGTCTTCTGTGTGCTTCATGTAAGGGATGTAGCAGTATTTTTGTGGTGCCTATTTAGATGGTGGCTATGTAGGATGCAAGGCAGCTCACTACTGTAGTTTTTAGAACAGAGGCGCTCTGTTTCTCCTTTAGTCTTTTCTTTCTCTGTGCCATCAAGTTAGTCTCTCCGGTCCTCCTCAGTGTCTCACTTGACCTCTTGCACTTCATTGCATCTAGTTTAATCGTATCAGTGCAGTAAATTAGCCCTCACGGCTTGGGTTTCTGTCAGTCACCCTTCGTCCATTGTTCAACGCAGCTGTAGTTTAGATAAAAACCCTCCAATGGAACAAAGTCCGCCCTGACCTTTACAGACCCAGTCGCACTTGTTTCTCTCAAAACTAAATTCTGATGCTTTCAGGTCTGGGAGAGCATAAGATGGGGGATGAATGGGGAAGGGGAAGAAAAGGAGAGAACTAAGCAAAGGGAGAGGATATAGAGAGCTAGTTGCCCCTAGCTGCCCCTTAACTCTTCATAATGAAAGTCTCTTCATATTCACATGCAGCAAGGAGCAAATGACCTTCCCCTTAGTAAAAACAATTAAACATTATATATAATTTTAATTTAAAATTCTTCTATTACCAGATTGACTTTTTTAACCTCTGGGGCCTGAAGGTTCTGGGCACCTAGTGTCAAGTGCTTTGACAACATTTGTCTGCGTTACTGTGTTTTAAACTATCCAAACACACAGGATTCAACAGACCTATTTTATAAAAAACAAAAGCTTGTTAATTTCTCAAGGGCTTGGACGCATCTAGCATTGTGATGAATTCCCAATCACAGTATTCAATTCAATTTTTCAATTGCATTTTATTTATATAGCTTTTTACAATGTTACATTGCTTCAAAGCAGATATAATAAAAATAATGAAAATAAAACACAGAACAAATGTCAAACGTTTAACACAGAATACATGGTATTATTGCAAATAATATGTGAGATGTATATTAATAAAACTAATAAGGCATACTAGGTTTATAGTAGGTTTATGAACATAGTGTTGACTGAACCAATAAAACTACAAAATCATTAAGCAAGATATGCCGTTCCGGAGATAGCATATAAAAGATAACGTATGGAACAGGGGTATAATGGATTAGTACCATAAAATACCATACTGCAATAGTACCATAAAATACATACAACATTTGCATCTGTAAAGGTGTAAACCAAATAGCCCATTCAATCAAATGATCTATAACCATTATGGCCCATACTTCCTGCCTATTGTAAGGCCACACGATGGAGGCCAGCCAGGAGGGACAGAATTTAAACTTCTTGACTGGGTGCTTATCAGTAGCCACTATTTGGGCTGTAGAAATAAGAAATAATTTGGTACTGATACTTCTGCAACAATTTAAACATCTTGACTGGTTGCTGATCAGTAGCCACTGTTTGGCCTGTAGAAATAGTTTGGTATTGATATTGCTGCAAGAATTTGGAATTCTTTACTGGGTGCTAATAAGCGGCCACTATTTATTTCAGAAATAAAGATTCTAACAAAGTTAGAAAAAGGTGACTTAGAGCCAAATAGATGGAACTGTAAGTTGCCTTACATTGAAAGATATGGAAAATCTGAATTGTCTAAATCCAAAATTAATTCAGCCTTCTAAACTAGGATTCAGAAAGAACAATGTAAACTGTAGAGTTGAAAACTAAACAATAACGTATTGTAGATTAACTATTATACTATTAGCACATTAACTATTAGCACATAATTTTGTCAGTATGGAAATGTATGCCTGAGTTGCAGGTTTCAGTTGATTAGTCCCAAGTTAGCTGTGCACATTTACATTTGAATAAGCACTTTTAACAGCTCCTTTTAACACTATTTGTTCTGCTTCTTTTACTTGAGGACACCTGTACTGCCATGACTCAGTTTACACAAATCAATGGTGATAATCCTGCACTGAAGCCAACTACAGAAAAGCATGGAACAGAGCCTCCTAATGTAACCATTGATCAGATGGTACAAAATTTGAATGAATACTTGGACTAAAGGCTGGGAACAAGTAAGTGCTATTATGACATTTGTCAGAAATACAACATTAAGGAGCCAAAGAGTTAAACATGGCACCTGCTTGACATCAAAGGGGATAATGGAAAAACACAGTGTTTAAGGACAAACCTCAGGAGAGATGGATGGTCTGTAATTTTAGTCAAACTGATTGGACAGCACTTACATAAGTGTGAGACTAACAAATTACAATATGAGATCAATGCAGAAAAGTCAAAAGTTCATGCATTAGCCAAACAGCTACAAAGTAAAAAGAAGGATAAAGAGATACTTTTGAATGAGAACCATAAGTTGTTGAATTTACTTTCTAAGCAGCTGGGATCAAATAACTGTTTTGGAGCAGATACTATGCCTACAACACATAGCAGCAAGGAAAAACAAGACTCACTCTACCCAACCAAAGAACTAGAAGAGAGACAGAGGAGAAGAAGAGAGATCAACAACACCAGTATTTGATTGGAGAAAGTGACAGCTGTTTTACAGAGAATACTAATGACAGTGATACAGAATCATTCAGCACATTTGCACATTACAAAGGATGACGTAAAGGCTAGACTCGCTCCTATTATTGTCAAAAACAGAAGAACCGAAATAGAGGTTGACAGTGAGGATTATGAGGAGAATGGTGAGACAAACCTGTGTTGTAAAAAACTGTCAAAAGGTGTGTTCCTTGCAGAATATACCAGCAACTCCATAACAAATTGACAAGTGGTGAAAGGAACTTCCAGATGTGTACAAATAACCATGGAAGGTTTGGCAAGTTCTTCAGTGTCTGCAGAAAATTTTCACATTACATCCAATGATTCTCAACTTAAACGTATGGGGCAATGATCAAAAAAGGTTAACTGCCAAAATACTGGTCAAGGACATTATCCCATGGTGGGATCTACCAGAACGCATAAATTCTGACCAAGGAACACACTTTACAGCTGCAGTGTGCAAAGAGGTGTGTCGAATATTGAACATTCATTGGTCATTACACTGACCTTACAGAATTCAAGATTCAGGGCAAACAGAAAGGACAAACCATGTCATAAAAGACTTTACAATCTAGTACCTTGCCAATGGGTAATGATTCATAAACCTCAACGATTACCATTGGAGGCCTGGTGGGAGGGTCTATTTTAAGTTCTTCTTGTTACTAATACTAACTAGCAGTTAAAGTATCTGGAAATAATAAGTGGATTCATGTGAACCATTTCAAATTAGCTAATATACCTACAAAAGAGGGATAGGGGGCAGTGGTATTTATCACAGTCCAGATATGGCGGCACTTAAGTTTTTAGGCTTTAGCTTGTCGCCCGAGGAAGAAGATCACACCATTACAAAACCACAGAAGTGCCCTGCTAAATTAAATAGAAACAGTTTTAATGGTAGAAAGTAATAACTGTTCAAATTCAAGTGTTATGTCAAGATATGTTTCGCGTTCTTGTGTATTGCAAGTCTTCAATGTTATATTTCTGTTAATCAACATTGTTTTGAGTGGAAATTAATTTGCAGTACAGTTAAGTGAGATAAAATACAGGTTATTCACAGAGCACCAGCATACCCTGTCTAAGCCAAGTAATGTTTGTGATGACCAAGCATCATCTGTCATAAATTATTGTAACTTTTATGTCAAGCAGGAACCTGTATACAGTATGTGTACATGATTGACAGAATTGACTTTTGTTTGTATGATGAAAAATGATCAAAGGGGGGGATTGAAGGATTATGTGTTCCCTAGACAAAATCAATATCTGATGTGTTACATTGCAACTGGGCCCCAGTAATCAACATATGCATCTGAAAGGTGTAAACCAAATAGCCCATACAATGAAATGATCTATAACCAGTATGGCTCATACTTCCTGCCTATTGTAAAGCCTCCAGTAGGAGGTCCTAAGAGTATTTGTCCTTTGTTTGAGGGCCATTTGTTTCCAGGTATAAGATCTGGTCACACAGACAGTACCTTGGGTTAAGATCTAGGAGACAGCTATGCTACACGACTCTCTTCAATAAACTCTTTTATAGATGATTATAAACAGAAATGGTGACAGAAGCATAATGCTGCTGATTGCAGGTATAACTGCTGTGACTAGGCAACAGACAAAACATAGAAGCTAACTAGGCTGGAACTACAGTATCTTAGTATCAGGTTCTTGGTGTTGTCCTCAGCTTTTGAAGCCGTAACTTAGCATGATTTTAATTCTTAACAATCTTCCATGGTATTGGCTTCTTTAGTTGGAAATGTTTGCTAATAACATCAATCGTATTAGTGGAATATTGAATTAAGTTTTGGAAACAATCTGAGAACTCATAAAAGCTCTGCTTTTTTTCTGTTTTTTCTTCAGCTCTGATAACTTATTCAGTCTTCTGGGCCCTGTTGTTTAAAAGTAGGTAGATAAAATCTTGAAAACAGGTTGTTCAAAATAAGAAAAAAGAGATTCTGAATTCGAATTAGATCACAAAATCCAATAAAGGTGTTAATCTGGGTCAAACTGTCATGGCTTTCATTGTAATTCAGATTGAATTTTTTAAACAACCGGCCTCTGGTGTCTCGTATGGAAGATAAAAATAAAGTGGAAGCTTGAAAGAAGGGGTAGATCTTTAGGGGGGGTAGAACTATTTATTTTTTAATGTATATTTGTGCATTAACAGGAATTACAATATCTTTATTGCCTACTGTCATATTTTAACTTGATTAGTACTTGAAGATGTAAATTTAAAATCCCACTGTGTGTCAGGTTGTCCCATTGAAATCTTAATAAATAGAGGAAATAAAACAGAAGTGTTGAGAGAGGCCCAGTCTCAAGTGGCTAGTCAGGCTTGAGTCACCCACTTCAGCCTCGTCTGAGTCGTCCTTGAGTCTGCCTGAACATGGGGGTTCTTGGGGAGATAAAACCAGCTTGCAGACATACAGCAATTAACTTTTCACATAGCTGGGGTCTATGCCTGAAAAGAGCTGACAAGCAAACAAAGACGAGGAGAGGCTGAACAGGAGGCAGAGAGAGGATTTTTCACATGGCTGTTTTGCAGGAAGTCTTCTTGCTTGCTTTAATTTTTTGATAAATTAAAGAGTCACTGAGAATATATTTTCAGTATTTAGCTTTGTCGAGATCAAAAAACCGTTTGTCAGAAATTTCAACCACATGAAGGTCATTTTTATTTTAAGATTATCTTTGAAATTCATTTAGAGGGATGCTCTGTTTTATTCAAAGGAGACTAATTTTCCCATTAAACAAATCAGAAGACAGATTGTTTTGACTCTCTGGGATAGTACAGTGCATGTGAAGACGAGCGGAGAGTATAGAATACTAGATTTAAAAATTAGCTAGCTACCGAATGCATGCATATTAACAGCGTAAACACTGATTAATCATATGCGACCATATAATATGATTACATGTTAATGCATTGAGTGTATCAGCAGAGCAATCATAAAGCAAAGCAGAAATTTCTTAGAAATATATTTTAACTAGGTGACGAGGACCACTCAGTCGCTTTGTATCAAACTCAAATGAAGTTACGGGGTTTTTTAGACCAGCGAATGTGAAAATGTGCATTTTGTCCGTGATAAAAACAGCGGAATTACATTACGTTTTCATCAACAGGTTAC
The DNA here is from genome assembly GCA_036877525.1 of Chromobotia macracanthus. Lineage (NCBI taxonomy): Eukaryota > Metazoa > Chordata > Actinopteri > Cypriniformes > Botiidae > Chromobotia > Chromobotia macracanthus. Next base: position 12,741,223 of record JAZGTH010000004.1, on the reverse strand, counting down.
AAAGTTTGTTGTAGCTATATGAGTGCTCAGTTTTTCTTGTTGTAAAATACGTTTGGCCAAAATCTCATTTTTATAAAAGATGAAATGCTACTGTATGCCCAAGCTATTTAAGTGTAGGCTAATGGCTATGACTAGATGGCAAATGCAAGCCCTTTCTCTCCGGTCCGGTCCCACACGTCTCAGACCTCAAATACATAAAACATGAGCCTTTACAGACAGAATTTCGTGTGTGAAGACAATTCTGTACTTACTCAAATAACAAGATATCTATTTACCCTCGCAATACGTTGCTGTGCACGTGCCTGCCTCATGTACAATAGTTAAACTTTTTACATTTGAAAATACCACTTAAGAAATGTTTCAACAGCGTCTTTAAAAAAGTTTTTAAACGTCTGTTCTTACTGTATGTTAACAGTTGTATTTCACTCATCTTTATTTCTTCTAAGGAATTGCAAGTGAAATATCTGAAACATATTTCAAAAATCTGATAACTAAATAATAACTTTACTAATTAATGTTTATAAAATTGGCCAATCATAACACAGTAAGGAGCACAAGCACACAAGTTTTCTCATTTTTCGCGCTTTCAAAATGGCCAAGTTTAAATGGAGCTTCTGACATTCTTTAAAAAAAGAAGGTATGATATTTATTTGACTTATTTGACTCTGATATAAAATGTGTGTGTATCGTATGCTCTATTGCATTCCATTTAGATAATCTTTCCTATTCTTTACATCTTTACCGTTCACACCTTGTCCAAACCAAACGCTAGCAGACGCTGTGAAACGGAATAAAAGGTATCTCAATTTTAATCAGAGGTTTTTCCTTACCAGCCGCGACTGCGATATGCGACACACGACAGTAGATTCTGTTTAATTAACGGTTTCTATTTCTGCCACATCTCGGCTGATAAGTCATGTACTGATTAATTTGTATCATTAATCATTAAGGGTTTATTTTGAGCTGGTATATAATTGGTCAAGACATAATGAAAGCAATCATGTATAATTTACCTCACATGTTAAAAAAATAAGTAAACGAATGTTGAAACGGTTAACAAGTTAATTTAATAAAACATATTTTGTTAAAAATGTGTTTAAAAATACTACATGACCCCTCCCCCACCACCAAAGAAATACTTGACGACACCATTCCCCTTAAAATTGTTTTACAATCCTACCACTGATAATTTTCTGCCACTAGCCAAGTTAGCCAACTGTTAACTAATTTATGTTTGGGATATATTTGTTTGACATGTAAATCTATAATAATATAACAAAGTATTTCTTAGGGTAAATTAACCTAAACTGATCCTATGACCTATATTTTTAAACTACAGTATGAAACATGATTTATTTATTTAAGTCCAAAGTTATATAATAAAGTTATTATAAATAACTTATTGCTCACTGTTGAATTCATTAGTTATAATTCATTATTAATTACAATTAACATTAAATGTGAACTTGAAATGCTACAAATGTGTATGTAATGTAAATTAACATTAACCAAGATTAATAAAATGCTGTAAAATTATTGTTCATTTTTTATGTTAGCTATTGCATTCATACAGAACCTTACTGTAAAGTGTTGTCATATTTATCTATATTTGCATGCTTTGGACAAGGCATGCTAATAAAACCCTGCTATGAAATTCCATATGGAAAAGCAAATTCCACAGCATTCTGCTGTGCTGTTTGGTTCTTTATAAATAAAATTAGATCTGGATTGTCTTTTGACCTGCATTTAAAGACTTTGTGGTGTCTAGTTAAACCAAAACCTGAAAAGTATGATTCCATTCTTGTGCTCTTGACATTCGTGTCATCCCTTACACTTTACAGTTTCTCAAATTGTCCTTAAATCTTCAATGAAGATGTGTCTAAAACACAATCCCTTTTCTTAGCACTTAAACTAGCAAGAAAAGGCCCTGATTGCTTTAATAACAATACACTGGGAAGTAGAGGTTTTGAAGAGGCTCCACAGAGGAGCGCATTAACAGGTATAAGGAGGAAATCTGCTCCCTAGGACTATGGAGGTTGATTAGGGTTATAATGAACTGTTAAACAAAAGATATACCTGACAAAATTAGACTAAGCCTTTTTTCAAGTCGTGACAACGTAACAAAGCAGATATGAGAAAAAATGTTTACAGCGTTTTACCTTGCTTTTCCCATTCTTCATAAACTCTGTGCTCTCACACACACATATTTGCAGTTTAACACAGACTTAGGAAAAGCAGCAGGGATTGTTCTTGAATTAGGAAAGTCAGGGGCACCTAAATAGGGTCTGAGAAGCAAAGAGGAAATGGAGGGTCAGGCCAGGATTGTGCTTGAATTAGCCAAGCTTTTCAGATACTCCTGAAAAGCTTTTGGGCTCATTCTTCACAAGCAAATTGGGAGGAAATCTTGCTATTGTTATGTGATTTGAAAAAGCTAAGGCCTTATTGAGGTGTTTACCTACAGATAAAAGTTAAGACAATGGAGCAGACGGCGCAGACTCTAGAGGTGAGGAAGAGGGTATGGCTTTAAAGGTTTGGTTTTGGTAGGTTTGAATTTGTACACTCAGGTCTGATTAAACTTTCACGTAAATTCTACTCACCTTACTTAAAAGTGATGGATGTATAAAAAGTTTAGTTTACTTTTTTAATTGTAGGGTAATATTTGTGCATTGGTATTTAAAAATGTAGCAACAGAATCTTCTAAAAGTGATTATGTTTTGCTGTGTGTGTTGTGTACTGTGCTGTGCATGAAGCCAGCTTAATGTTTATCCAGCTATGTTACTAGTGTGTTGCTGGCAGGCTAACTATTATTTAACTATTTTTGCTTTGTCAATCAAATACAACTCATAAAACTTTTAAAACCTATAATGTCTCAAATCATAGTTAAATGCTAACAAGTCATAGCCTTTGTATTTCTTTATAAAACTGACTTTTTATAAAATACTTTTTATAAAATACTTTTTATTAATTGTCTGTTTGTTAGTCAGTTGTGATTAGTCACCTCTTCCTTTCTGAGTCAGCCCATCAATGCCGTCACCATCCATAAACTCTTCCTCTCTTTTACACCCTTGAGATCTTCTGGAACCTTCCTCAACATTCTGCCCATGTGAACACTCTCATTAATCAACACCCCCTCATATTATTGCTCTGATTCATATGTGCTAAGAGCCCAAGCTGAAAGGGATGAAACTGTAATGCTGATGTTATGCCGATGCAGAATTTTTTGACAGACACCAGAGCACAAAGAACAAAGCAAACACTGTTGATGGCATGCATGAGTGAAATGGAAAATAATTTTGGGTAGAAAGGAGGCCTGCCAATTACTTTCTTTCTACCTTCCTACCCATTCTGTGTGCGGTCACTGCCTCCCATCCATCAAACAAAAGCTCTTTAGATCTTTATTCAGGTTCCTGTGCAACATGTTCATCAATATACCTATGTCTACAGAGAAGCAATCAGTCTTTTCATCTGTGTACTCTCACTTCTGCACACAACTTCAGACGCTAATGACGTCTAAATCTACAACAAATAAAAGACAATGTTTTTAAATAATTATGCCAGACTAAATTTAGTATGCCAGACTAAATTTATCCAAAAATTGTCTCCTATCACATTTACCAGTCTGTAATTTCTGAAATGTTTTCACTGACTGGGATCACTGGCATTGAATGAATAAACTGACTTTATGAACTTTGTCCCTCATCAATCATGCTAGTATAAAAAAATTTATTGGGTAATAATGTCCTGTTTGATTTATTTAGGACTGCACAGATGAAGTATGCACAACATGAAATATGGTTGTATTTAACAATCCAAAGAGAAAATAATACTAATTTTACAAAAGTGTGCCTATCCACAGAGAAAAGTGAATATCAGGGCATATACCTTTGCAAACCAAATTAGCATCCCAATTTTGGCTATGCTGTGCCAAAAGAAAAGGAATTGAAATTTAAAATGCATATAGATGGCTTTAAAGTAAACAGATTTGTTTACCTCACTTAAATGTGAGTTCACTTCTCTTTTTGTACTCTGACAATTGTCCTCAAGCTTGCCTCCAGATTACAACATGATAAATATCTCATCTTGCAAATGTTTCTCTCTGCATTTTAATTTTTAAAAAGTCCCGATTTGAATTAAGAGCCCGTATTGATCTTACACAGACACCAGAGAAGCACTTCCATCCAAAAGCATATTGCTCAGTCTGACTCTGCAGAGTACTGATATGTCATCAATATTTTCCATTCTGCACATATTGATGAAGCAGTTTTGCTTCTCAGACAGTCAATCATAATGCAGACAACAACATAAATAAAAGCATTTATAAAATTAGATATTTTCAGCAGTCAATTTACAGTAATTGATAACTTTGCCAATAACATTAGTCAAATTAGCATATTATTGGATTCATTCTCACTATTCAGAGGCCAAAAAATTACAAAATATTAATATATATAATTATAACGTCATATATGACTCTTTTTGAATGTTTTCAGACAGACAAAATTGAGGGATTCATACACATCTATTACAATAGGTGAAAACATTTGCTGATGATAAACAGGGAAAAACATTAACAGAAATACATTAAGAGCCAAGTGGTTGCAAACAGGGTGATCAGGGTAAATTGTTATTATTTTGTCTTATGGGAAACATGTAAATATCTTTTGTAGCTTTTAAAGGGCATTACTGAATGAAAAAATAAGATAAAAAATAATAATGATAGACACTAAACTTCAACTTTTTGTTCAAGCTGTGACTACACATTCCATATTACTGCAGAAATATAAACATCCTATAGTTAGACTAATGAATTACATTATCTGGTAGATTAGTGGTGCTTGTGAAGCAAAGCATCACTATTTATACTCTTGCAAAGTATAATTTTGGCATGTAACTTGTCATAGACCCATGACTGAGGGCTTAAATCGACTGGCTTATTGAGTAGAGGTGTGCTATGACTTCTATAGGTGATTGGGTATACAATGTTTATCCAGTTTGCAAAAAAGTTGGTGAAAAATTCCATAGACTTAACATTGGGCAGAATTTTGTAATGTCATAGTTCCACATCAGAATGTCATAGAGATTAGGTGTGAGCTCATATTGCTTGGATTAGCAGGCAGCAACAAATAGGGACACAACTTCATAGCCACGTCCTAGTAACCAGTTACAGTAACCTAGCAACCGCCCCTTAGACTTCCATTAAAAAATTCTATAGATTTATAGGTTAATTCTCATACTGCTCTGCTTAGTAAGCAGTAACAAATGGTGACATTTTAACTTCATAACCATGCCCTAGCAACAAGTTACAAAACACTAGCTAGTTGACTTCCATTGAAAAAGGTGAAAGGCAACAGAACATCGTAGAGACAAGTTGGTGGTCTCTTCTGACTCAAACTGGCAAGTAGTTTTTAATTATCACAATGGAAACTGTCCAGCCATTCCCTAGCAATCATTTAGAGAACCCTAGCAATCAACATTATTAAGCCGTTAGGGTTAATAGGGGAATAAGGGAAATGGTCAATCCCAGGTAAGTGGCCTTATGGGAAATGTAGTTCGAATAACCACAAGTTAATATTCCAGTGATGGAGACCTCCTCTGTAACAAAAACATTGTAGAGACATGGTGGGCTTATTTGACTCGGGCTGTCTGTGGGCTTTAGGTATTTCCCTGGCAACTTACGGCCAAACCTAGCAACCATTTAATGCACCCTAGCAACTGCATAACATCATAAATAAGCTATATATTAAAATATCTATCATGTTAGCATCATGAAAAACATACTAGCATCATGCAAAAACATGCAAAAGCATGAGCAGTCAGTGGTGGGATATTTCACATGTCTTTATTCTCTCCCAATTTCGATCATCCTCACAGATGATTTATCAATAAACTGTACACAGAATCATTTAACCATATCACACTCAATAATCTTGACATAAAGAACAATATGACCCATATATACATATGCACCCACATGAAAATTATACATTTAAGACAGATTGTTATAAACAGCTCTGTTTATTTCTCTTAGATTAATTTTCATGTTTTTTTAGGTCTGACATTTTCTATCTTGATGATGACTAGTTTAACATGTTTTAGTATACTGTTAACCTTTTAACATCAACTAGCATAATACTAGCACATTTTACCATGATGTTAGCATGTCTTAGCATGATGTTAGCATGTTTTAACATGACGCTAGCAAATTTTAGCATCAATTAGGATGAAGCTAGCATGTGTTAACATGATGCTAGCATGAAATAACATGATATTGGCATGAGTTAGCAAGATGCTAGAATGCAATTTAGCATGACAGATACACTAAAATTTGGCTTATTCATGATGTTATGAGGTTGCTAGGGTGATCTAAATGGTTGTTAGGGTGTGATCAGGAAGTTGCCAGGGCAATACCTAAAGCGCACGACAGTCCAAGTCAAATAAGCCCACCTAAATGTCTTTACATTGTTCTAATGCTGAGATATGGCTAATTTGTTTTATCACATGGGTGCTAGGGTACAGTAAATGGTTGCTTGAGTTTAGCTAGACAGTTAACAGGGTTAAACCAATAGATGGTTGTTGCGGCTTACTAAGCTATATGAGTCACCCCCAAGTCAAAAAATTCAGCCCAATGGTAAATATATGGAAATTTCCCCCCTTTTCCATACGCCATAAAAACTATAATAATAATAAGCTTAAATAGAATAACAATATGTTGAATTTTTCAAGCCAACATATGTTATAATAATTTTAAAATAAAATTCAATTAAACAAAACCAAATGCACTGATTCAAAATGAATACATAAAAAATATAGCTGCAAGCACCAATTACGGGGTCAAGCCCATCAAGCCTACCAAGGGAAATTTTTGTGAACATCTCTAATAATGAGAAACAGCTAAAAAGAAAACATCAGTAAAACCCATTACAATACAATAAAACAATTTATAATTTTGAACTGATTTTTATGAGGCTGTCAGGATGTTGTGATAATAACACCTACAAAGTTTCAAGTAAATACACAAAAGTTTTGTAAAAATACAACCTCATTTACATTTTAATTTTCATTGCTGTTGAATTCATTGACATGGTATAAGAAACTATTTGAACATAAATTCCATAACTTTTTGTTGTGAGTGCGTCTATATGCTTTGTGTCTAAATACCAAGTTATGAGCAAATCAGACAAATGCTGTGGGAAGAGTTTGAAAAAGTACACCAAAGCATGGCAAAGAAACAGCCTCATATCCATTTTTACGTGCCATACATTTTGTAGACACACTATACTAGAACGGTAAGAGGAATCAACATACGTATACGTAACTAGTTTGCCAATTCAAAGAAAGATGAGGCTTTGAGCTCAAGATCCATGGTCACGTAAACACATAACCCAGTTATAGTCAGGGGAATTTTCACACTTGGTATGAAGCAATCCATTGCTTCATTTTGTTTCATGTTATCTTTTGTGTCATTTTAACTTGTGCAATAATAATTTACACAAAGTATGAATAAGTCCTTGGTTTATTAATCTTTCAGATTACCTGCTGTTTTTCTGTAAGCATTGCAGCACACATTATTTACAATTTCAGACTTGGCAAACAGTAGTCACGCCAAGTGTGAAAAATGTATATAACGTTAATTAAAGGTTATCATGACCTTCTGCACAAAAGTCTCGAGTGTTTGTTCATTAAATCTGTCATTGTGTATTGCCCTCTATTTATCTCTACGCCCACTGCAACCCAACCTAAATGCCCAGGTTTCTGTTAGCACTAGTCATGTGATAAGTGTTAAACAAACTCATTTTCTGTGCCTCTCTTACCTCCCACCTTTGTACTCGCACAATAGGAATTTGACATTCCTTTAGTCATCTGTTTCACCATCCGTTGTGTCTTTCTAACACATTAACAGGACAGGAGATGTTGATAAGTATGAGATAGAGAATCAAACAGCGCTTAGCTGGGAGCGATTATATTTAATTACCCACAGTGCAGTGATCACTATCTGTGTACACCTAGTGGTTGCCTTAGCCAACAAAAAAATCGTCCCAAATGACTGCAAATGTGTGCTGTTATTTTTATTTCAAGAAGGTTGGATCAAACTTTGTGTTTGTGGGGAAACATTTAAAAAAATTAAATGGCTTTTAAAAGAAAGTATTCAGATTTGTGTGTGTGTGTGTATATATGTGTGTGAATGTATGTATGAACGCAGTAGTTAACCTGATTTATTTTGCTTGACTTTATGGTTTTGTTCTGTTGGAACAATAAAATCCAAAAAGAACAAACCCCAGTTTCTAGAAGCTCTCGCCTCCATTCCGCATATCTTTCACCAATTCAGTTGGCAACCTTTGCATTAACTGAGATCGATCAAGCATTTACATATCTAAACACTCCACGCTTACCATAACAAGAAAATGCTCTCAATAACTGTGGAGCGAAACTTTCACTTTGTGGCTTTCCTGGTGCGGTTGTCTAAGCCAACATTTTGTCACTTTGAGCTTACTCTTTACTTGTTCTGTTTGGAAATACACTGCTTTTGCCATCCAAAACCATCTATTGGCCGCAAAACGTTTAAAATATGTTTGCTTTATTTTACCCCAAACATCCCACTGGGCGACAAAGGACTTCCTTGACTTGCCAAGGTTTACTGAACTTTTTAATTGCAATTATAGAGAAAAGCCCAATTAGCTTGTGAAAAAGAGCCATTGTTATTGGTATTATTGAAGCCATTTTCCTGCTCAGACTAGTGCAAAGGGTGTCACATAAAATGCAGGAAAATCTAGCCTATAAAAGGAAGCAGTGTTTTCTTTGTCTATCCTGTGTCTATTAAGGCAGCTGTGCTGGAAATGTGTGTTGTGTGGATCTTTGGGTTAGGTTGTTCAATCTTTGCCAATATAAACAAGATTGAAGTTGAAATGAAAATGTCAACTTCAATGAAAATGTCCTGATGGTGCCCGTTAACAAAGATAGGCTTATAATGTTAACAACACAAATCAAGCACAGCTTGCTCATATTTATTTTTTCTGACACTTTTGAACACTGTCAGTGTGACAAGCTAATCGCTATAGCTTCACAAAGTTTTTCCTTTACATAAGGAAAAAATCTGTGTAAGCAAATATTTTGGGAAGGTTGTGAGAGGTTCAGTTGTGCATTTTACATCTGTTTGGGAAAGTGTTGTAACATATCTATATTGTACAAATTGTTCTATTGCCAGTAGAAGAAAACAAAAAGCAAAAATAAGAAAAGTTGAATTTATTATTTTGACGTCTGACTAAAGCACACCAGAACTTGGTAAATCACATTTTCCAACCATCTAATTGAGTGTATACTCGCACTAGGTACCCTGAACTGTGCCCAAGCACGTTTGACCCCCAACATCTGGCTCATTTGACCAGTGTGAGCGCTCGGAAGCATGCCCAGGCACTGCTTTAACCTCAAGGAGGTGGACCAGAGCACGGATTGATTGGGCTCAGTGCAATTTGCATGTAGTGTGATCGCTAATCGTGCCAGAACACGGAACAGCTACTCATTATGACAACAAACACCTTTAATTACTACTTGGATAGTACATTTTTAATTAATTAAATTAATTCAAGTATATTTAGGTTTATAATGGGTCTGGTTCTCACCTTGTTGATGAACAGGAATTGGAGTTTGTGAGGAAGTATCTGAGATATTTCCTGTGTTCTGGTAATATCTTGATGTGAAAATATGTGTCCATATATATATTGTGACAAACCAGTCCTTGGGCTGGTTTTGTAACACAATCAGTTTGAGTGTAAGTATCTTAAACCTGAATTTTCTCAAACTCGGTCAAACACTGAAGATCTAAAATAGTGTGCAGAATACAGTCGAAGTGAGTAGGACAGGAGATAAACAGAGGCACAGAGGAACATCTGACATGATGAGATGTCATGAACCAAGATTGCCCTCCAAGATCAGCTCGCTAACAATCAGGTCCTCTTATTAGCCCTTTTAGAAAAAATCACAGCCCTCAGATCCAGTCTTCTAGGAGGTTGGGCTTTAGCCTGCTGCACATTACCCCTGATCTTGGGGAAGGGGTACATGCAGCAACACTACCCTTTTGCCCCTGCATATGGGCAGAAGTTGTAGGTCTAGGTTAAGCACCTGAGGTCACTAAGCCATGACCCGGGCAAAGGATTACCTCCTCTCACTGCTTTTTAGCCTCACTGTACTGGTCGACAGCAGAATTAACTGCATCATTGAACAAGCCCTGAGGTGCAACCAGGGGAATGCTTTATCTTTGTCCCTAATGTTGGAAAGGTTAAGCCACAGACCATTGAATGGCAAATAGCATGGGCTGTCTGGCTGGTGGCGCAGAGAGTGAGATCTGTGGCCCAGTGGGGTTCTTTAACTACCTCTGGCCCTAAACCCTCGCCAAGGTCTAGATACTGAAGCAAGTCAGATTGGTATGGCTGCAATACAGCCTTCATACACAGGGCTGCACAAGCCTAACCTGCTGCCGCATACGCCTTACACACCAAGCCAGATGTGACATGACACAGCTTGTTAGCATCTCTTCCACCTCTTTGTGGGGCTCCGGGAATAACAGGAGTGTTGTACAGGGAGGCTGCCCCTGCTGAATGTAAGTAAATGGTCGTCCAACTTAGAATGGATGACCTGCTGCTGCTTTTCTGGCCAGTCTAATTTTAGAAGAGCATCATTATGGGTGACAACCTCAAGCAGATCCTTGTCTAGGGAAAGACCTGTCTCTTCTCTCTTCTCTGCTAACTCAACCTTCAAACCCCATGACTGGAGATGTCACACTGCCTCAGCAGACGCAGGTCCCCACCATGGGGCACAGAGGCCTGGCTCCCATCTTTAGCAAAAAGAGCCAGGAGAGAGCTGATCATTCTCAGTGGAAGATGCCCACACATAGCACAGCTAGTTCTTGAGAGTTGACCAAGCATGCTCTGCTCCCAGGCATGAAACACCCATAATGTGGGTGTCCCTGCCTGTCATAAATAGAGAGCATGGTGAGACACACTTCCTAAAGCCAACCTTTTGAGCCATAATGTAACAAAGTGCGATTATGAACTCTATGGGCTTTTCTCTTTTTTAATGTGTGTCTTATAATAAAACTGGCTGACTAATCTAAATTATTTCTTCTCTTGCTTATTTTATCTGTTCTTTAAGATGTACAAACACAGACAAAGCATGACAGAAAGCAAGCTTCCTGAATACAAAATGCTAGTGATGTCTGTTTCAAGCACCTTTTATCATCTATGTGGCATGCATCATTATGTCACATGATTTTAACTTTGCCATAAATTGGTGTGATTGAACAAGTGTTCAGACTTGGGTTTACCTGAAGTTCTTCCCTATATTCTCAGCTTCCTTGTTTAGCACTGAGTTTCCTTTGAAAAGGAACCCCGGTTTGTATAGTTTAAATAACACTGCCTGACCAAAATACAAACACAATTTGGATTAAGCAAATACCTAAGAGCCTATCATTGGCAGGCAATGTATTTTCCATGTTAATTGACAATCTGTGGCTTAGGTTGTATTTAACCCAGAATATGTCTTTAATTATTTGTATTAATGATACGTGTCTTTTGATTGCTTAGTCAAGTGCAGATTTCAAGCCACATACATGATTTAATAATGGATTTTTTAGTAATCATTAATTATATCTCTTACAGCAAATGCTGAATGATCAAGAAACATCATCTCAAGACAGCTGTATTGAAAAGGTACCGTTTTATGTTATTCTGACTGTTTTAGTACAGCTACCAAACATGGTTTATAAGTTCATTATGTAAATAACTCATTAATTTGGACATGAACTCAACTTTATTCACACCAACTACATTACTATAGTGTAGTACTACAAATATAGTTGTAAATAACTATTTACTACAAAGAGAACATTTACTGCACAAAATACAGTACATTAATTAAATGAACCATTGAAACACATAAACAGTATTGTGCCTTGCATAAAATGGTTCCCTTTCGAGGGAACTCATTGCTGTGTCAGCTTGACGCTATGGGGAAACATGTGAGTCTGAACATGTATAAAACCAGGTTTATTTATAGGCAAGTTCAAGGTCACGTGACAAAGCCTTTAAAAGGCGCCTGCAAAATACGTCATCAGCTTTTTGTCTTTAGAAAGTTAGTCGGCGTGTAGCCAGGCAAAGCATAAGGGAAACAAGAAGATATATGATTAGGAAGTAGTTAGAGTACTATGTCTTCCAAGAATTTTAGAAAGAGCGTGCCATCTTGCCCACGGTATATCTGGCCAGGTGACACGCATCACGTGTTTTTTATTTCAGCCTCACAGCTGAAGAGGGGATTCGATCTGAGGACTGTGATCTCCTCGAAGGCTGAAAAGAAGAACACTTGATGCCAGCAGCAGCATACCAGGGGCCAGCCCCACCAAGGGGGGTCCCTGTGCACACCATCTTACTGTGCCAAACCCCTCTCAGAGGCCCCAGCGGGAGCTTCTACTTTCCCCGCCACCTCAGGTGTTTCAGGGGGTAGAAGACTTCTTTTTGCCAGTCCTCTGTTTGAGGAGACTGGAGAGATAGACAGGATGATACCTTTCTCGGACTTCCTGGCAGCGTGGAAGCTTCTGTCCAATTTGTCCCCATGGCTGTTAAGAACAGCCCTTTCTATGTGTACCCTTTCTATATGGATCAGACCCTGGTTTCTTACCTTGAGTCCCACTCTAGGAGCATTATGCCATCATAGGATTCTTACTCCGACGCCTCCCTCACGGGCTGGGATGTGGTTCTCGATGGCTGCCCAGCCTGTGGTCAGTGAAAGGACCCTCATCTCTCTTGGCACATAAACTGTCTGAAAATGAGAGCGTTTTTCTGACACTGAAGCACTTCCTCCCACACCTCAATGGCCAACACATCCTAGTCCATACGGACAACACCACAGTGGTCTCAAGGTGCACCAAGGAGGACTGCATTCGTGCCCCCTGTTCAGGCTGGTGCAGCGCATGTATATCCCAGGGCATACAAATCTGGGAGCCGATATCCTGTCGAGGCAGGGACTGAGGCCTGGGAAATGGAGGCTCCATCCAAAAGTTGTGGAGTCCATTTGGCAGAGCGGAAGTGGATTTGTTTGCCTCCGAAGGAGTCGACACCCTGTCCCCTCTGGTTTATTCTTACTCATCCAGTTCCCTTGGGGACTGAGGTTGTAGAGACTATACTGAGTTCCAGAGCCCCATCTACAAGGAGACTGTATGCCCTGAGGTGGAAGCTCTTTGTGTCGTGGTGTGGGCGAAACCATATTGACCCAGTTCACTGCTCTGTTGGTTCAGTGCTGGAGTTCCTTTAAGAGCGCCTCTCTGCAGAGTTGGCTCCCGCCACCCTAAAGGTTTATGTGGCCGCCATGTCTGCTAGCCACAAACCTGTCGATGGAGCCTCTATATGGAGCCACCATTAGCTGAGGCCTTTCTGTCACATGTGGGTCCCTTCTTGGCACCTTACTGTTGTTCTAAGAGGTTTATCTTTGGCTCCATTTGAGCCCCTAGAGTTAGCCTTGGATAAGTTTCTGATTCTGAAGGTGGCTCTACTTTTGGCTCTACTCCTCTGTAGATCCTGCCTGCTTGGATTTGTTAATGCCATTTTGCACCCTAGACCAGACTATATCCCCAAGGTGCCTGCTGTGGCTGGTCACCCGATGGTATTTCAAGCCTTCTGTCCTCCACTTCATTTGTTGTGTGCAGTCAGAGCCTTGAGGATCTATGTCCACCGCTCAGCTTTTAGTATGTATTGGTGGCAACCAAGGTAATGCGTTCACAAACCAGCACCTATTTCACTAGATCAAAGATGCTATTACCCTGGCCTATGAGGCCTGTGACCTTGCGTCACCTTCGGGCATTAGAGCCCATTCTACTAGGGGTGTAGCATCATCTAAGGCTCTGTCAACGGGAGCATCCCTAAGTGATGTTTGTGCTGTGGCAGCCTGGTCCTCTTCGCTCACATTTATTCGATTTTATAGATTAGACTTGACATCAACTCCAGGCGCTCAGGTCCTCCTGGGTTGACACGTCTAAATTTGCTCCTATGTTTTGTGCCAATGTTTCACAGCATCTGGGGCAGGCTTTCCCTCACTGTGGCATAGTGGGTATTACTTCCCCATAGCAGCAAGTTGACTCAGCATTGAGGTCCCTTTGAAAGGGAATGTCTCAGGTTACGTATGTAACCCAGTTCCCTGAGACAGGGAATGAGACGTTGCGCCGCTTCGCCACATCTTGGTCTCGCCTGCACGACCTTTCTTTAGATCTAAGCTGATGACGTATTTTGCAGATGCCTTTCAAAGGCTTTGTGTTGCACAACGCTTCACATTACCTTGAACTTGCCTATAAATAGGCCTGGTTTTACACGGGTTCAGGCCTGATTCTGTTCATTTGTTTGTGAACAGAATCAGCCCTGATATTATAACGAAAACACCTGTGTCAAATAATTTATAACAATATATATTTACTTAAACAATATCTAGTTTATTATGCATCAGTGAGATGTGTCTGTCTTAGAAAACAGCTCTTTATTATAAAAGCTAAACATTTGATTAGTATTTGGGTTCTTTGCAAACCAAACCAATGACCTTTGCACTGCTAATGCAATGTTTACCAACTGAGCTTTGCAATTAATACACAGAGACACAAAGATGCCACATAGGGCCCACCCTCACACACACACACAACATTCCTGATCCTTGATCTCAGCTCCTTGATGTGTAATTCACATTTTCTCCTAAAAACGTATCATAAAAAAGCATTTGCATATTTTAATGTGTATGTGTCCCTGATCTGTCAATGATAGTACAAAAAGACATAGATTCATTGTAGAAAATCAATGTGTTGTAATTGTATTTAAAACAGATTTGAAAATGTCCTTTAGCATTGTGTCTGTTTGTCTGGCTGGATATGAAAACATTTGGCTTTGTAAATGCAGCTAAAACAGGGGGCTGATTTTTTAATGAGAAAGAGATTAATAGCTCTTGTGACAAGCTCTCAGAGATCCATTGGTGCTTTTGTGGCCCCTGCTGTGACCGTGTTCTTGTCACAAACTATAAAAATGACCAAGTTTACTATTTTAGGAATTTTTATGAAAATCCTCCTTTTTTTCGGGCATTTGTCCAATTTGCATATAATTTGGTATGTAGCATCTCGAGGCACCAATGACAAAAAGTTATGGAAATTGTGTCGAAATTATGTCTCTTACCGTTCTCGGACATCTATTACTTTTTCGGCAAGAATGCAACAATGGATATAAGGCTGTATCTTGGCAACGTTTTGGTGGATTCACACAGAACTTGGTACGTATCATCACAGACAATGTCACCTAGTGGTCCAGAGATATGAAAAATGGCTTTTATTTCTTATAACTTTTGAATACTTTGGTCTATAATTATGAGAGTAAATTTGTATCTTTTGCCTCAAGCAATCTAACCATATGTAATGATTAATGGTCAGCTATTTTTGCCATCGCTTATGTTAAATTTAGTCGTAAAATGCAGTATTTAACAAATGCATTTGCGTATCATTACAAAATGTCATATTGTTCATAATTACCATATTCTGAGGTGACCTGCAAAGTTTGGTGACACTATACAGATAACATATAAAGATAACATTTACGAAAATGCGTATAACATTGTTGCAATAACATACTGTTATGCAGCTTCTTTATTTAGATTCTTTGGCTGATGCAGTATCAATATTAAATGTGTCCTAGTTACCTCCTACTACTTCTTGTCGGAAAAATGCAATTATACTGAAAACCTACATTACCAAACTCCTCCTACAGCGTTTGTCTGATTTGAATGAAATGTAGCATCTAGAGACACTCACAACAAAAAGTTGTGGAATTCGTGTCAATTACTCGAATCGTTCTCTTATACCATGTCAATGAATATGATGCCATGCATATGCAATGGTTTTAAGGCGATATCTTGCTAAACTTGTGCATTGACTTGAAGCTTTATAGGTGTCATTATCACTACATCCTCACCAACATGGGTTTTACCTTTTACAGCTTTTACAAAGGGTTTTCTTTAACAGCTTTTTCCTTTCTTATTTATTATTATCTCATGGAAGTCCACAATGTTTCTCTTAGTGCTGTTGATGGGCTTGACCCTGTAATTGCAGCCTGCAGCAATGTTTATTATTATTTTTAAGACCAATAATCAAGATGATGTCAGGTAAAAATATATGATTATATAATATATACTGGCATAGAAAAGTGTGTAACCCACAATTTAAATTCAGAAAATTATCTGCTTTCACTTTTAGACAAAAAAAAATATGCCCAATATCGATAAAGTTGTTCATATATTGGTAACACTTTTTAACAAGATTCTATTAGTTAATTACCTTAATTAACACAAATTAACAATTAACAATACTTTAACAGAATTTATAGATCTTAGTTATAAAAAAAAAAAAATCAGCTCCTGTAAAAATATAATCTCAGACAACCCAGGATATTTAGGGCATCTGATTATGCCCTAAAATATATTACAGGTCACGCAGAGCACAATGCAAGCCTGCGGCGAGTTGCTCCAAATGTGACGATTTATTTATTTATCATGATAATTTGTTTAAAATTATTATTGAATAATAATCACTGCTGTCCACCTCCTACCTTGTACTGCTTTTTTATGCCCTTCTGTTCCCTTGTATTATGCGACTCCATCAGAAGTGGGTTATAGAAGCGAGGTAACAGGGGCCTTCTAGTTGAGTCCTCAGGGGATGAGGGGCCTCACTGATGAATGATGACCTAAAGGAGCTTGAAATCAGAGAAAATAAACAGGGGGAAAAAGAGAGGAAAAAGACAAGAAAGGCTGGTAACTATCTGTAGCGGAGGGCAATTATACGGCAGGCCAGGCAGCCCCAGGGGTAGCCGTTTGGACTGAAGAATGGGGCATGGTCTGCATTTTGACCACTCAGTACACTCACACACACAAACACATACTGCTCTGAGAATGAATAGAGTGTTTTTTTCTTTTTGATGTCTGTTTTTTTTTTCATTTTTTTGTCACATTCACATCATAGATAAGTATGTCTATGCACAAATCTAAGCGATTCAAGAACACCCCTGAACAGTTTTGTAACTGTCACTTTAGAAGCTCATTTGAAGGAAAGAATTTCCATGCTAAAACATGCCTGTTCAATTAAATCATCTTTATAGTACATATATAACACATTTTCTTTATAGAAGGTTTTTTTAAAGCACTTTTACTAATTAAGGTTTGACATTACTGCTTTGCCTTATACACTATAGCTGTGAAATTTTTATTTATTTGTTTATGTATTTGTTAAACAATCGGCATCATGCCAAAGAAATTGTTGATTCATTTATTTAGATTCTCAGGTTTTTTTTAAATAAACATTACAATATTTTAAATTAATTAACATTACAATATACAAATGTATATTGATTTTTGATTCTCAAAATGTATTTTCTTAAATACACATACATTAAACTACTAAAATATGTGAAGATTGTTTGTGAAGGCGGGTTACAAGACATATCCGGCTTCTTATTCCCAAAGGCATTCCCTGTCATAGTAATAATATACACATATATTTATTATATTATATATATATATTTTAAATATTCAATTTTAAATATATATAAATATACATATACATATATATATATATATATATATAATAATATATATATATATATATATATATATATATATATAATAAATATATGTGTATATTTATATATATTTAAAATTGAATATTTAAAATGAATTAAATATCTTTTACTTTAGTTTCCTAAAGTACCCCAGAAGAAATAAAATAAACATAAGTCGATGATTAATGTTTGAATATTGAAATCCACAGCGTTTTGATGATGTGCTCTTCAATGTGTTTAAAAGACCTTGAACATTTTGATGCATTGTCTTAATTCTATAATGTATTTTTCTGTTTTCATTTGAGCAGATGGTACCTTGTTAAGTCATACATTTTGAATGAAATATATACAATTTTATAAATATAAAAATGTTTCAGGGTATATTGAAAATATTCAATCCTTAAAAAGCAGATGATCCCACTAAAAAACTTTAGTTGGTTTCTGATCTCATTCTACTTAACTGACCTCTTTTCAGAGGTGTCAGTATTAGTTGATAAATAATTTTAAATCACCCTTATCGTATGAAATTCACAAACAGCTCATTTCTAATCTTATTGTGGTGCCTGTCATCTCAGCCCATGGCCACGGAAAAGAACCAAATGTATTGTTTGTTTTGGAGATTGTGATAAAAGTGAGAGCACTAGCATTCAGGATAGCTGACCTGAGAGTTCACTGCAGAGGCTGCACTCTTGATCATGTGCTTTGAGATTTTTTTTGTTTGCAAAAGAATCTTGGAAAGCTTTCTATCTGTAGCTTTACGTTTTTGCAAAGACATAATTCTCCCCATAAGGAGGATGACATAGAGCACCACTAGTATTTGAAGACAGGGCTTTATTCCTAGTTTAAGTTTAAATGACAAGATGAATTGATAAACGTACCAAATGAATCCTCAGGGTAAGGATTATGATGTCATTTATAGTGGACTTTTTCCTACAATAATATAATACCAAACTGTTTTGATCTCTATTTAAGCAATAAGCTATGAAAGACCATGCTAGCCTGAAGTTACACTTCAGAGTCAATAACAAGTTAAACTACAAGCTACACAGAAAAGTGGCCCGCTACATTATTAAATCGAATCTATTTAAATATTCAGTAAGCTGTAATTTGTTAAAATATCTGTTCAAAAGAGCTATTATAAAAATCACATTACATCCTTGTTGTTTTATTAAGAAAGGTGATATTGTCTAGAACACTGTCAAGGCAAAACACCTCTAAAAGGAATTCAACTTTAAAACTCTATTTTAAAAGTATAACATGAATAACAAATGAGCCTTGTGTATGTGTCAGTAGTAATGAAAGTAAGATAAATAAATCCAATATTACCTGACATTGACAAACAACAAACACAGTATACTGTCAAAACAAAACAGCTAATGGGTAATGTTATTTCCTCCTGAGACATAATTTGGAAGAACTCAGCTGGATGCTGAGCACATAAAATGGTCTTTACGCTGTAACCATCCAACACCCAACTGTTTATGATTCAAAATGGTTCAAGCTACATCACGAATCAAACATAGCATGTTCTTATTCTAAACAGCCATCCATCAGAGAGTACACACTCTAATGTATTTTTTAGGAAATTGCTAAGGAAATTGCCGAATAGCTATATGTTGTTGGAAACTGCCTAGAAATGTAGTTAAGCTAATTTGTATATTAAGTAGTTTGTAATTTGTAGTGAAGCCACTGGCCAACAATGCCTTTAGCTGTGACTAAATATTGGTTAATAGTTAGCACAGTGAAATACAAAGCAGCTAGTAAACATGTGTTTCATATCAAAGCTGTGACTATTTTATGTATTTTATGTATTGGCCAACCAGCATCCAGAGCAGAACTGTCTATTTTTTATCAATTTGTATTTGCTATTAGTAATATTAAACTGTCTTTACAATCTGTCATATAATGCATATGTTTATAGCTTTAAATTGACAGGTACATTATTGACAGAAATGTAAAATTACTGTAGAAAGTAGCCCAATGTTTTGATATTTGTGCTGTTTTATATTAGCGGTGTGTATTCAGAACAGCCCGATGTGTCAGTGTTGTAGGACCGCACACATGAGCAGATAAATCCTTTTTGAAGCTAAGTGTTGTTCTAGAGGAATCCAGATGTCTGTAGATGGAAGCTAATGTGACTCCATCTGTAGCACATATGGGAGAGACTGAGAAGCAGTGAGAACTGAGGACCATTCACAGACTGAGCCTTTGATTTTTCACAGGTTCACTGTTATGAATGAGCCAATCTGCACACACACATTTGTACAGCTATCTTTTTGAGGATATTCATTTACACAACAGAATATCTATGCATTTTGCAATTGTTTTTTAAAATTGTTTACTATTTATGGGTGTAACAGTTGTGACACAATTCAAATGCAACTTGTTTCCATTTTTGTTTACGTGAATGTACCATGTGTGCCAAATTTCAAATGAAAATGCAAAGTCCATTTGCAATTGCATTTCCCATGTCTTACAAGTTACAGCCCAGTCATGTTTAAATTGCAATAGCAATTACCTGTTTGTGAAATCATTTTCTCTGCGTTGTGTGCTGAGTGTGCCAAAACTCAAAAGCAATCGCAATTCTCTTTGGATTTGCATTTACGATGCCTTTGCACAAACCTGTCAATCAGTGTCAGGGGTGGGACTATACTATGGGGTGTGTTTGTGTTGGGAAATGACGTCACTCACGGTCAATAACCAAGACGGGAAATGTCAAGAACAGACGATTGTTCCGAATGCTACAAACTTAAGGGTCCACTTAAGGCTGTCACTAAATATTTCCCTTTAACTTAACCCTTAAATACTTAACCCTTAAACTAACTCTTAACCCTCAAACTTTTAAAGGATTGTCAGAAAGTGAGGGCCGGCCAAAATGTCCTTACTTTACTCCCTTTGTCCTCACTCCAATGGTCTAACTGTTTACCTAGGTCCTCACAAAGATAAATGTACAAGTACACACATACACACTGCAGACTTACACATACAAAACATCTGTTTTAAGGTGTCAGTAAAAAAAAGAATAATATTTATATAATGTAAATTACAGATTTAAAATTATTTTTACACAGATTACAGTATTTTTAAAAGTGTATATATTCTTGGCATCTGTGGTATGTTAGACAGACAGACAGAAAGACAGACAGAATTTGCATGGGTAATACTTTTATTACAGCAATAGAACAGTTTTACTCTACATAATTTTGCTTTTGGTGAACAACGGTGATTCTTGTTGAACAAAAAAAAAAGAACACAAAAAATAAAAGATGGGTGGAATTAGTAAGAACACAGACAGGTTTAAAAGTTTGGTAATCTTTCACAATTTATACCCTGATGAAGATATGTTATTAAAATAGGGATTCAGCCCTCCTTCCCCCTTAGCATTTGTGCTTTGAGGGTTTTATCTTTATTATGGAGCATTACCTCACTGTAAGATTTCTGGTCATGCATGGCACTACAGAGCCAGTACACACACGCATGTCACTCACTCAAATGAACTGTTAAATAACTCCACCTAATACTGAGCCCCTGAAACAATAGGTGCTTGGAACATTCATTTTCCATCCATCAATCAAGTACTTAGGCTTTGGAGATTTGTAATTAATTACATATTTAGAAAAGGGCAGGTGGCTCACGAAAGTCTTGGTAGAATCCAGCAAAGGTTTGAGCATGGCAGAGAGAGTAATAAAGAAATATTACTTAGTCAGACTAATGGTAAACCGAATACTGTTACATTTCTTTTTATAGGAAGGAGTTAAATATATACGTATGTATATATTTATACATACGTATACATCCTATCCTCAAAAAAATAAATCTCCTGTCTGTAGTTCATGCTGTGCCTAGTTCATTCTGTCTCTAGTAGCAGAATACAATGTCCGCTTGTAAATTTAGCTATGTAGACTTGGCTTGTAGGCTCGCAAGGCAAAATGTTCAATGCTCTCATCCTTTTGTAAGTCGCTTTGGACAAAAACATCTGCTAAATGACTAAATGCTTAATGCTTGCAGATGAACAGTTGCTCCTCGTTACTTAATTTGAACATAATGATGAGCATCGGTTAAAGATTACAGTGTGTACACACAGCTCGTTTAGTGTCACAAACAGCAGGTTTCATTAAATAAACTAATGTGGAGCAGGACCAGGACAGTCTAAATATACTCAAGTCATTAGGATAATTAAAGAGGAAAAGCAATTGAGTAAACAAGGTTGTTAGGCTGTCACCCATAATTAAGCCATTAAAGTAAGAAGGGTATAGAATGTAAATTACCAACTGTTCATAGAGTGGAGGGTTTGACACTGGAATTATCTGATTGGGAAACCATAATTTGCTGAGGCAGGGGGCAGAGGGAAAGAGTTTCTCGGGACCACTCGGTGCTGTCCTGCACAATACAGCAGCCTTGATCCTTTCAATTCATTCCAAATAATCCCTTCAGTCTGTGAAATAGCCCATTCACATTTATTCAGCTATGATGAAAAGGAAATAAAAACCATGAAGGTTTTTCAGAATCAAAACATCACTGCATTAAAGATGTGTATTGAAGTACACATATTAAATAATAAACAATAAATAACTACTAAAATAACTACCAAAAATTTATTAATCTTAATAAAATAATTTAATAAATCTATTATTTGATTTTCACAAATGTTTTATATAGTCTCTGCATCTGAACTGAAAATCTAAAAATGCAAGTAACTAAACAAAATGATAAAAGACTTTAGTCTACAGAATTAAATGGAGAGGAAAAAATGCAAATACCCCCTTAAATGAGGCGTTATCTTACAAAACGTGCCATTACATGATGCGATGCAGAACATTATCCAGGAAATCACAAAGACCTTGATGCAATAATTCACAATAGCAATATACTCCCATTTATTCTGATTGAAACGATCAAATAATTTCACCTGTAAACCCTTTCTACAGCAGTTTTTTAGCCATAATTTTGTGTGTGAGCGTAGAGACATTTTAAATTTGTAATACATTTTTTGAGAAGCTCTACATTTCCTAAAATCAGTTATTAACCTGATCATTTTACTATGCATCTCCATGTATGACAGAATTATTAAACTTTACTGTCACTTCAGTTTTAAATAGATGAATTGTAAAACTTGTATTGTAAAAAACATTAATTAGTTAATACATTTTAATCTTTGAACACAACAATGCTTTTTCTTTATCAGTTATCAGCCTCTTATAAGCTGCTTTACCACCCATTTATTTTTTCTTTTTTGTAATTTTTGCCCAAAATGGCAATAACGGCTTGATAAACACTATTTCTTAGCAGGTGATTTGCGTCAGGTATTTTCCGAACTATAGGACATAAATGAATTAGCAATAAAATGGACTTTGAGGAAATGGACCCCTAATAGCAGGGGTGCCCATTATTGCGTCTCTAATCACTAAAGAGATGCCATTCATTTGCCTGGAGAAGGCACGTTTTTCAGAGGATTTCATAAAGTAACACATTTGTAATGGAAGGCACGCTGCTTGAGCTGAAGTGAGGGAAGCTTTTCTGTACATGCGAGTTTTGATTACCGCTGGCAACAGGCTCTTAGCTCGCACTGGAGGAAGTGGCCGAGCTGAAAGGGTCCCAGCATGAGCACACTGCCTCTGAAATTATGACGGCCAAGAAAGTGGTCCTCTGCATTTATAGTGCATTTAATCAGCGACTGACTTTTTGATAGTCAAACAATAGTTAATTACAGTAGCACCTGCCCGAGAGGTTGGGGTGGATCGTTGTTAATGAGGGCTGTGCGACACCTGCATCTTTTTTAGGAATATATAAAACTCCAGGGATGCACCACATGGCTTCCTCAGCCTGCTACTTCCACGCATCGCTCACTGTGAGATGATTGATGGCAGAGACGGGGGAGAGAATGGAGAAATGGACTTTGATTCCATCTCTTGTGTTTGGAGAAATTATATACCTTTGCTCTCAACTTCAGAGAGTGGGTGGGGGCAATGGGTTGTAGGTCACTTTCGTTTAATGTTTTATCTTCTTTCTGAAATCATTTACAATTTTTCAGCTAAATAAAATCTTTAGGAGTATTTATTTTAAGAAATAACATTGTTAGATTATGTGTGTTTATCATTTGCATGCATGCACTGAGAAACAGTGCAACACGCAATTAATGTCCTGAGCTTTTGAAAGTGATTGCCCGCACCTTTTTGACAGTATGGTTAGTGATAAACAGGAGCCTTTCTACTCTTTGTGTTCTGTCTCTGCAGCCCATCCCTCACTCCCAGGTTAGAGAAAACGAAGAGATATACAATTTGATAATGCATACATGATGCAGAATGTGTCAAAGCAAGATGTGATTAGCAGAGCATGCTTTGCTGAACCCCAGATCAAAGTTTATTTAAAAGATTACCTCTACGTCAAGCACGTCAGTCAAAAAAGCCACATAAACTGCCAAGCACCTGCAAACACACGTTAAGTCTACCTAAAATGATTTTGTAATGAAACTTTTCAGAAATGTACCTGCTTGTTCAGTCTGAATAAATGCACTCAATGTTTATAGGCCATAAGAAAATATAAGTCTGTGTGAGTGTGCTGGAGTGAGATATGAGCCTTTCCCTCCTCTGTCAGTATACAATGACCCTCTCTCATTCATTTACATTTCATTTATTTGACCCTGACCCTCCTTTCTACACACTAGCTGCGTTAACATGGACCCTAATAATCTGATCGTAATAGAAGTCACATGAAAACACATCAATCGGAATGAATTGGCCAGATCCAATTAACATTTCATTCTGTAAGGGGTGGTTTAAACCTTGTCTAATCTGATTGAGAGGACATGTAAACACTTAATCAGATAAAAAATGAAACTAGAAAGTTCTGCGCATGTGCAATGATATACAAATCGCACAATGACGTGGCGCATGACTGTTGTTGTCAAAGGTAAGATGCCGAAGCAAAACTGAAATAGATAAATGTTAAGTGTGCTTTTATAAACAAAAAAGAAGCAAAGGCAATACAGTGGCTGCTAGTATGCACATCTTGGAATGGCAGGAAACATGTATTTGTGCACTGTGCACATGTCAAATCCATTTCTAAGCTTGTGTCATGTAAACGTGCATATCAAGTGCTGTAATTTATTTTTCTCTTCTCTATTGGTAAGCATATTTGCCCTAGCCAATTAGGTTGATTGATCATCAGCACAACCACAGGTTTGGCAATCAGCTGGGCTGTCACAGTCACTGCAGTCTCCCAACAGAGACGCCGGGCTTGACAGCAGAATAAACTAGCTATTCATCAAAGTGTCCCACTCTTGGACATCAGCTCTAGCCCAGGGCTGACTCTCATGCCCCATAAAGAGCAACACACCACTCAGGGGCCAAAGGCAAACCATAGGAGTGGAGTCACCTCTCTGACCTCAAGGTGTGAGTGTATGCTGGTTTTGAAGTATTTGTATGTATGTTAGATTTGTGAAAACTGTGGAAAGATCTGTGGAACACAAACTATTTTTTTGAAGAATTTCAAGTAGTCCATAAGACTCTTGCTCTATATTCCAAGTGTTATAGAGTAAAATGTTCTGTTTACTGCAAATCTCAAATTTCAATGTGAACGAGCTCAATGTTGCCTTGATCTGCAGAAGTGCATCACACATATAGTGTTTTAGCTAACAAATAAGGTGCCTTTTAGAAGGTGTCTTTAAATTCTTAAGAAAAAATCATTTCTTATTAAATTTAAAAAAAAAAAGATAAAAATATTTAAAAATAGTAAATACGCAAATTGTTGTTAAACTTTATTTTAATATGGCAATTTTACTATAGGAAAGTTAATAATTGCCATTTAGGCTGATGTTTTACATCATATATGTATGTTTTATTATTTTTTGGTGTGCCTGAGACAGTGTATTGACGACTCAGCTTTTACTACTGAAAATACTGTTTTATTGTGGGATAATAATGGTATTTCTGACACAATTGTGATTGAAAGAAAAAAATTGCATTTCAATTTTCCTTCTTAATCTTTGAGAAAACATTAAATTACATTTACAAATTCATTGGCCTTTTACAGTGGTAAGGTTTCATAAAGAAATGTGTCTAGCAAAAATTTGTGACAAAAAATATCCATTTATGTTCTTTTTTTTGTGAGGATTTTTTGAAGACAAACTTGGCTGCTGTTTTAGAGTTTGGTAGCAGAGGACATTTTATTTGAGCAATCAGGATATGCTAATATAATAGGATAACCTGGATGACCTGCCTATTGAGTCCTATTCCTCATGAGTATATGTGAATGATGTGTATAATGGCATGTGTATAGTATGTATAACAACATAAACATTGTTTATGGGGACGCTTCCTGTGTTCTCATAAACTAAATTGATTTTAGACATACTAAAGGGTGATGTTTTTTATTAAGAAATGCCACAAGTTTTATATGACGTTTAGGTTTTGGGGTGGGTTAGGGTACAGAATATACAGTTGTACAGTATAAAAACCATTACGTCTATGTAGAGCTTCATAAACCGCATATACCCACATGTTTGTGTGTGCTGTAAAAACTAAGCTGCGCTGTTGCAGAAAATTCTGCTGTGCTCAGGCGCCCTCTATTGCCAAAGCCCACAGGCACTATACTAAAGCAATGTGCTATAAAAATAAGTACGCAGCTCTGCAGTGCACATTAGCGTTAAGTAAACAAAGCCTATCCCACTTTTTCTCTCTTCTTGCTGTTGTAGACATTGTTACCACTAAGTAACCACTAAGTCTCGTGCTGATTTGACAATGCACTGTAGTGTATCAGATTTTCTTCTTAAATATCTGCAAAATTCTAATTAGTGTGTTTATCTCCACGAACAAAAAAAACAAAACAATCAGCAACAACAGGCCAACCAAACCTTCTTTGGAGCATTAATAAAGAAGTTACACATTGTGTTTTAGAAAGAAAAGCTGCATGTCTAATGAGTGTTGTGCTAAGAATCTGTTTGAATGTTTGGTTTTCTGCGCTGTGCCCAAAACATCATAAAGTGAATGTGACCACTACATCACTTTTTGATCTCAATAAAGCAACAATCACCTCTCTTTATTTTTTCCTGTTCTTTATCAGGGTTAGTAGTGTTTGTAGGAGTAATCCAATAAAACAAGTAGATAATCTCAAAATTAATCTCTTTTTAATTACCAAACTCTGGAACAAAAAACACCATAATCAAACATTAACCAAAGAGAGTTTAAAATTGAAAGAGTTTAAATTGCTGGATTTTTTCCTGTCTCTGTCTGTCCAGAAGTAGAATTATATTGCGAGATGCAGGTTTGTTTGAAAGGGAGGGAGATTAAGAGGCTGGTATGGTAAGTAACTTAGACAGAACAACGTTACTGATTTGAAAGGTAAATTGTAAATGGATCAGTAATGATGAGTTGACTTGAATAAGTCTCCTCAACAACCTTCAAAAAACAACTCAAAACACACCTGTTTCACAGACACCTGACTAATCCCTAACGCTCTATCCTATCCTCCTAACAAAAAAAATTAGTTCATCTTTAGTTCATCTTGTCTCTAGTAGCAGAATACAATATCTGCTTGTAAATGTAGCTTTATAGACATGGCTTGTTGGCTTGCAAGGCAAAATGTTCAATGCTCTCGTCCTCTGTAAGTCACTTTGGATAAAAGCGCCTGTTAACTGACGAAATGTAAATGTATCCAGGTGAGTAACAGGAGAGTTCTTTCAACAGGTGGAGGACAACAGACACACACGAGACTTGGAACCAAGTCTTGGAACCAGGAATTGAGTAGTTCTTTACGATTAACGAGACCAGTAAGTGAGTGTAGCAGATGTATTGGGTGAAAAGGATGGAAAAGGATGGAGTGTATAACCCCCTGCTGCTGAGATAGCACCACTCCTACCCCTGTGGTGGATGCATTCACTTCTACCACAAAGGTATATTGGGGTTGGGATGGACTAGAAGTGGTTCACTGGTGGAGGCTTCTTTGAGCTTCAGAAATACTGTCATGGCCACTGGTGTCCAGGAAAGAGACTTGGCTTTGTCCTTGAGCAAGGAGGTCAGAAATAAAAGTCATTAAACTATAATTGCTGATTATATAAGGACCTCCCTCTGATCCAGGTCCTTAAGCAGGTCAGCCTGGTACACTTGTAACACCACCACAGTGTGCAGCGCTTGACCCGCTGCCAAATACACCCTGACACTGAGCCGCGAAGTGACCCAGAGCGGCCCAGTTGGCAGAGTAGGAGCCTGCAGGGTTGACGCTCCACCTACTGAGAGATCATCAACAGGAGGCATCCCTACGCATCCCTACTAACCATGCTCCCTGACATCTCTCGATCTCAGCTTGCAGATCGGGAAGAAAAGGCAGACTCACGTGAGGTTGTTGGCCATGGGCAGTCAGGAACTGCTTGTCTAGCCGGCCACAAGCGATCGTCGGCTTTTCGCACTGCCAGGAAAGATATAACCTCTCTGTAGCGCGAGACATGACCTTCAACAACTCCTCGTATGCGGGGCAAGCAGGCTGAGAAATCCCAGGCTCTCTGCCTCCTCTGCCACATCCTGCATCTCCTGGCTCATCGGCAGCAAGAGGCTGTCCAATGGATCTGAGGAGTAAGATGCATGTTCCCTCTGACCCGGTGGACGGCCCTGCTCCTCAGTGGTGGAGCTAGAAAGACTCGTGCCCTTCTCAAGCTTCTCTGCCAAGTCTACCTGTGAACCCCATGAAGCACTTTTTTTGCTGTGCCTCGACAACAACAGCGGGACTCACCCCACAGGGTGTCCACCCAAGCTCATCCGAGCAGACAGCCAGACGAGAGCGGAGCTTCTTGAGAGAGAAGCCCTCGCAATGCATGCACTCAGTTTCCTCAAGAACTGAGCGCATGATCCTCGCCCAAACAAACAACACAAAGATCATGCATGTCCTCCGTTGTCAGAAACCTCTGACATGGGGGCACACATTTTCTAAAGGATTTAGCCATAGCATGCGACAACCGAGCAAACAAACGGCTCCTGAAGACAAAAAAGCTGATGACATGCCCTGCAGGTGCCCTATTATACTTGGGAGTACACGTGACACACATTAGGCACTGCCGTGGGCCAATTTCATTAGCATGATTTAGACATGAGATTCAGACCACACACTAAAGGCAGTTCCCCTTAGCGTCAAAACTGACGCAGTGTCGAGTTCCCTCGAAAGGGAACCAACATTTATGAATTGTACCACAATAACATCAGCCAGGTCAAATTTAATGGTCAAATGTACCATGTTGACTTCAGGAAGAAATTATTTATAACAAATAAAAACCTACAAACAGATTTTAAGCAAAATATTTTACAAAACAATATCACAGTTAGGTCCAAAAAGGCAAGCTCAATAAGACTGGAGTGACTAAAGACGGAAAAAGAGAAAATGGCAGAGGGGCTAAGCCCACCTCAGTGCTATATAAACATGATACCTTTTCACCCTGGCTGAGAAGAGAAAGCTGGGTAATGACCTGCGTTGACCTCCCCAGCTCTGGCTGACCCCTTTCTTTAGCATGGAACAGCTTAATTCTTACTAATTACATTCCTGACTGACAGAAATTTGGCAGCTGTCACGGCTTTGGCCCAAGTATTTCGGCATCTTTGACAGACAAGCACATAACACCAAAGATGACAAACACATAACCCAAAGAAGCCGAGGACTAGAGATGTGTGATGACAAAAGAACATTGTTGTTATTAAAGCTGGTGATTTTATTTTAAGTTTAACTGAAGAGGATTTAAAACAAATATGTAATTCATGTTATCTGGGATGAAAACTTTGAGGATCTAAATTAGCTTGAAAGCATTATACCTTTTACACTGAAAATATTTAAATAAATTAACTGACACTACAGTTATACAGTAAACAGCAGACTAAATATATATCTTGATGTTAAGGTTGTAAAACACTGGGCAGGGACTTCTGGGAATACAATAAATCTTTTTTAACAATTGATTTGTAGATAAAGTGTTTTACTTTTGCCACTAACATAATCAAACAACTATCTGTCAATGGTTGACTAAATGGGTAGTCTCACCTCAAATGCACTCTACATCAGTGTGCTGATAGTCCATCTGAGGAGTTAAACAGAAATCACATGCTGTACAATTTTTTAAAATGTAGATGAACCAATATGTCATAAAAACTGACTTAATAAATGACTTAATAAATAATTATTATAATTTTTAATAATTATAAATAAAGAGAGGTTTGTCAAGCAACACTACTACACTACTACACTACTACTAACGTTTTCTGATACTACTGAAAACGTTATCAGAAAAGCTGTTTAAAACAACTGATATGTTACATTCAGGTTACTAAAATATTAAAGTTAGAAGCATACATACTTTCTTACTCCACATCCTTGCTGTTCTTTTAAAAATGCTGAGTTTCAATCTCTGGTATTTTAAAACATGTATAAGCAACAGATAGTATTAAGACATGTTCTCAGTCCAAGTAGGCCAAACACATCCATTTGAAATGTGCATGGTTCAGAGAATGGAAAAAAGCAGGAAATCCCGCACAGCTTAGACTGCAGTTTAGACTGTACCCTTTAATAATAAAATAACATTCACAAAGAAATGGATCCTGGGTGTAGATCCATGAAAATGTGTTAGATAATGTGCAGTTCTCACCACTGTTTTTGTCCTTGTATCCTTTGACTGATGTGCTCTAGAGGAGAAAACTGGTGGAAAATGGTGAGTATTTGAACATACAAGTGTGTGTTGTGATGGCATTGCTTTGTCCTTATCTCCTCAGCTTCATTCAGCTGTTTGAGATCAGGTTGCCTATATGTGTTATACTATATTATAATTAAGGAATTTTTTCGCAGTGACTTGTGAGTCAACTGTGTACCAAGACACCTTCATCACATATTTTATTCCCAACTAAACCCGTTTGTTTTTTGTTGTTTTTTTTTCTATTTTCTGTAGTGAAATAGATATTTGTAGGATACTATGTTCTCTCTCAAAATTGTCATTAGTTTGTTTTCCTTCATTTCATATCATCTTGTTCAAGTCTGTTAAGTGGTATGCGCATAGTATGTGTGTTATTAAATGTTTGATTACGTATATATTATGCATATTATGTTACTGATATCTGAAATTTATGATATGGTGGTTTCAAATGACATTACTGCACCAAGGCATGATAACAGAGCTAATACAGGAGATTTTTTTTTCATTTTTATATAGCATAATACAGCTCTTGTGTTTGGCTAAGACAAGGGTCCTTCTACTCCCCAAATCCTCAGGGCTATCTTTCAAACAGTGATAGTTACGGAAATTAGTGGCACAGAAATCCATAAGCATCACTCATCAGGGGTCTTATTACAGGTCTTTATGGGGTGAGTTTATGAGTTTATAACATTTGTTATCACATTTTTAGAACTTAACACATGAATTTAAACCATTTTAAATGTAAACCATATTAAATGTAAACAAATTTAATGTAAAAAAAAGATTTTTTCTCATCATGTTGGACCTTTAATGGCATTTCCAATAGCACAGACCAATGAACTCATGGTAGTGATGTTCTTCTCCTCCCCATGGGTCTAAAACTGTTTGTGAGGGTGCTGAAAAGGGCTGTCATGGCACCCCCACCCACACAGATGACATGTGTCATCACATGGATTTATCTCCAAAATGTCCAACGTCAGTGGAAATGCACATCTTTCAGTTCTACATGGGTCTCCTCTCTGCGGAACTGTGTTCTTGTTAAATACAGCTACATTTCAAATTAGTATTATAGTCTACACATAGTTTTGCAAATATTCCTCAGAATGTTTACTTTGTTTTTTTGCAAGTTTATTTTTTCAGAAGACATTAAAAGGCAAAAGCTTTGTTTCATATGAGATCAAAGCTCATTCTATTTACATCATAAAGCAGTGCACTTTGCCAGTATAAAGCTTCTCAGACATGGACATTGATTCCAATAATAATGTGTTGTTGAATGTTGCATGGATTGCCTCTGTCAAGATCCATCCATCTATGAAACAGGACATGGATGTAATAGGAAAGATTGTATTGCCAGAAGCTATGAGCTGCTAGTTCATCAGCCCAGTGAACTTTGATGCGATGCTAGTAAATATAATTCCATTATTTTCTCACAGCTGAGGAAGCTGCAAGGTACGCAAGGGCATGAACCGGTGGTCACGAGGGAGTGTGCCCCAGAGCAGAGAGCGAAAATTATGTTGTTTCTTCCGAATGAGTTTTCACGCAGGTGTGAGTGGGTTTTGAGGAAATTGTTTGTCTTGAAGAGTCTCTGTCTGATATATCACTGGGAATATTTATGACAGAAAAGACTGAGCTACTAAAAAACCTATAGAATAAACAATGTTTTTGAAAATACAAGTGCTTTATTTTTGTTTGGTAGCAAAAGTATAGTATAGTTTTGAAGTTTGAAGTAAGCTTGTGATTTGGTTTGGTTATGTGCAACTGTGCACATCTTTTTTTGTTAGTTATGTGAGCAATCAACAAAAAACACACACCATCTTTGTAGCATAAAGGCAGTTAAAGATGGTTAAATGGATACATGTAGCGAAATACAAAACAGATTAAAACAGATATATATTAGTATGAAATAAAAACAAATCAATTCTACAGTTATGAAAAGAAGACGTAACTTTTAGTAAGTAAATAAAAAGACCAGTCAATTATTATGCAAATTTAGCCACTATTGTCATCTAGATTTTTTAACAGCAACCATTATAACCATTATATGTGGGGGCAGTTGTGGCCTACTGTGAGTCGGGCTTGGTAGCAACTGAAGTGCCCTTGAGCAAGGCACCCAACCCCCGATTGCTCCCCGGGCGCAGTAGTGTGCTGCCCACTGCTCCGGGTGTGTGTGTGTGTTCATGACTTGCAGTGTGTGTTCACTCCTCACCAGTGATGGGTTAAATGCAGAGGTCACATTTCGGGTATGGGTTACCATATCTGACAAAATATGTCACTTTCACTTATAACAGTGTTAATCAATAGCAGAATGACACTCTGGTTAATGTTACATTTATTTATGAAAATGTGACATTTCTTAATGATAAAGTTCTTTAATTATTTAAATGTATAGACAAAAAGCATTGTAATCTCATTTGAGATTCAACATTGTGTCAGTTCTTCTGCTACACTTAAGTTTTAGTTTAATGTAACTTAAGCATTTTGTGTTCACTTTGCAGGCTGTTGTGGAGTGTTGAATTTATGAATTAACACACTGCGAAACCCTGAGCTCACTCAACCTTGACTCTACTAAGGAAGTTGAATATATATTTCCCTCTTTCCAGTTGCCTGCAGGAATAGCCAGAGATGATCATAAAATCAGTGTTTTAAAATGTTGGTATATTTTCAGATGAGGTTCTAAAATGTGTATAAGTGTGTGTGTGTGTGGTGTTTGTTTCAGGTAATATTGGGTGTGTTGAATCAATGGAATCTACAAATGCCAGCGTTGACCACCAAACTCTTAAGGGAAATGCTATCTTTTTATCTGTTATAATAACCCCACTCACCTTGATTCATTAAGGAAAATGCGTCACTTTCACACCTAAAGAAACACAAGAAAAGAAAGGAAAAAATCTGAAAAAAGATCATTTGCTATTAATACTTTGGGAAAAGAAATGGGAATGTTGTGGCCTTGGGTCAGGAAGGAGGCAGTATTTTGCCTAATCTAGGCCTATGACCTAAACTTAATAATGAAAACCAGAAATGGCATTAAACTGTCCCAGCTGTGTCTCTCTCTACCCCCTTCTTTATATTCTCATTTTTACAGTACCCACAGAATGTGGAAAAAAACATTGTCAAACATTGTGTCTTTATTACAGTGCAATTATACATTCAAGTACTGAGTAATATTAATTACCCACATGTACTTATTACAGGGTTAGGGTTTAGGGTTAGTTGCGTGTAATTATGCATTATTAGCTGTTATTACTATAATATGCTGTTATTACTATAATACTATATATGTAAGTACATATAACATGTGTAACAAACAATCATAGAATATAAACATAAAATGCAATTACACTGTAAAAAAATGACGTGATTAATAAGTTATGACAACATGTTTTTACATTACTTTAACTTATCAAAATAAGTTGAACTTTAAGTAATTTGTTTCAACTTTGTTTTATTAGTTTAAAAGACTACACCAGTCATTTTAATTGTAAGCTGAAAATACTTTTTTTGGTACAGCCAATTTTAACTTAAACATTTAAAGCAGCAAAAAATGTGTAGCATCCTATTTTACTACTACAATCTGATGGAACAAGATAGGGCATGCAACAGGACATGGCTTAAATGTATATTGCTTAAATGTATTTATAGAATTGATTGACTTTTGGTCTCTGTGTCAGGTGGCTGACGGTAAGAGTTTGAAAAGTAAAAGATATTCATATCACACAAAAAGGCAATTTGTTTAAAGAAAAGTTTAACATGCTGGAACACTATTCCAAATTTACGTTTTGCATTAAGTCAGTAGGGTCAATTTTGATTTTATGTTGATTCTAAATTTGTATATATTTCTATGTGTGATACTTTCTTCTATCCAATCTTAATATGCAG
This sequence comes from Chromobotia macracanthus, assembly GCA_036877525.1. Classification (NCBI taxonomy): domain Eukaryota; kingdom Metazoa; phylum Chordata; class Actinopteri; order Cypriniformes; family Botiidae; genus Chromobotia; species Chromobotia macracanthus. The sequence goes on along the minus strand of JAZGTH010000004.1, from coordinate 12,707,071 downwards.
AGACAATTATAGGTACATCCTGAAAGTGTGAACACTGTGTGTATATGCTATGCTTATTTGAACTTTTTTGTCTGTGTTGTTTGTTTCATAATAATGATTTCATCATCTTTTCATTGGAGCTTGAACAGGGCTTGAACCTTTCATTTTATTTCATTTTTGTAACACTAGCTCTTCTTCCTGCTGAAAAGTGCTGCTCTAAGCCAAACTGTGGCAGGGAGCTGAGTTAAAAGAGATCTGTGTATGGTGTGAAAATTTTAAGTGCCATTAATAATTGGAGGAGAGCCTAGAGAATCCAAATATAATCTTATAGCAGGAACACTTGTAATGTTTTCAGTCTGGACGCAGCCGCGGGTGGTGACAGGGGAATTTTATTTTACAGCATTTTTTAAAAACAACTTGAAACAAATACAATTGAATAACACATCTATATTCACATCAATAATGTGTACAACCAATCAGCAGTCAACATATTAACAGTGAAGTATCATAAACCTGTAGCATATAAAGTAACAGTTCTAGGTATTTTTTAAATCTATGTTTTGCTGTTCAAAACAATCTTTTGAGGTATTCTGAGGCAGTTCTGAGCCACCTATTATTGTTAGTAATTTTTCTGCTATGGTGATCGTCTGTCAGGTGAAGTTGATCATAAGTTTGAACAGTAGTAACACACATTTGCACAATTTTAGGTATCATTTATGTGTGAGCACAAAGATGTGGGACAAGTTACGCAATGAAGATTAATACACATTGTTAGTGGTTAGTTTAAAACATAAACAACAGTAAAGGAGATGTCATTGCAACACTTCAGTGACAGAGAGGAAGTCGAGTGGTTGGCCATCACATTTCAGTGGTGAAGCCTTTCGGTTGGCCTGCCCCAATTATCTTTGTGCAAAAGCTCTCTCTTTTTGTCTACTTAAAAAAGTATAACAAAAATAGTTTTTTAAATCATTCTAAATTGTATTAGAACATGCGACTGAATAGTGGTAGTGCAGAAATGCAGTGCTTGAAGAAATGGTCCAAAAAGGTTGTAGTTATTAATCCTGCTGACCCACTGTTATAAACTTCATAGACTGCAGGCACATATGTTATTATATTATATATTGTACATTTAATGTATGGTATTTATTATCATTTTCTCTCTCTTCACTTAGCATGTTTTAAACCTTTGGAAACACCTGATGTTTTTCCTTACCAGAAGGGCAGCATTTTTCAGCTTTTCAAGCAATATTTGTGTTCAGATGGCCCAAGACACATTCTTTGAGTTCTGTATCTTGTGTTGTCAAACCTTCAAAATTTAAAAGATAACCTGCAATGGGCATGATGGGGATTTTATACACATAAACACCTGTGAAGGTATATTGTAAGGTTAAGTATATTTTCTCCATATGGAATTGCGGTGGGTTTAGTTGCTTTTTAAAAACATGTCTTTACATCATTATTGCAGAAGAGATTAAAGTTAATAGGGGTCTGGACCGTTTTTACCCACAGCATTTTACCTCACCAGGGATAAAAAACAGTGTACAGGTTCAGAGCATCTACTGAGGATATGCTGAAACATACCAACAATTCGTGGGTCACTTTGGTGCAATTTAGCAATATTACAAATCTACATTGTTTCTACCAAAGTTGTCAATGCTGTCTACCTTAGCCATGTTTGTGTTGTAGATAGCATTGTTCCCTTTTAAAAGCTACACTTAATGCTGCATTTCATAACGTTAATGAGAACATTATTTGTTCTACCAGTTGTGAAGCATGTGCGACAAACTCGGCTTAAATAACCTCAGGTGGTGGCATCATCGGAATGTGCATCCACGGAGGCTATAAGCCGACATGAAACAAATGTGTCTGCTTTATTTGTCTTCAAAGACTGCTTTGTGTGTGTGCTGCCTTCTGTGCAGGTTGTTAGGCAGTCAGTCACATTAAGAATGTGGATCTCACAAGTCGATCTGGCTGAGCAGCAGAAGATGGGTTCTTCTCTTTCTCTCACTCTCTCACCATATCAAGAGGCACACCTTGGCGTTTCCTTGGATCGGGCAGAGGCTATGGTTGCTATGGAGAGGCATCTATGGTTAAATCTCACGGGCATCAAGGACAGAGACAAGGTCTTTTACATGAAACCCATTTATTGCCCTACGGGCGACAGGGTAAATACTGCTATCAGCAGATTCCAGGAGGAATATCAAGTGGCTGCTTCCCGACTCCCTCACAACACTGCAGTTCCATCCCTGCTGCTTTTGGTGCTGTGGGGGACAGCGGTTTCTAGAGAAATGTTAAATGTTCAGTTGCTTCCTACTCTTTCGTGGAGCACAGAACATTTATTGCTCCTCCAACAGGACAAAGTTTCAAAAATTAGTGCTCATTTGGAGAAGTTGGCAGCATGGAACTTATTGCCTTCATGCAGATCTTCACGCTCTGAACTGTTTTAACGAAAAAACTTCAAGATGATGGCAGTCAGAATGATTGTGTGTCAGATATAATGCAACGATTGGTTTGTAACAATCAAACTCAGAAATGCATATTTTTATACTGATATTTTGCCACAACACAGGAAGTTCCTAAGGTTCTCTTTAAGGGGCGAAGCTTACCAGTATCGGGTTCTTCTATTCAGCCTAGCCTTGTCACCCTGCACATACACAAAATGAAGAAGCCTTTAAACTGCCACATTGTTTCAGTGCTGGAGTTCTCAAAAGCTTCTGACTCTGAAGGTTTTTGTGATGGTTATTGCTTATCTAAAGAGATTCGGTGATATGCAGTCTCTGTTGGTCTCATCGTCCTGCGATACATTATAATATCTATAATCACTAGTCTATGTGTGTTTAATTTGCCTTAAATTTCTATGCTTATAAGGGTGGTCATACCAGATATTGATTTGATGTGGTTGTTTAAGGTTAATTGATATATAAAATCTATTACATTTTGAATACATCCTCACTTTACAGCTTCATTCCTTGTTAATGCAAAAATACTGCTTGATTATCACAGTTAATGGCAAATAACGTTTTGAAATCTATACTGATATTTCGTACTGACACACTAAAGCAAGTATTAAACAAACGTCTTCAACATCATACAACCATTTTGTGTCGCACTTTATATTGTCTTTAACTAGTGTCATTAAATTTACCCTTACATTTAAAGCATATAATAATACTCTTGACCCTATCCGTAACTCTAAACCTACCCAAAAGAACATGTTTGTATGCAATAAATAAAGTAAGTAATTTTAAAAGCATTTTCACCTGTAAGAACACACTATTTAAAGATCTATTGTAAACTGGGACATTCATAAATATAAAAAGGAAGCAATCAATTCTGAAAACTCCTTTCTCTTACTATGTTCTGTCACATAGTACACATATCAATAAATTAAACGAATTTCAAATATGTTGCATCAGCTAATAAAATTATGAATTATAAACATCCTCTGCTTTACAGAGGAAATCAATACAATTGACTTTTCAATGCATTGACACTATTTAACACAAAAAGCATGTATTAAGTATGCATTTGATATTGCATCTGAATTAGTGCCCACACCTAGTCCCAGTCACAAAAAAACTGTTCAGTACTGTAGTGTAGTGCACTGCATCTAAAATGACCCATTGTTCACATGTTATTATGTTTTAACCTAGGCATCTCTGTGTGTGCCTTTCTTCCCACTGAGAATGCCTAATGACTGAACGAGTGTGTGTTTTCTTTTATAATAAATAAAAAATTAAAGGGTCAAAATATTTTAATTATAACCTGTAAATTTGAAAAGGTCTTGGTAAGGTTTTCATACCTGTAGGTAGCACAGCTTAATTTTATTTTATTTTAACAGTACCTTTAGTAAGAAAGTGTTAAATTTAATGTACATGTGTGTTGGTAGAGAGAGAGACCATAATGCCTGCTATCTAGCAACAAAACCTTCCAACAAGCCCCCCTGACAGCTCTTGGAGATGGCAGCTGTCCAGGGTGTTTAAGATAGAAGTAAATCTGGGGTTTCTCCCTCCCTTCACTGCAGCTGCAAGAAATTAGCCTGTCTCCATAAACGCTGCAGATAACCCATCAACTTATGCTATGATTTAAGGCATGTTCATAGCCTTATAAAACATTTGCGTGTTGTATAAAGTCATTTTACATTTGTTTTAACTATCCACAAAAAAATGCAAATTGTTATTTATTATTTGTTTTTTAATCCTCTTGGTACTATTTTTACAAATAAGTGTCATATTTTTAAAACTCTAAGGTCTAATACCATCATTTTTTTCAAACATTTAAGCAGATTGACTTAAAAATCGCAAAATAACTTTCTCACTACAGGGCCTAATCAGTGTTTCATCTAGCAGTTTCTTCATTTGAAGCGAATTGTCTTTTACAGTGCACTTCACATTTACTTTTTAGTTGCTTTTATTCCCATTCATTTAAATACATTTAATTATTTAATACAACTGTTCTGAATAGGTCATTTTTAAACCTTTGTTATACCTATACAGTTTTACTGTACCTGATTTGATTATTGTTAACATAATTTCATCAAGCAGAACATAGATCAACATCCACATAGTTTACAACATTATTGCTTAGGATCGCTTACTCATTCTTCACATTTTCATTCATATATTGGTACTTCATAAGCAAGTAGTAAAATAGTGCTAATATTGCAACAGATCATTAAAATGCAGTTTTTTAGATGTCTAAGCATATTTTCAATTGACAGTACACAAAAAAGACAAAAAAGTTTCACTACACATAACAATCACAAAAATATTTTTTTTTCAAAATAGCAGACTTATCCGTAATATACTTATATTATCAAATAACATTTTGTCCAGAACATTTTGTCTGCAGGCCATTACTGAATACATTAATGCAAGTAATTCTTTACTTTCCAAGTTATTCAAAACTAATCACATGGTGGTATTATACTGTATGACATGGGCCATATGAATTATTGCATGAATAACACCACGATAGTTCCTGCATGTTAGTTTACACTTAATTCATATGACTCATGTCGTAGTTAAGTTAGTTCTTCATTAGTTCTTGATTAATACATGTCTTAACTCATCATTATCTCATAATCTAGTAATTTTAGTACCTAGCTATTAGTACATGATACTTCATTTCCTGTTCTTGTAAAGTGTTTTTAACATTTAAACAACATTACCCAAAGGAGACTTTTTAACATTTTGAGAAGGACTACAAGAACTACAACTTCTGACACTCTTTACTATATATTCAAAGAAGTTCATGGGTTGTAGTGTTGTCTGAGTAGAAAGAGGAGAGGGCTCAGAACTTAATTAGACACTAGCCTTTCTTAGCAGGCTCTCCAAGGCTTGTTGAACCCCAAAGTTGTAGTTTTGACATTGTTTAAGTCCTTCATACTGCAGATAGACAACATTTTTCATTCTGTCCTGCAGTTATCTACCTTTTCAGAATTACCCTAATATATCTCCTTTCATCAATCTGCACAGAAGACTAACAGAGAGACAGAAAGACAGGGACAGAGAGAGAGCAAAATAAGGTGGGGTCTCTGTTTTGTCTTTTGGATAAAAAGGTGGGTTTCTGGCAAAAGTTGAGCCACACTCAAGCTTCGATAGACACAATATTCCTTCTGTATCAAAAAGAAAGAAACTTCTGACAGGAATCAGCTTTCAATTAGCTCTCAACCCCCCACCCCAGCTATTCTAAGCTCCCTCTCACCAGAGGCCTGGCCTGTGGCCCCCTGCAGCTTAGCCAGGCAGCCTAGATTATAGGCAACCTTGTGACAAACAAATTGTACCTTATTTATAAGTAATACCATCTCCAGCCACCTCACCCCTGATCTGATACCTCCCATCATGACGGAGAAGCCCAAAGATAGAGATACTTCATGTTAGCATATGAAATCACCACAATTACTGTCAGACGAGTAGATGGGAGGCGAACACCTTTTATTGCCTGCTTTAACCTGTGATTATGATCAGAGAGACTAGTTCACAATGTCAGTATTTTTCCCTTCTTGCCTAGTTTAGTGTCATACTTGCAGGAAATTTTCAGATCAAAGGTCAAATGAAATTGGAAACAGTGAAGTGTTTATTTAACAGGAATGTGTAGATTGCAATGTCACAATGAACAGAACATGACTGGAACCAACACACAGCATATTCTGTCTGAATCAGAGGACAAATGGGTTGGGGGGAGTTTCAGACACTGATTGACTATGTGGAGATGAATAAGAATGCACCGGGCAGAACAAGTATTGTGTGGCACCAATCCTCTCTTCAAAAAGTAGAGCACAGCCCTTCTATTTCATTATTGAAAGTGACCCCTTCCTTAATATAATTCAGTCTTAATATAATTATGTCTATGATCATTCCATCTATTTCTCAAAGACTTATTATTTTTCAAACAAAAATTGTAGTCTAAAGGGTCATGTATTGTCGATTCCTGGAACAAAGACAAAAGACAAAAAAATCCATCTGGCATGTATTTATGATTTACTTGTATTTAAGTATTCAATTCAGTTGTGCAATGCATTATTTAATGCTGTTTAATGATGTTGTAATTACATTATAGATTCAGGGAGGCACCTCTTGACTGAGGGGCCAGGGTAAGAGGCCTCTTTAAAAGTCCTGTATTTCCCTACTATGTTTCCTGCTCATGATCCCTATCACTGGGTCCTGCAGACTAAACCATATTGAATTCTGAGCCAGCCTGGATGACTGATAGCTGACCACCCACTCTGTTCTGTGCCTTATACTGCTAACTCATCGATACTGAAAAAAGACTACTGATGTTATAAATGCTGTGAGTAAACTCAGTGTGGAAAGGTACTAAATGTGTAAACGTATAATTCTGTAACCCGAAAAACCCCCCCCTTTTTTTTTTTTATTTTTTATTTATTTTATTTTTTTTAAATTTTTTAAAAAAATTTTTTATTTTTTTTTTTTTTTTTCCCCCTTTTTTTTTTTTTTTCTTTTTAACCCCCCCCCCCCCTTTTTTTTTTGTTTGGTTGGGGGGGGGGGGGGGGGGGGGGGGGGGGGGGGGGGGGGGGGGGGGGGGGGGGGAAAGGGGAGGGGGGGGGAAGGGGAGGGGGGGGGGGGGGGGGGGTGGGGTTTTTTTTTTTTTTTTTTTTTTTTAGTTTAGGGGGGGGGGGGGGGGGGAAAAAAAAAAAAAAAAAAGAGGGGGGCCCCCCCCCCCCCCCCTTTTTTTTTTTTAATATTTTATTTTTTTTTTTTTTAAAAAAAAAAAAAAAAAAGTTTATTTTTTAAAAAGTTGTTAAAAAAAAAAAAAACAAAAAAAAAAAAAGGGGAAAAAGAACCAAGTTTTTGGTTTTTTTTTGGACCTCCCCCATTTATGCAAGTGTTCTGTGTGAACCCATTGGTAATATATTCTTCTTATTGAGCTGATGTACTGAGTGATTATGACACATGAACTGAAAAAAACACCAGGTGGGCATTAATAGCACTTTACCAAAGAGTAGCAAAGCTAAACTATAAAATAAAGTTATATATCAGGTCTAGTTGTATTTCAGAAACTATAAGCTTAAAAGTTGTGTTGGTTTCAAATGCCTGGTAGAAAGCCCCGGTTGAAAAGCGCAAGTATAAATAACTATATAAATAATAGGAATATATTTTTCTGTACAACAAGACAATTTGCAGGTGTTTAAAGTATATTTAAAGTATGCGTTAAAACATAAAACTGAGGTAAAACAGACAGTGAGTTTATCCAAAGTCTGCAAAAAATAAATAAAATGTTTAAAAGATAGAAAATAATTTTCAAACAATGCACAAGGAATAACCTAATACACTATCAAAATTAATGAATCATTTAGGAACCAAATTATTTGCATGATATAGAGAAATTAATAACATCCACTCTCCCTTCAAAATGACAAGAAAGCTCACCACGTGGAGCATTGATAACAGCTATTTACTGACCTCAGAGCCAAGAAGTGGGCCTGGCTGAATTATTTTACAGATTCCATAATCAAACGGTCAGCTTGAAATGAGTTTCATAACAGGAAACAATGGTCAACTGCAGTGATCTGATTACTTCGGTCCCCTTCACGGGTAATCTGAGAGGGCCGGGACGTGCCCCCGGAAGCAGAACATGAAGCCTAGAAACATTTGGCCATCGAGATGAAGTTCGTAAAGTTATCCCCTTGCCTCACACACCTCCAAAAGGTGACTGCAAAGGGTTTTTGTGATGTAGAAATAAATAGGGAGCCAGACAAGGGTGTTATATGCTGTACATTTTGTAAACTAACAATGTTGTCTGCATTTTTGCTTCTAATCAAAATAGCAGAGTGTTTGTGTACCACCACTTAAGCTTTCTCAAATGTGTTTTTGTTTTTCAATGCTGCAGTTTTTGGCAGAGGCTTCCTCCAGTAGCTTGTAATATCGGTTGCACTCGGCTTTTTGTAGTTTGTAGACAAAACACCTGTTTAGACTATTTGATCTGTGATTGCATTGATTGCATGCTGCCTTGCTTAATGTCTGTCAGTAAGACTTATAAAGTGTACTGGCTGAATTTTTTATGGGATCAGTGTAGCAGCCTTATACTGTATATTAACAACAACACAATGAACAGATACATTGTTTGTATTGTATCATTAGGTTTGCATAAAATGACTCTCATTTGCAACTGTTTCAATGATAGGGCTTAAAAATGAAAAGTGTCCATTGATGCCACACGCAGTGGTTAAGCATAGGAGCCATTTAGATTGTAAAAATGCTATCTGATGAAGCCGGTGTGTGTGTGTGATGTCAGCCCGTTTTCATTTAGACAGATGCTTAAATGGCCAGCTGGGGGGTGCTGGGGCCAGTGGGTCAGTGCTTATCTTCCCCCTCAGGCCAGATCACTTTCAGAATGGAATTTATATTACCCAACTCTGTCTGTTGTACATCAGTACTGGCAAAGACCCACAAATATACTGTCTGCCTAGAAGTGTGGCAATGAAAACGTATTTTCTGTCTTCTCCATTTTTGTCCATTTTCCTCTCTTAATCATCCAAGTAAAGCAAATGTTAAGATTGGTATTAAGTTATTGGTTTTGCTGGTTTTAAGCCAAAACAGTGTGTCACCACTTATCTAATAAAACTCTCCAATAAGTAAAACAATATTTCTGACACAATAATTGTTTGTGAACTCAATAATTTCTGTTACAAAGACACATTGGTGACACAGGAAAAAGTGTGCTTGGTGTTGTGACTGGTCCAACATTTGACCAGAAATATACTCTATGAAAGTATGCAAACACAGATTTGGTGAATTCCTTGGCCAAGACATTGCAAGCACACAGTGTTGTTTGTTGAGTTATGTTCAAATGGCTGTATCAGTAAACTGAATAAGGTAATGTTCAGGCAGGTTCGCCACAGGTAAGGTTCACCACATTTGACTTGCTAAGCAGAAATAACTACTGTAGATCTTTTTCTGCCCTGACAGTACAGGTCATTGGCCTAAAACAGAAATGTCTAACTGTCCATAGAAGAAGGCTGTTGACACTAATGGCAATTATAGCACAAGTGGCAACAACACAAGTATGCAAAGTATACAATACTTGTTTTGTGTTATGATCTGACAACATTTGTACATTCTTTTTTATAATATTGTGCTATTTAAAATTAGTAATGTTTGTTAATATAATTGTCTGATTTTTTTTATTGCTTTTTCAGTTTATTGAAAAACAGGTTAATATCATTTATTAACAAGTTAATATTGTTTGTTGACTTTGAGACAGCTGATATTTCAATTAATTTATATGAATTAAACTTTTCATGTGTTTAGTGTTAAATCAAATTAGCTTAGCTGGTTAAACTTGGATTGAATCTGGGGATTTAGATTTAAGTTCAGGTCCATTCATTTGCATGGTAGGTACTGACACCAATGCATCAGGGTAACATTGTCAACACTGACTTACAAAAAAACACCTAATGTCACAATAACACTGCTGTTTATTCAAGTCAGCTTAATCATGCCCCTAGGCCCTACAGTATGTTCCTATCCTTGCCAGTGAATTTGAACAAGCATAGATTGTAGCCATCCGTGAAACTCAGAAATCACATGTACCTGCGAAACACTCCTGGGGTAAAAAGGAAAGAATCTAACATGATTGGCCCTGGCACCATCTGCAAAATGAAGCCTTTTTCATGGATCAACAAAATCCATCAGCATATTTTTCTTTTCTCTGAGCAGAAATCTGAGCAATTATTTTTGACGTGTAACATCAATAATCTCATTTATTTTTTCCCCATCTCTCTTGGAGCCATGCGCCCTATCTCTTGTTTGTGTCTGCCGGGAAATGTAAGATCACTCAATAACCCATTTTTTTGCACCATCGATTTTACAATTGTTGTATCCTTCTACATCCATCCACCAATAAACTCTCCCCTTTTTATGAAAATGTTATTGACAGCAGCATGGTGTTAAATTATTAAGTAATTGTTAGCAGATAAGGTGATGTGTTTTTGTCTGCATGTATCTGCAGTGTAAATGCACTGAGGTCATGTGCGTTTTTTGTAAAGAGCAGCAGGGATACGTGGCTGCTGAGGTGAATAGTAGAACGATAGCAGGTTTCTGAAACAGACACTATTAGACACTGTTAGGCTGTGGATCTGGCATACTGCCACCAGACAGCTGTGTTTTAGCCTAGCAGAGTGACCCCTTTTCCACTTGCTGTAAGAATCAATTAAACAGTCCTAGTCAAACAAACATCTGCTGTGTTGGTTACTTAGGAGTACCAAGAGATTTATTTAATGCTTTTTAATTTAAACATTTCACCACTGTTTGTAAATGTTTCTTGTTTACAGTGTTATAATTTAATAGGTGCTGGTAGTGAGACTGCAGTGTTTTTTTGACAGACTTGTGTCTAATAACGCATTCCCTTGTTATGCTTACGTTTACTTAGTTATGACTCCAGTCTAAACAGTTAGCATTGTTGTAATCCTGTGTCTGAATGTTTGATTATGTGATTCATTATGAGACCAACCCAACTTTCAAGAGACATACCTTTTTCAAAAAAAAATAACTAATCATAAATCATCTCTTGGTTACCTATGTAACCTTGGTTCCCTGAGAAAGGCAGCAAGACACTTGCATCTGGTTTGACACTCTTGAGAATGCCTTCGCGGTGTCTGAAAATCATGTCTAATCATGACAATCTAACTGGCCCATGGCAGAGCATCAGGTGCAGCTGTGAGTATAATAGGGCACCTGTAGAGCATGTCAACAACTTCTGTGTGTGAAGGAGACATAAACAGGTGCCTGTGAGGCATGGCAACGAAACCAGTGTCTCTATCCTTTTTTCAGGGAACCGAGGGTACATACATAACTAAGAGACGTTTCCTTTTAGGGGAACTCAACACTGTGTTTGACCTCTCTCTGGCCACTGCTCAAAAGCAAGGCCCTTAGCTCCAGGGAGAGGTGAGAACATACTGAGCAGGATGTGGTAATACTCTGTTCCCCCTAGCCATTACACAGTTGGCCCAGTGGCACACCTGGTTTGTGTGCTGGCACTAGCCTGGGAGACCTGTGTTTGAATTTGATGTGGAGCACCTTCTTGTGTATATTAGTGTAAAATATTTTTAACGGACCTCTATGTTTATGCAGTGGTGGAGGTGTTTGCTGAGCAGCATCTCCACTGTTCATTGTTACAATCACATGAACAATAAGGGTTGTGCTGCCGCCCCACAAAACTCCTCTCAGCTGGTGGTTTGTTGGGTTAAGCACAGGCGATCATATCCCAGAGGACCAAAATTGTAAGGGGAAGCTAGTAAGGACTAGCTGCCATCACTCAAAACCACTATCCTATCTACCAAGCTCCACAGGGAGCATAGGACACTCTATAATAAAGGCACTACTCCACAGTTGCCCTAGAAATCCAAGGGGATTTCTAGGTAGAAGACATCTAGGTAAAACCACTTAAAACTACTCTTTTAAGTGAGAGCTCTGGGGGAGTGGGGGATCCTCTGTGACGAAGGGGCCCGTAGCCCAAGGGGAGCCAGCAAATTAAGGGTGCTACTTATGGACCTGGATTCAAACCTAAGTGTCTCAGTTTAGTAAAACTCAGCCACTGTGTCAAGGGAAAGCCTCTCCCCTGATGCAAATCCTTGAATGGGTCAGCTTGGTATGGCTGTAATACGGCTATCTTATGCAGCACTGCACCAGCTTAGCCCACTGTCACACATGCTCTGCCATTCAGACACAATGAGACCCAAAATTATCCAATTGGCAGGGTTGATGCTCTGCACACCAAGCAAGAAACCCTCCTACAAACCCTGCAAGAGAAGGCTTCACTGATAGGGGACTGGATCCACAGGGTGTCTGCCAAGGCTCACCCAGACAGACAGCCAAACAAGAGCAGAGCCTCTTCAGCGAGAAACCCTCGCAATGTGTGCACTTAGCTCCCTCGAGCATGCATGTTATTCGCTCAGGCAAGCATAGAATTTGCACATGTTCTCAGGTGTCAAAGACCTCTGACATGGAGGTATGCACTTTCTGAAGTTTCTTGCAGCTGGGTCCATTGGCGTTTTGACACAAGAACAGCAGACAAACAAAAAAGCTTATGATATGCTGTAAAGGTGCCATAATATACTCGCAGGTGCACCTGATGCACATCAAACACTGCTGTGGGCTAATTCCATTGGTGTGATAAGCCTTGAGATTCAGACACCGGTCACACTGATGGCATTCCCCATAGCGTCAAACCAGATGCTGGTTTGCTGGTACAGCAAAGATGCTGGTACAGTGTTGGGTTTCCTCGAATAAGAACTCCATCTTTTTTCTGCTTTTAACTTATGCTATAGCTTGGGTCTTAATTTATACTCTAAACTTGGCATTGTATACTGTTATTTGTTGGCTCTTATGACAAACTGCTTGTGATGTTTTCTCATTTGTAAATAACTTTGGATAAACATATCTGCTTAGTGAATAAATGTAAATGTCATGTAAATGCTACTTTGCAGCCTTTGTGTTGTTTAGTTGTGTTTTGACAGTGCCTTAGATGATGTTGCACTCCTGGTAGTGTGTGCTCTAATGGTCTAAAGACCAGCAATAGCGGGCATCTTGGGGATATAGTCTGGTCTAGGGTGCAAAATGGCTTTTACACAACTTTAACATTTTGCCTAAGCAAAATCCATACAGGCAGGGTCTATAAAAAGAGCCTGTAAATCTCCTACCCTGTTGAGCGATGTAAGACCTAATAAAAGAGCCATGTTAAAAGTCAGAAACTTATCTAAGACTGATTCTAGAGACTCAAATGGAGCCAAAGATAAACCCTTTACAGTAAGACGCCCAAGATACAGTAAGATGCCCAAGAGGGGACCCGTGTGCAACTGAAAGGCCTCCAAAAGCTGTCTGGCACCATGCAAAAAATGAGACACCAAAGCATGTTTCCCAATAGAGGCTCCATCAAAAGGTTCATGGCTAGCAGAAACAGTGGCCACAGAAACCTTGACGGTAGCAGAAGCTAACCTTACAGAAAGCCATTCTTGGAGAAATTGCAGCACTAAACCAACAGGGCAGATGATGTTGCTCACACCACAACACAAAGAGCAGCCACTTTAGGGCATACAATCACCTAGTAGACAGAGCTCTGGAACTCAGAATGGTCTCTACAACCTCAGTTGACATAGCCTCAGCTACATCTGTACCGTGGCATCTAGTCCCAATGGAGTTGAAGTTGAACCAAAAAGGACAGTGGATCAACTCCTCCGAGGACTTCCACTTGGGCATAACTTTGACAAATAGACTCCACCACTTGTGGATGGAGCCTCCACTACCCAGGTCTCAGCCCCTGTCTCAACAGGATATCTGCTCTCAGATTTGCATCCTGGTTTAGCCTGGTCAAAGTCTGCAGAGAGCAGTCTGCCAAAAAAGCCTGAATAGGGGATGCAAACGCAGTCCTCCCTGGTAATTTATATAAGAGAACAGTGTGGTGTTCTCCGTATGGACTAGCACATGTTGGCCATTAAGATGTGGAAGGAAGTGCTTCAACTGCTCACATCAGAAGGAATTGACTCCACATGTACAGAAGACAATTGTGCCGGCATCATAGTGTCCCAAATTACCCCAAGAAAAGTAGTAACTTTAACCACCTCAAATGAGCTAACACATCTCAATGCCATGTAGCTAGTTCTTGGGAGCTGGTGTAATGTAATTTTAGAATGCGGATGCCCTGGAGTCTCAAGGGAGACAGAGCTGCATCCATCCACTTCGTGAAGGTGCATGGCGATACTGCTATTCTGTAGAGAGCAAACAGCCTGTTTCCTGCTGTTCCTCCACCAAATCAACCTGCGAATCCCACGAGTACAGCCTCTGCTCTGCCTTGGCAGAAGCAGGACCCGACATGCGAGGTGCAGCTGCCAGGCTTCTATCTGGATTAAAGAGAGCCAGGCAGGAGCCTCCTCAGTGGAAGCGATTTGCATTGAAGGCTTTCTTGAGAGCTGATCCAGCGTGCTCTGATCCCAACCAAAATATACGCATATCATGTGTCACCCACCATGATTGTACAGTGTGTCTTTGTTTCTAGCTGCTTCCTAGTGCTAATATCTTATTTAGTACTGATCTCACAGCACTACTCCACACCACTAATCTAACTACTATGAACTCATTTGCACTACTCCTATTTGCACATGTACATTGTTTAATGGTCAGGCTCTTCTTACTTGCACTACCCATATTTTGCACATTCTGTACATTGTTTAATATCCATGCTATTTGCACTACTGATACACAACACTTTTGCACATATATCTATCTGTATGTGTTTTGCTGCTGTTTTTTTCTACCTCAATCATATCCTTATATTTGCACACTTCCTGTAAATATTGTATATTTTCAACTCCCCTGCACTTATCTGTATATATAAATCACTATATTCCTGCACTTCTGGTTAGATGCTAACTGCATTTCATTAGCTCTGTACTTGTACTCTGCATAATGACAAACGTTGAATCTAATCTAATCTAATGACCATGACTTGCCTATAAATAGGCATGATTTTACAAGTGTTTAGACTTGCACACTGCACTGTGTTCCCCATAGCGCCAAGCCATGACACAGTGTCGAGTTCCTTTGAAAGGGAACCACACACATCCATGCTCAGAGTGCTAACAACTATAAAAGTCAGATAAAAGCAAATGTCTCCACATTAAGTAATGAGGTCACTGACAGTGAGATTTGAGTGATAATCTATGAACTCTGATCTTTGACAGAACCTGCTCTCACACCTTTCTTCCACATTTTATTTGTATATTAAAATAACATTATAATAAAAAGCATACAGTTACCTTGTCATTTAGCAGATACCCCATGCCTTATGACCAAGTGATGGTTGGGCTGTAGAGATATAAATAAACAAGCAGTTCATTCTGCATGTCACAAAATGATCACACATATTTTATTGTGTATTACAACATGTCCGTATGTTGGCAATACTTGGTTACAGCTCTTAGGTACTTATATTTAGGAAGACTACAGAAAGACCAATATTATGTACCAGAAGGATTTTGCTAATTTACTTTTTTAAATAATTTTCTGCCTTGGAGGGAAATCTGTATAATTTTGTGAAATGGAAAAATGATCAAATGTGTTAAACAGAATTGGAAGTACAACATTCTTACTAGTAGCCTAAAGTGAACACACAAGGGACAATTTATTTATAGAACTTTGTGAATAAATTACCAGCATTCCAATTATGTGGTATTATGCAGAGCTTTCTCTGAAGGTCTACTGGTGCAGATTTCTTGTTAGCCTACTGATAATGCAAAAATGTGTGTCTCCTGTAAACACATTTCAGGTTGTGATGTTCTGTGTGTATAAGCGTACGTATGCATAAGAGTGACATGATACTCTATTTGGATGATACTCTAATCACTGAGTTAGTGACTGAGTGTCATTAGGGTTCATGGAACACTTATCCAGCAGACAGTGATGGGTTACCTTTGAGTCACTTTGAGCTGTTTTGTGTACTCGATTGTTTTGATGAAGATCCATCTTGGTTGCTGGAGCTGAGATACAATTGTCTTCAAATGCTTCAAATGTTTACAATTGTACATGAACAGAAAAGGTGGTACTGTTCAGTTTGTTACCTTCTAAGGGTTTATTTCTAATTGACCAAACCCTGACCTAATTTAGATGTGGCCATATTAAGCAGTAAGGTTAACGTTTTTACCATGTAAAAACAGTAAAGTTCTACAAAATCTCAGCAGTCATCACAAAAGTAATACTCAGTTAACCAGTAATACTCATATCTGTTAACCATTGTTTTAATTGCATTCTTAATGCAGTTAAACATTTACGATATACATCTGATAATTAGCTGTGTGTTCATATAGGATTCTAAGAATAAGGATTCTAGTTACAGTAATAATACATTATAATTCTTAACTCTTCATAACAATACCAGTAATTGTAACATTTAGTGTGTTTTGCATTATGTTGTTTAATAATGATAATAATCACATATATAGAAAATTATATTTATGTGCGTTGTAGAAAGTGTTACCTGATTTTCTATTTGTCTTTAACAAGGTATTTATAGTAACTACAAATAAAAGACATTCTGAATGTATGTTGCTATGAGAAAATGAAAAATTACTGTCTATAATAAAACAGCATGGCCAAAATGACTCTATATATACTCTGTATATATATATATACAGATATATATAAATATATATATATACAGAATGCAATTAATGTCTCAGTTTCTTCACAAACTTCTGTCCTCTGCCCCCATTATCACTTCCACACCCATTGATTACCCGGCCAACTCCCCTGCTGTCTCTGAGAGCCTGATCATGCCACTGTTGCATCTCTGCATGTTGAATTAGGTTTGTCTGAAAGCTCTTGGCCCTCACAATCATCCTAATGCACAAGCATTGGCCATTACTGTCAGAGCCGTTACTGTTGCGTCCATACATTAAGCAGCCCCCACCTACCCAACTCCCTCATCCCCGATCAAATAATGTACATCTCGGGGCTTGACTGGTGTGTTCCCCATACAGTGTTAAATACTGAGCAAGTGGTTCACCTCTTTTATTAGCCGTAAAAGGGCTGTCAGACATATCTGACCCTCTTAGTGGCCAGGTCTTTTGATAATACATCAGAGTACTTGGGATGGGGTGGGGGACTGGGTGCCAAGTCTGTTAAGATTGTGATTGTAAAGATTGAGTTAACGTCAACAGTAGCTGTAAACTTGATGCTGAAGATCAGGTTCAAGGAGCTTTCCCTTAGCTTGAATCTGCAGTAATATATCGAATGATGACTGGTAGAGGAACAAAAGGGAGGAGTTCTGATGTTCTGAGCAGAAATAGAGAACAAAACAGAGCTGTAACCAGTGTTTATGATTAATCAAGCCAGAGGTACAGCCAGGTTCAATACTGTTATTGTGTGAGGTTTGACAGCAGGCCACCAAGCCGAGAAATATTAAAAGTTTAAACAATTATTTAAAGTGTCCTGCAGTCTTCATAAAGTACTACTTTGCAATTATGCATTACAGCACAGGACCTGTATGTGGAAAGAATAATTCACAATGGTCCAGTGATTCTGTACTTTACTGTATATTGTAGCTGCTTTCATAGTCTGCAGTACAGCTGAGGGTTGTGTTCACATGGGTGTTTGCATTCCTCAGATTTGGTCTTATATTGTTGGAGGTCACTAGTCTACAGTTACAGATTTTTTGTCTTAACAAACATATAGTAAAATGTCAGAAGTTTCCCAACTATGTTTCCCAGCTATGTGGGGTATCTGACGCCATGTGGAAAGTCTAGGGTTTTATTGTGGTTAGTTAAGTTGTTTAAAATATGTGAGCAACTTTCATCTGTGAATACTCTGTACATATAAATTATTATGTGTGCTTTTGTTTATACATGAATACAGGAATCTAATCATGTTATTGAATGTCTTGAATTAACTAGCGCCACAAGGGTGTTTTCAAAAAGTCTCAGTTTCATTGCCACTCCAAGTAAGGTGTAATTGAACATTTTATCCTCAAGCCATTTCCAGGCAGATGCAATTGCCAGTGTTGACACAACTGTTTACACTATAGTACTGCAAATTTACAAAGTTTGAGAAATTGTGCTGGTTTTGGCCAATTATTGCATAGATTCAGTTTGATTTTAAGCAGGTATGCTGTAGAGTCCACCTATAAATGTTTGTATGGAATTTGATATTTGTCTGTTTTGAGTTAAAAAATAATTAGGAGTGCTCTCTCGCACTGTCTCTCTCATATCATTATAGTTAAAGCTTTCTGTTACATTTCTCTTATATTCTGCTACATTGTCTGCTACAAGAACATCTGAATGGATTAAGTATGTAATAAAACATAAATAAAGTACATTTTAAAAATAAGCATTATTTGCTTCAAGTTTGGGCAAGAATGCATTGATTAGATCAATACTGCGGTGTTTCCTGGGATGTTTTTTATGTAGTATTAATGGTAGGTAAATGCTTTAAAAAAAATTAAAGCTATAATCAACCAAACCTAAATTAAGCCTGTGCACTTTCACAAAAGATTGCTATTGTGCTTGTAGTTTGCACTATATACACTTATGTTAAGACAATTACGACACCACAGTGTGATGATCTGTAAAGCTGCTTTGAAAATGATTTTCAAAAAGAGATATTTTGGTAACATTACCTACAAATTCACTGTTTATCAATACTTAAAAAGTAGTTGTTGTACTGTATACGTGTAGGTATGGGGTAGGATTAGGGAATGTACAATATGGTCAAACAGAATAAGGCATTAATATGTTCTTTATATTAAGTACTAGTAAACATCCTATATATAAGCTAATTGTCAAGGTCACGGAAAACGAACCCAGTCGCAGACAGCGTTTAAATTGCAACCACTTTATTTATAAAAACAAAACAACAACCCACGAGGGGGTAAAAACGAGAACAAAACAGGCAGTAACAAGAACTAAGGATGTCTCCAAAAACCGGAGCAAAAGTGAAACCAAAAACCGGGAAAAGACGGAGAACGAACACAGGACGAAAACACGGCAGGACAAGGACTCGGAAAGCTAGACAGGACTAGAAACAAGACACGACTCACAGCGCGGAAAAAAACACATCGGAAGCAGGACGAACCGGCACAAGACAGAAAACACGGGGGCATTAAATAGCACAAATTTAATGCCCCGCCGAGGCGGACCCAGGAACAGGGACAGGGACTGAGACAGGAGCTGGGAGCGCCGAAGCAGACCCAGGAATAGGGACACAGACAGGAGCTGGGAGCACCAAAGCGGACCAAGGAACAGGGACACAGACAGGAGGCGCGGACGCCGCTGCCGGGACACGGATAGGCGGCGCGGACGCCGCTGCCGGGACACAGACAGGAGGCGGGACAGAGAGCGCTTCCGGAACAGACACAGAGCCTGAATCTCCCGGAGGCTCGGGAACATACATCTCTGGGGTTTCAGACACGGCCACCGACATCTCCGGAGGCTTGGGCACGGGCATCTCCGGAGGCATGGGCACGGGCACAGACATCTCCGGAGGCATGGGCACGGGCATGGACATTTCTGGAGGCATGGGCATGGGCACTGACATCTCCGGGGGCATGGGCACGGGCATCTCTGGAGGCATGGGCACAGGCACAGACATCTCCGGAGGTATGGGCACAGGCCCTGGGGGAAGAGCAGACCTCCCCTTCCGCTTCTTCTTCCTGAAAGAAGCAGGCATAGAAGGCTCGAGCACAGGAGCAGACACAGGAGGCTCAAGCGACGGAGCAGACACAGGAGGCTCGAGCAATGGAGCAGACACAGGAGGCTCGAGCGACGGAACAGATACAGGAGGCTCGAGCGACGGAGCAGACAAAGTTCTCATTCACCTCCTTTACTGCTTCTTTTTTGCTTCATCCTTTTCTTGAAATAGTTATTGTCTGTAGGAAAGTTATGCAGCTGTATGTTTGTAAATTACTGCAACTACAAAATTTTAACCATAACTGCCTGATAAAGCCTGATAAAGAACAAAGTGATGTCCTGCAATAGTATGCTATTAAAGCATGCTAGATGTTGAGATGTGCTTATGCAGAAGTGATATCATGACAGCACAGGGCAGTTCAAATGATACAATTACAAACAAATGTTTATTTGGCATTCTCTGAGACAAAAGGAAAACCACATTATAATTTATTTTCTAAATGCTAACACACATCTAAAGAGACCTAAAATGATAGAGAATCTGTTCTGTCTACAAACATACAAAAATGCAATACTTAGAGCAAGTACTGGATGGAATCCATTGGCTAGCATAAGCAAACTGTCTTTTTACCCCAGAACAGAATTTGATATGTGTATGTTTCCTTCTCCTTTCACTTTTTCAATAGAGAAAGGGCCAGTTGCAGCAATTACAAGCCAACCTGAAAGACCTCAGTACATTACAACTCATATTTATTAATTTTCAAGCACCAAGAATTATACTACCAATCAAATGTTTAGACACACTTGGCCAAAATGTTTCCCATGATCTTTTATCTAAAGGCTTCTGCTTTAATTCTTGAGTTTAGTTTTCTAGGCAAATATAAACTGGGCCTATGTATGAATGTTAGTATAAAAATAATAATATTTAAAATGGGTGAGTAGCAATAAGGCAATAAGGTATTTATACAACCATAGGAAATGGATAACAATGTAGAAAAGTATTTTCTAACTGGGCATATTGTTCTAATAGGCATCTAAGGGGTAACTGGTGTAAAAGTCCTGGCCCTGTTTATTGCTCTGCAAGCATTTTTTTAATGGAAAGCTATTAAAAGAGTGATTTTATCATTAAACAAGGCATAAATATTGTCCTAGTGTCAATTGAGCTATATTAATCAATTTAATTATTCTGAATAGCAGTTTTGTGAATGACCCAACATTTTTTCAAAATATGTCTTTCTCAATTTATCATCCTCTACTGCCTATTTGCCTACTCTGAGAATTTAGTCCCTGTAGTGACTGTTTGCTTTGGAGGAAAATGCGATAGACTGATAACTGATATCAATATCAAGATCTTTTTTTATTGCTGCAGAAACCAACAACTTCAGAAACCTTAAGGGTAACTTAATTGTTGTGCTCAATTTTTTGTTGTTTTTCAGCAATCACACAAAAAATTCCAAAGCTCCATAAATAAAGCATCACTTCGAAAAAAAATATAGAAGCTACAGCTGAATAATATTTCTAAGCCAATTTAAATAAATAGGCTGATTGGTTAGAGTAATTGAAACACTCCAAACAGAAGTCATATGACTGAAACCTTAATACATTAATCATGCTCTAAACAATTTGGTCTGAAGAAAGCAATTGACTCAGTGGTTTCTTGATTGCTCTGAGTTCTGCATGTTCAATTGTTCTTGATGAAGTGAAAAGTGGACTGGTCATTTGTATAATAATCACATTCTCTTCTTTCTGTGACACTCTGGCTGTCATAATGAAATTCTTTTCAAGATTCAATCATGAAATGTTGAAAAGGCCAAAATAAGTGTTGACTAATGTTGTTTCCTGGTCAAAGTCAATGGCCACAGAACTCTGTTGAAGTCCCTGGCCACAATTAAAGAATATGTGTCATTTTACCCCATGTGTGGCACATTTTCCTTATCTCCACATGGGGGGGAGGCTGCAGTTATGATTAGCCTCATTATTCAAAGTCAATGTGGACTCAATGTGAGATTACAGCACCATATTTGCCTATCAGTGGCATTTTACTATATTTTCATATAGAACAGATCCAATGCACTAACTTGGCATTAAATAAAAACAAGGGTAATATGGCCTGCCATGGACCAGATGGAATCCTGTGCAGTCAGAGTTGTTCTTTAATCCCCATGTGGGTCATTTTTAGACATGCCACTCTCTGCACCTGCTCTGTCATAATAAGTTAATATATCACCTCCCTAATTTCTCTAAATACATATCATAAAGCTTGGCTGTAAAATGTGGACTTCTAAAGCCAGCCTGTAAAGAAGGAACACATAATGCAATAATGCCATTCATGAGCAGGCCCTAGCAAGAACCCATAAATTGTATTCTGGGGTTTCATTATAGAAATGTAGTCTGTGTATCTTTTGCACAAAACTTTTCACAAAAGTACTTTCCCAGTGTCTTGTATAAATTGTTTACTAATAGATAACAATTTGCCCTTCAACAAAGGCTTGTGAAAGGAGATGCAGAGACTGGGAAGGGTATAAGAAACAGTAATATCAGAAACTATAAACATTTATAAGGAGTGCTTGCTAAGCTTGCTTAAGTGTCCCTATTGCACATGCTTAGGTTTAAGGGGTTTGAACAATCCTCTATGCAATATAAGTGTATAACTCACCTTTTGCTACACTTTGCTACACTTCTTCTTGAGCAGGTAAGCATTTAGTGATTAGACCTATGGTATGATTTTTGTCCAGCAGATGATAAAATGGGAAAAGGGACTTTAAATAAAGGAGGAGCCGAAGGCACAATGTATCTATAGACAAGAATTCAAAGAACATTAGTAATCCCAGGGGAAAATTGCTTAATATCATAGAGAATTGGGTGTGTGCGTTTAGGTTAAGAAGCATCCACCCTACCAATCAAATAAAATAGCATCAAGTGTCAAATTTAGCAAAGGTATGCACCACTAAGATTTTCTTCAGAACATGTTTAGGTTATTACTCTAAAGTACACATTTGAACATTAACGTCTGAGTACAGGAGAATGCAAGACTTGCAAGTTTAAAATTTGTATTAAGTAACACAAAAAGTGTATTTGAAAAAGTTTGTGTGGCCTTTATGAATGAGTTTGGACTTTTTGACCACAGAGACCAAATGAGTCAGGGTTTCATCCTGCTTTTCTCCTGGTCTCAACAGTGTTGTATTTCCATCTAAATGTCTTTGATAATGGACCGTCCTTCTGAAAGTGGCATTTGTCTGGCTGTCTAATGAGGCCCTGGTGCTGTCAAAGCTTTAATACGTACCAGCCATTGCACTCTTAAGAGGACAGGACATCTAAGCCAGTCATTGGGACATTAGAGGGCTATATGTGTACTTGTGAGGAAAACAGACTCTGGATCTGCCCCAGGAATGGTGGTGTTTTTTACCTACACCCCTTACAACCACCAACATTTTAGGGTGTGTGTGTGTGTGTGTGTGTGTGTGTGTGTGTGTGTGTGTAAAAATATTCCAGATGTTGTCAGATGCTGTTAATAAATGGTGAGAAGCAACACCTATATGTATCTTCATTTTCATAAATGTATCAACTGCACCATTATCCTCCTTTAACTA
The DNA here is from genome assembly GCA_036877525.1 of Chromobotia macracanthus. Lineage (NCBI taxonomy): Eukaryota > Metazoa > Chordata > Actinopteri > Cypriniformes > Botiidae > Chromobotia > Chromobotia macracanthus. The sequence continues at coordinate 12,683,866 of JAZGTH010000004.1, read as the reverse complement.
TAAATTGAGTTAGAGTTCCTCCCTTATAATGTTTCCTGACTTCTTTCAGTCTTGCTCACAATCTGGTTTCTATGACTCTGAAGTTTCTAGCTAGTTTTAGTTTTTTCTAGTAGTTCTTCTTTCTCACTTTAAGGGACAGGCTCTGTTGTTGTATGTTGTGTGGTATGTGTCTGGACTGGTGGCACCTTGAAAGAGTTAGTAGGTGTATGACCATGTGTGTGTGTGTATGTTAGAGTGTGCCTGATGTGGAGTAATGACACATTCTGGCACTGTAATGAAGGCAGCAGGATATCCTCTGTCAAGGTTGCAGGTTAGCCCTGGCTAGATAAGGTATAATGAATGGACATAAGTTTATGTATATCTATCTGTGCCCTTCTGTGTCCTGTATGAGGAATTTGGGGGCTAATGTCAAAGTAGCTAACTACCATATGTATGAAGTCTGAGGTGTAAAGGCAACATGAAATCAAAATTATCCATATTTACTTTCTTAAAAATGGTTTGTGGTCTTATTGTGCAATTCATAATAATAATAATAATATTTTGTGATTTTATGCTTCTCCTCTAATTTGTGACTGATCAGTTTTAGATATGAGGCACAGTGTGTACAATCAGAATCTAATTATGGGTCTGAGTTTAAGGAACTTTAACCATAGCTGTTAGTTACAGCATAGAGACCCTTGTTAAAGTCTGAGGTGAATTCATGAAGCAGCAGTCTTGAGTGTGTATGGAGCAGAAGGATGTGTTTGATCTTACCTCAGTGTCGTTGTGTCTCCACTGCTCACATACATGACTGCCCTCTAGCTTCCAGACAAAACCTACTTCTCTTTCTATTGCTCTGTCTCTGTATCAGTTAATATCTATTAATCTGTTTTGCTTCCTCTGCTTCTGTTTGACTACATTGTGTGTAAAGCTCCTTATGTCAGACTGAAGATCGTATCATTGTGTTATTATGCTTATATTGTATACATTGTGGGGGGGGGCATAGTACACACACACACACAAAAGCTGGGCTGGCAACCAACACATTTGTAGGTTTATGAAATATTATCATAATACCCTTAAAAGCAAGACCCTTAAACCAGTGCATTTTACTAGCAAGGCTATATGCTTGTGTTGTGGATTATTAGTTGTGTGTTAGTTGTGTGCATTAAAATAAGCATTAAATAATATTAAATGTCTTAGCAACCTCATAGCAACACCCAAACTAATCACAACATAGCACCTAATAACTAGCCATTTGTCATGGCAGTCCACATAACGTTTTGTTAAAAGAATAGTATGTGGACTAAATGTCGTTGCAGTAAGCCTATGGACCTTTTCTTTGTCTTTACAGTTTGGGGTTAAAATTGGTTCATTAGAAATTAACTAAATAACTAGCCATGTTTTTGTCATAGTTGTTTCAAATGTAACCCTGCACCAGAAATTTACTCAGGTTTAGTTCTATCTGTTTAAGTTAGGTCTGTTCAGAAACAGTACATTTACAAATATAAGCACACACCCTCTTTCACATCAAAAAGGTATTTAAAGGTGAAGGATAAGAACTTTTTTCCTGTCACTGCACAGATCACCCAATCAATAAAACACTTCACAAGAAACCAAGCAAAACCCTATACAAGCTAAACATATACAGAAATGCTCTGACAGGCAACCAACTTTAAAGTGAAGTGAAAGTGACATATTTGTCAGATATGGTAACCCATACCTGTAACCTCTGCATTTAACCCATCAATGGCAAGGAGTAAACACACTGCAAGTCGTGAACACACACACACCCAGAGCAGTGGGCAGCAAACAGTGTTGGCCTCAAACTAGCAAATATGGTGTTTGCTAGTGTTATTAAATTAAATTACTGCAAATTATTATTATATATATATATATATATATATATATATATATATATATAGATATAGATAGATAGATAGATAGATAGATAGATAGATAGATAGATAGATAGATAGATAGATAGGATTATTAATATATTATAGGTACATGTAGGCCTGACTGCAGATGACTGCCTGACTGCCTGACTTTGCTCACCACATTCCTCATGCAGCAGTAGAGAATAGTCTGCAGTACACTGGACTGCATGAAAGAAAAAGTTCAATTCAGGGTCTGTCTTACAAAATCCTGCCAAGCTTCTGTACAAAATACACACACACACGCACAAAGACTTGTAACGTGTGCATGTCCTGTATTTTACTTTATATTTGTAACTTCCTGTTTTAGTTTTGTCCTAGTTGGAATTTGTAGTCCTGTATCTGTTGCCCTGCCCTAATTGTTCTCACCTGTCTTGTTATCCCTGATTAATTTGTCCATGTTTACTTTGTTCTTGGTCAGACATTGTTTTCATGTTTGTTGTTTGTTGCTGGTTTGGATTAAAGGAAGATTCATTTAAAATATATTATGACCGCTTATAGTAATTTTACCATTTTTGCAAACTGCTTGGTGGAATTAAGCACATGAGGTAATGGCACAACATGCCCAAAAATCTATTAATTGCCTATTATAGGAACATAGTATAGTATGAGGAACGTATATTCACTGTTAACTATAAATTTTCCCTCAAACTCCTAATTTCCTGCTTATTAATACTTTAGTAAGGTGTAATAGTTGTTGTAGCATTTAAAGCCGACTCAGACAGCATTCTTGGGGTGATTTGTACGTAGAAAAATCGTAGAAAAATCAGGTCCAGGACTTTGATCAGATTATCTTGTAATGAGGCATTTAAAGATCAAATCTTACATCTTCCAGTCTGTTCTGAGAAAAATCAGGGCTGCTCACGCGATCATATCAAAGATGTTGATATTTAGGATTTTAAACTGGGATGACTGCATCAGTAATACATAGGCTTATAGGCAACTAGTTAATTGTGAGAACTAGTCCCTATACCAAAGTGTTACCCATGTTTGTGCTAAAAACAAAAGACTTAATTTCAATATAGCACGATACATCCATTTATCACCTGCTTAAAATTAACTGTAGTTAATATTTAAGATAAAGGGTAGTATAACTGTTTACATTTTCCCTGTAAGAGAGGAAACTATTTTACAGGCAACCCTTTCAGTCAGTCAGTGGCCAATCACCTTCGAGTAGCAGGAAAACACGCTCATTGGCCCAAGAAGGAAACGTCAGTAAGCATTGGGCAAAGGAGTTGCAGAGGATCGGCTATCAATCACTGCATCGGAGAGTAGGCTGCTGTCCTCTGAGCTGACAGCCATGCTTGCCCGGGCAGCCAATCTTTTGGGCAGCCATTGGACTAGATTGGAACCCTGAGTGCAGTGACCCTGGGATGAGTGGCCTGGAGTCCAGAGGGACTGTTCGTTTTCAGGAGGTGGTGACCATACCGCTCCTTCCCAGAGATGGGCCCGGTGGAAAATCTTTTGTTTTCTTTTGTTCTGCCACCAGGCCACAACATTGCCTCCTCACACGCCTCCCGCCATCTCTGGCACCACTCCAGGCATAGCTGTTGTCCTCCTGGTACTATTCCCACGGCTAGCATTCCCCAGCCCATCCCATTGGCTCCTGATGATCAAACTCGGCTATGTGATTCAGTTAAAAGAAGATTGGTTTGCAGCAATCGACCTGAAGGATGCATACTTTCATGTCTCTATTCTGTCTCGACATTTTCCATTTCTTCAGTTTCCTTTCGAGGGTCGGGCAAATCACTATAAGGTCCTTCCCTTTCGGGCTTTTCTCCCCTTTGTCTCCCTGCATCTTCACCAAAGTTTCGGAGGCCGTCCCTGCAATGCTAAGGGAAGTGGCTGTTCACATCCTCAACTGCCTTGACGAATGGTTCATTTTGGCCCACTCTCAGGAGCAGTTGTGCGAACACAGGACCTGGTGCTCCAGCGTCTCCATTACCTCCTTTAGGGAACAAGGGTTACATATGTAACTGAGACGCATGCTTTCTCTTCACCTGGTGACAAAAACCCTTCCTGTGGCACACATGGCACATGTGTGTTTGTATTAGCCTGTTTGTATCAGTTCCTAATTCCTGATGGGAGTAAATGGGCTCCTAAAATGCCACTGAGGGGCTCCTTAAGCCTAAAGCAGAATCGAGAACTGCCCGTGTGAAATTTGACCCTTGAAACACCTGTGAGAGCAGAGAAAGGGATATGAGGTCACCCCATGATTTGAGATGAAATCATATTGATCTCAAATCATATCTGATATCTAGTTTCATTGTGTTAATTTGGCTTTTGATTACTCTATGATCCAACAAAAAAAGCTACTTGGTGTTACTGTGACATCAAAGCGACATTTAGAACTAGACTAAATTTGATAAATTGCTAAATTTGCTTTGATGTTAGAATGCTAATTCTAGGCCATGAGGGTGTTCTTGTGTGGTTGCTAAGCCATTTTTTAGCATGTTGCTGTGCAGTTGTGCTAGGAATGTTTTGATTTTATAGGTAATGAAGTTTTCTTTAGTGGTGCTAGGTGGCTGCTAACTGTATGATCATTTAGAAAACGTTTCTCAGTTAGCTGCACAATTTAAGCTATTATTCATATCTTTAGTGCAAACAATTATGTATGACAAGGTTAGCACTTTGTTTGTGTACAGTATGTTATTTATACACTATATATTCTATTGTTTAACCTCTTGAATAACTACAGTTCTAACACATTTAAATACATTTTACATTATACTTTTACATTATATTCATTTAGCAGATGCTTACCAAAGGAATTCAGCAGAATATCCTCTACTAATCACATAGCAATCTGTAACTTGTTATCTTTTGAAAAATAATAAGAAAGATCAGTGCAAGTAAAGCTTTAAAATCTGATTTTGCAGACAACTTTTAGCGTAAAGAGCACACTACAGTTCTTCCCATTCTGACTGTTAATGTGCTTGAGTTTAATCACATAACTGATGTTGTGTCCTTACATGGGCCAAAAGACAGATTTATTAGCAGAGGTTTGCACTACTGTGTGAAAATTCTTTTTGACTTGATTGCAGTACACACAAAATTATTTTATGCAACTCTGTGAGCTCATGGAGAATATTTGGTGAAACCCTACTTAATTTTAATATATTTGAGGATGCTCTGTATCACAGAGGCATGATGCGACAAAGGCTTTGTTTTAAATTCTATGATTTCACTCAGTAAATTTAAATAAGGGTGCATATCGCCTTCCGCAAAGATTTTAAAGGAATAGTGTGAAGATTTTCCCAAAAAGTTTTAACACTGTGGCTCTGTGTTACCTTCAAAACACATTGCTTTGAGCTTCTGAACGGCCCAAAAGCAACATTGTCTTTAACTGATGACATAAGTTTAAGGTGGGGACATTTGGTTAGGACTGATCGCAAAACCTAGTTGCTCTCTCATGCTGGCCACCATATTGAGATCACATGATCAGTCCAAAACAACTTATGTGAAGTAATTTGAAGAGCATATTTCTACAATGGTATTTGTTATGCCCCCGTGGACGCATTTGTGGTGTATGAGGGGATGTTGGAGGACCCCGTCCACTGCACCACCGCTGAGGGTGAGTTTGTTTTGGATTCTGGAGATTCTATTGATTGTGACTCAAAGATTCTCATTCCTGTGGTTTCTAATGAACTGTTAACCTTGGGGGAAATTCCACCCAACCTCCCTATCCTGCCTCCTCTCATGCCTGTGTGTCCTCTATTTCCTGTGTTGCCGGAGCTTGTCTGCCCCTCTACTCTTTCTCAGTCTGCCAGCGGGGTCGTGGATTCTCTGCGGGCCTGCCAGTCTCCTGCTCCATCCATGTCAAGGCTGAAAGACCCCTTGAATCCGCCTTACGACCCCTCGGATTCACCTTCGCCCGTCTGTCTACAGCTCCACCTGGCTCCCTCGTCCCTCCGGTCTTGCCCTGGTCAGTCGTCAACCCGCCATCGCTTCAGGACTATACTCCTTTGGCTACACCTTGTTGCTCCATCGCCATCAGTCGGTCCCATGGAGTCATCGGTCTCTCCTCCACCATGGTTCCTTCCTCCATCTGCTCCACCGTGGGTTATCCGGTCAGCGGTCTGCTGGTCTCTCCTGTCTCGGCCCTGGCTCCTCCCTCCGTCATCGCCGCTTCCTTCCTCACTTCAGGAGCTGCTCACAGGAGGGGGGCTATGATACAATGGAGGCTCCCGCACCATCAGAGGGAGCCATCACCTGAATACCGAATTACATTTCCCATAATGCCCTGTGCCTCAGACAGATTGCATTCACACCTGTTCCCAATTTACTCTGTGTATTTAAACCCCAGACTCACATGTGCTCTGGACAAAGTCTTGTTTTGCCCTGGCAACAAAGCGTTTTTCATTGTTCCTGGAGTTCCTGTGGTTTTGTTCTTGGACTGTTTACTCTGTTTTTTCCCCTGTTTGCTGCCTGCCTCGATTTTTGGACTGTCCTGGATTCTATGATTGTTTGCTGCCTGCCTCGACCCTAGCCTGTTCTTCGTTTACGTTTTTGCCTTGCCTTTTATTACCCTGTTTGTTGTGTTTGACTCTGCCTGCCTGTCTTGTAATAAATATGCTGCAAATGGATCCCCTTGTGCCGCACTCATCATTACAGTATTAGTAAACAGAAACATTTTAAATTTTGCATGACGCTGCATCTATCCACTGCATCCACTAGAAAACTTCAGCACCATTGTCATAAAACAACAAAAAAAATTACGCTTTCTATCCCCAGACACGACAAACTATAAACAACATTATTACTTCACACTGAATTTCAGATGAATTTGTCCTGCATCCTGTATCATTATTGCTGACTGTCGCTATCTGTTAGTATGGTTGAATAACATCATTAAAAATGCATTGTTTTTCTGTTTGCTTTAGGTGATGGAAAACATGGGCAATGTAAAGTTTTGTCTGGATGGAGCTCTGGAGGTCAGTGGCAGCTGGCTCAAATACGTTCGGATAGCCTCTTCGCACCAGGAGCACAACCTGGCTATATGTCACTTAGATGGAGATCAGGTGAGCACATTCATTTATTTACCTTTTCTGTCAGCCTCACTCTCTCTTGCACTCATTCATTGTCAGCTCTTATTTTGGTCCTGGTAAGAATCAGCGTGTTTAAGTGCAATAAACTATGCACAACAAAACAGCATTTTCAAACAATACCTTATTACTATTTACCCACAGTGTGTTTCTGCTTATTTTTACTATAAATCAGATTAGGTTAACCTTATGTACAGTTATGTACATACAGTTATGTACATCTGTGTTGTTGTCTGTTTCTGGCCAAAATAACTTACAATTAACTATCTCCAATTTACATTTACATTTACATTTGTTCTTTTAGCAGATGCTTTAATCCAAAGCAATTTACAAAGAGAAAGAGAGCATTTAACATTTTGTCCTAGGAACCAAAAAGCCTAGCCTACAAAGCTGCATTTACAAGTAGGAATAGTTCTGATGCTAGGGACAGGATGAACAGTAGAAGACAGGTATTTATTTATTTTTTAACTGTTTTAGGGATTAGTCAGGTGTCTGTGAAACAGGTGTGTTTTAAGTTGTTTTAAGTTGTAACTTTTGAGCAAACAATTGCCATTTTGAGCCATTCAACTGAAAGTCCTGTGAGAAGTTTGAGGAGACAGTCAGCACATCACCACCTAGACAGTAGATTTAACAGCTTAATGTTTGATGATAGCAGTTTCCTGTCTTTGTCAAAGGAAGTGTCTCAGAAGTGTCATATTACAAAGTTAATTTGGACACTCTTGAACATTGTGCTCACATGCCTCCAGTGATTGAGTTCTCTAAAAAGCATTTGTCCAGTTTATGATAGAATGTCTGATCTCTCATAAAGATGAAAAATTATATTCATTATATGAACTTGCTGGAGCAATGTTCTTGCTGGAGTGTATGTCCTGCAAGAAAGATTATTGTTTCTTTACTCTTTGGGGGGCTTTGTTCAATCAAATCAGGTGTTAATTAAACTGGTAGTTTTAATCTTTGTGTAGTAATTGTTGTTGAGTGTGGAGTATTTCTTATGTATTTCCTATCTGTATATAACTATATATGTTTTATCTAACTGATTATTAATAAGAACTGCCCTGTGTTTGTATACTGTGTGTGCAAGCATCAAGAGGTCCTCTGTGGAATATACTGACTACTCTTTCTCATACAATAAAAATTAATGAAAGTAATTGCCCCTGAGCTCAAATAAATGACTTAAAATTTCATAAACATATCATAAAAGTACTCAATACAACTGTACATATACAGTAAATGTACTGAACTGTACATTTAAATATGCTGTTTGTTTAGGTGGTTGGGCATATGCCTGAGTGCATATCAAGAGAATGTTTTCCCCATTATTATTTTACCATTTTTAGGCAGTTTGACTCTCTTAAACCAAGCTGACAGACTCACAGGCTAAGCCAAAGTCTTGAGCTTTTGTCTGTTGACTAATGGAGCAACTGATGTGGCCACTATAGTTTAAAGGCTGACACATAAAACACAAGACTAACAAACAGGGAAGGACAGGAGGAAAACCAGAGCAAGTAAGACTGACAACCACCAATTGACTTCAACTTCATAACCCAATCAATAAAGTCCTTTCTCTTTGGCCACCACTGGGCCCATAGAATAATATCTCCAGGTAAAATTGCTCTATTAAATAAATGGCTCCTTTTTCATTTTTTAGGGTGCTTAGTTGTTTCTTCCATCTATTACCCTTTTCTGTCTTTTGTACACATTTAAGTCAGGACAACAGTGTATTATTTGTTTAGAACAACACAATGCGAACGACACAATACAAAAATACATAATTCATCGAACTTTGTACTTTGCCATTCTATTAGAGCATGCACAATGCATGAGCCATATGAAAATATGCACATGGCCAGAAAATTCTGATGTGCCAGTAACCTTTAAAAATTCAACCTGGATAACTTATTTACTTGTTTACATATTTGTCTTTTGTGTTCAGGCCCTTGACAACATGCCTTAAGTGACTATTAGTGTTGCTTTGACTAGTATCATCAAGGGTGTGATTAATTTTTCCAATTAATTTTTGACATTGCAAACCTAACTTTGAAAGTGAAAACTGGTGAATCAATCACAGCTGTCAGTTACTTTTTTGGAGCTAAGTAAAGCAAATAGATGTAAAGATACATTTTGGTGTACGTAGGGTTTGTTTTCAAAGAATGGTTTGGAATACAAAATTCCTCTAATTGACATTGTCTCTCTGCATGGTGAATGTGAAGAGCAGACTATGTATCCTGACACAATAGAAACGGAGCTGGTGGATGTATTCTTGCTTTTGCACAATGCCATGGTCCATTTAGCAAGGCTGTTGACCTCTGACTCCCTTCCCTCATTTTTCAAGATGCACTTAAACTGTTTGTCAAATTAATTCAAGTGCACAACCAGATCTGCCTTGCCATAGCCTACTGTTTCTGAGGGGTTAAGGACTCGTACATTCATACACATAAATCCCTTTGCAAATGACTATATGACTAAATAATCAATATCAATCAGAATTAAATAATTATGTAAATAAAATTTTAAATATTTTTTCGCCATTGTTTTTAACATGACATTTTCATTGGCATAGTAGTTGTCATCTTTTAGCACTATTATGACAATGATAATCACACCTAAACAGTCTTTATTAAATTACATATTATCCACTGTTCTATTAATGTTGTATAAGTTTAGATGTTTGCTAGAGAGACATTTGTAATAAGTCAGGAAAAATAGTTTTTATATTTTTTAAAAACTAATTGGCATTGGTTTTGTCATTTTATCAAAATGTTGCCAAAGACAGTTTATTTTGTTTCTTGTATCTTGTCAGATTTACACATTTAAATGGCAACACACAAGCACACAAATTTTATATTTTACTAATTTTCATATGTGTATATTCTTGCACATGTGTATCTATGTGTGTGACAGACAAGACAATTACTAACACTTAAACGATAAATGATGATGTATTAACCCCTAACACTAGAAAACATTGTGAGGAGGTCCAGATGGTCCTCTCAGTGCTGTCACTGAGATTGAAATTTACTACAGAGACAGCTTAGCTTTAGCAGTTAAAGGAACACAACAGCATGCACACAGAGCAAATAAAATGCAATTTTAGTGCTTATTTGTTTAGCTATGTTGTTGTTTAGTAAATATAGTTCGTTTAGAACATACAGCATTGTTTTTAAAACAGTTGTATGCAGGTTAATTATATAGTATATATATGTAATAGCTATGAGAGGAATATGCTAAATGTAACACAAGGATATAATTCTATAATTTTAGAATAGTATTTTTTATATACTTAATATTTTTTATTTTTTATATTTAATATTATAAGATCTGTACTCTAATGTGCCCAGAAAAAAATGTGAATTAGTGGAATAAGTTGGTTTTCTAATCTAATTACAACAATAGACAAACACAATATGCCTAAGATAACAACACACAATTATAATTTTTTATGTCTTTATTAAAAACATTCCATTAAACATTCACAGTGCTGTGAAAAAAGTGAGAAGGTAGCAATCCTGATTCTTGATGGATCATGCTACCTTCTTGAGCAACTGTCTTTAGTGTGAAAGGAATCACAAAATCAAAAAAGAAGATATTGCTGGAAAAGAAAAAATGTGCAGAACCTGGGGTTTTTTTCTGAAAAATAGGGGGCAGTTTAACTGCCCAGAACAAATAAGGACTCATAAATAACTATAACACAGATCAAGATTATCCAGGTAACAACAAAGTAGTCACATACAAATACAACTTTATTAACACCACTGTGAATGTTTAATGAGATCAATGAATGTTCAATAAACACAAATTATAATTGTTTGTGTGTTGTTATAGCTTAAGCACATCATATTTTGTCTGTACTTGTGATTTTAAAAAGATCAGGTGGCATTTTATGGTACATTAATGCAGAAAAAAATGATTGCAAGACAAACAAATACCTAAGTCCGCAATAAACTAATCTATAACATAATTCATAATATCATTTTTTCCTTTCTGTGCTGTTTATCTTCATGAGTAAATAAACCAGATATTTCACAAAATATATGCCTTAAATCTGCAATGCTTTAATCTGCAGTTTTTTCTTGATTTTTTAGTCATAATATTCTGTATGGCCTGTTCCTACCTGTTCACTTGACCTGCTTTGTTATTTTCCATTATATCTATTATATCAAATATCATATCATATTTAAACTAAAAGATATGGTAAATCAGTCTTTAAGACATCTTATTGTGTCACAGTGACTGGGTTGGAGGGCAAGCGATATATACACTTGATATAATAATTGATATACTGAAAACCGCATTTTTGCGGCCCTGGCTTGAAATTTATCATTCTTATATTCGCCAGTTCCTTTATATTTAGCAATAGGCTATAAATAGAAAGCGCGGGGTGAGTTGTCTAATCTCAGGGAGTCAGACAAAGTCAGACAATAACAACTCATTATAAGTTATCAGTAACATTAGCTCAGCAAGTTATTTATATACATTTTTCGTTTAAATTAAATCAGTAAGCCATTATTTTGATTTCCTTAGTTTCCTTTATGATGTTATCTAAACGCAGTCAAGCAAATGAGAAACTAACCCTCTATTGAAAATATGTGATGATCATTGTATTTCGTTCACTTGAATGATATGAAGTTATTATATAGATATAAATATAAAAACGATATAGATATAAAAACAATGAATTTAACAATGAAACCATTTTTAAATTATGTATTAAAATCGATTAAGGGAAAAGAACCCACAACTCTCTCACAAAAGTGTGAGCTCAGCTTTATATTATTCCAGTATAATATAAACTCCCTCACATTTCTGGTATTCATATATATATATATATATATATATATCATATTTACATTTATGCATTTGGCAGACGCTTTTATCCAAAGCGACTTACAGTGCATTTAAGTTATACATTTTCTTAGTACATGTACTCCCTGGGATTGAACCCACAACCTTTTGCGCTGTTAACGCAATGCTCTACCACTGAGCTACAGGAGAACTTATGTATATGTGTATGTGTGTGTGTGTGTGTGTGTGTGTGTGTGTGTGTGCGTGTGTGTGCGCATGCATACGCATACATAAGGTCTATATATATATAGACATGTCTATTTGACTGTATATATATAGACATGTCTATAAAATATATATATATATATATCTGTCAGTCTCTCTGGCGTTTCTGTTAATAAATGTGTTTTCAGCTAAATGTGTGAACTATTAAAGGTTTGACCAGCAAGTAAATGCAATTTGTTTAAATTGGCTAAGAAACGATTCTAGAATGCAGTAAGTATTACGCTGGTTTAAAGCGTAATGCAAAACGTCTCAGTACATGGGTCGCGCTCAGTCCAACACATGATGTATTTTGTAACGTTTTCATTAGTCGAAAAGATACATTTTTCAGCGGCGGTCAGATGAGAAGAGGACATGGGCAGGGGCTCAATCATTTTGGTTGGAGATAAGAGAGGAGGAGTGGCCGACAGAGAGAATCACTAATGAGCGCGACTCACCTCATCAAAGACGAGCGTGTACGCACTCTCGCTCTCTCTCGCTCTCTCTCTCTCTCTGGCGCTGCTGTTGAGCACAGTATCAAGATACTATGGGTTGCGTGGTGAACTCTACGGGACCAGAACTGTTATTACAACTGGAGCCTTTGAGATCCACTGCTCAACAACTTGCCCAACTTTATCAACTCTCGGGGGAAAAAAAGGTCAGGCATGCGTTTACCTTCGTTTAATTGTAAATATGCAATAATAATAATATTTAATAATAGCTCTGTAATGCGTTGGCCACCCCCTCTTGAGCGGCGAGGAGAATGGCCGGGCCTACTTTGTAACACACATTAGAGTTGTCACAACATTAGAACTCTCAGATGAAGTTTGTGCAGGTTTGTAGTTCTTAGCTATATATCTTCATTTCGGCCCCAAACAGTGGCTGTTGCCTAGTTCTGAGCGCCCTCATGAGGGAGTAACTGGTACTGTCAAAGTCCAGTGTGTGACGTCTTCATTTAGAAGCGGATCTTTTCTATCTTTTCTATTTTCTATATTTTTTTTACTTAAGTTTAAGTTAACTTATTGCTGTTATGTACTATTTACTATATAATTTAATATAAATTAAATTATTAAAGTCGCGTATATTTATGTTAAAACACAACGAAGACGTTCATAAACAGATGTTATTGATCAATAAGCACTTTGAGGTTTTAATTTATAGTTTAAATTTAAACTTAAAAATTTAAGTAATTTTGATAAAACTATTTGGGTAGGTGTAATTTACTGATTTAGTGTTGCAATTGTAATTATTACACTGAAATTATTTTAGCAGTTGTGGCTTTGTATTTTAAAAAATCTTAACGTGTTTAGTGTATATTTATTAAATTTATTGCACATGAAAAACACGTCATCACATGAAACACTTTGGTATTAGCTAACATATTGTCTAATGTGTTTTGAAATGTTATATGTGCTTTGTGTTTATTAAATTGCTGAATGTTCTGTTTGACCTCTTCTTGTGATTGTTCACTTTGTATGTGTGTTAATCCACAAAAACACCCATCTGATATTTGTATTGCCTTTAGTTGATATTTTTAAAACATAGCCCAACCTCTGAAATGTAGGTCTATGGGTTATAATAATGTAGAAATACTGTAATTTAGGGACGTTTTGAAAAAAATCTAAAAATCTTATATATTTTTTCTTTCTCTATGCAGATCTATTATAAAGCTATTAGAGATATTGAAATAGGGGAGGAGTTACTGGTTTACATCAAGGACAGAGTTTTCCCCGAGGGCCCAATGGCACCGAACATGGAAGGTGAGATTAATGCAAGTAATTAGGTACTATTTTAAATAAACCAGCACAGACCACACTCATTCATCCTCTCCAACTATTATGGTATATGTGGCTCATTTTACATGTCTTCTTGTTATGCAAAAGGATATGCAAGAAATATTACTCACAATTTCGACAAGTAGGTATTAGGACTACTTCTGACTAAGAAAAGATTGGAAATGGCTAAGCAGTTTCATAGACATTTGTAAACATGCCAGCTAATTTCAAGATGATCTGATGGCAGTCATTCTTACATGCTAAATGTTTTATCTGATAGAGACTTTTCAGAGTCTTCAGATCTGATTGCCAAAAATGCTAAAACAGGTATACCAAAAGATGCATCCAGGAGCTTGAGGGGTCTTCGGGGGACCTCAGCTATGCTTGCAGATTAGCTGCTAAACTGCACATAATTGTGTTCCCCTGCAAAAAATCTTTCCAAAAGCTTTTATTTTTCCATTCTTTGTCTTTTTTACAACATAAACGGTGCAACATTATCGCATAGGAGTGTTACCTGATGGGACGGAGAGATAATGTCACAAAATAGTTTTATGGTTTTGACTTTCTCTTATCTTTGGAGCCATTGTACTTTATTTTATGTTTTTCTGTTTGAAAATGATCTTTGCAACAGTTTGCTAAGAAACTGTGTGATGCTATCCCTGTAGAGGAGCAGATGTACCGCTGTGAGCACTGTGACGAGCTCTTGACCTCAAAGCTGGAGTTAAGGCAACATCAAAAATACTCCTGCAGTAGCAGCAACTCCATCTTTGATTCGCTAGGTGAAGACTTTAAACAGGAGCATGAGGACAGTGATGAGCCAGTGCATGAATGTAAAGACTGTGAAAAGATCTTTCCTAGCGAGTACAGGTATGTGCCAGCAAAAGTCACCTAAATAGTCACTGAACTTAACACTACCAAAATTGGCAACCCAACCTTGCTTGTCGTACTAAAATAAACAAAATTGTCCCTAAAGTCAAACATTGACATTTATGAATGATTCTGTGAAGTACATATGCCTGACAACATGCAAAATGATTAATAAATTACTCTGATAAAGAAAAGGTCAAGCTGCATTCTTGTTGCAAATGACCTTGTATTTGATGTGGTGTGCTGTATTTTATGTTACACAAAATGTCACTGTCACACAAATTGTCCATGTTAAAACATAATCAATTTTATTTATTTTGCTGTTTGGTCTTATTTTCTTCTACCATCATTTTGATCTCTATGTAAACTTATCTGCAGTCTATTTTTTGTGCTGTGACTTATCAGCTGAGAATCATGAGCATGAGTATAGTGTGGGAATCACTAATATGATGGTTGAATTTAAAATCTTTGCGATCTTTTTTTACATTTTATGTGGTTTTAGTCTTGGGCAGCATATGATTATACACACAGAGGAGAGAGAGTATAAGTGTGACCAGTGCCCCAAAGCCTTCAACTGGAAATCCAACCTCATTCGCCATCAGATGTCACATGACAGTGGCAAGCGGTTTGAGTGTGAAAACTGTGATAAGGTAGACTATACTGACCTACTGAAATACTAATATTTTATACAGTATTAGTTCATACATTGAGTTGATTGAGTTGATTTCAATGTGTCCATGTACTTATTAACATATTTTCTATTTTTTTTAGAAAAAAGATTCTATTTTTTTTAGATTAATATAAATGTATCAGAGAAAGATTATGTACCCATGTCCTCTTAAACAACTGAAACTCTGATTCTCATCTCATCTCACTTCAATTTTATTTTTGTGCACTTTTTTACAATGTTGCATTGTTTCAAAGCAGCTTTATATACAATTAAAAAATTGTTAGATCATTTAGTCAATTAACATGACAGATGATAGGTATCAAATTAAGTAAGATATGTCATTCCAGCTTACATGGAGATGGCTCTAAGAAAGTAGATAAAATTTTACAAAACAGGAGTATAATGTATTTGCAACAATACCATTACATTTCAGAACATTGCATAATGAAATAGAGATTACTTGTCATATTTGTGTCTATTTTTCAGGTGTTCACAGACCCCAGCAACCTCCAGCGCCACATCCGTTCTCAGCATGTCGGTGCCCGAGCCCACACCTGCTCTGAATGTGGCAAGACCTTTGCCACGTCCTCAGGACTCAAGCAGCACAAGCACATACACAGCAGTGTCAAGCCTTTCATCTGTAAGTCTGAGCAGTCTTGTCTAAGCCTCAGATACAATTTCCAGTGTCCAAAGATCTCCCGGCTAGCTCCACCCCAAGATTGTGACAGCTGTTGTTTTATAGGTCAGAGAATCTAAATGAAATTCTAGTAATATTCTTTGTTTTGTTCTACATTTTTCTGTTGTGCTATCTGATCACTTTTTTAATTACTCCATTTTACCTTTCTTCTTTTTTGTTACTCTGTATTATCTTTTGAGGGACCATAAGTTTTGTATATGCCCAAGGCACATTTACAGTTAAATTGCTAAATGTCTCTGCTGCTCTCTTACCAACACCCAGAAAACACCATCTATCTTTTTGCTTTGTTTCACAATGTTCTATGTGCAATGTCCGAATGCATGTATGCTGTAACAGTGTACATGTATTTATATGTATAGAAGATTCACTGAAGTAGTTCTGATATTGAAGAAATTATTCACCCATAATTTAATATTCTATCGCTATTACATACATCATTCCAAACCCCTATGACTGCTACAGCCAGATAAACAAAGGTGAACTTGTGAACTAGATCATTCTGGTTTATGGAAAAATCTCAAAATTAGTGTACAAATTAGATGTCATAAATCATTGCTACTTCTCATGAACATGCCAAGAAAAGCCATGAGCACAAAACTATTGTAAGATTTCTGAATAGAATATGTAATATATAATATATATATATATATTAATATATATAAATACTTTTATAAGATGATCTTTGACGCTAGGTAGCCCTAAGTCATGATTCTCTTACAGTAGAGTATATGGAAAACAATGCCAGGCTGTTTTTAAGAAATTCACCTTTGGTGTTCCACAGAAAAGAGAAAGCCTTATATGAAATGCCAAGAGGGCAAATACATAATCACAGAATTGTTTTTAATGAACTATTCCTTTAAAGGAGAACCCAATTTTTAATAGCTGTTAATATGCTAATTCATTAATACATTGGATTTTTTTGTTTAAGATTGCAAAAAAGAGTAGGGTTCAATGAGAACAGTGTTCTGTAATATGGATCTAATTAACAGCATGCACAGCTCATCTAATCAGATGCTGGATTTGAATTAAAACAAGATTTATCAAATATGTTAATACAATTAACCAGGCGTATGTGTTCTCCCAGGTGAAGTGTGTCACAAATCGTATACCCAGTTCTCAAACCTGTGCCGTCACAAGCGGATGCATGCAGACTGTCGCACCCAGATTAAGTGTAAAGACTGTGGCCAAATGTTCAGCACTACCTCCTCCCTCAACAAGCATCGGCGCTTCTGTGAGGGCAAGAACCATTATAATCACAGAGGTATATTCACAGCAGGAATACCAATTACCTCCAGTCCTATCCTAGGCAAGTCCAAGTCTCATCCTGGCCTGAACCATGGTGGTCTTTGCTTTCGTGAATACTTCCCCTCTAGGCCCCATCACACGGGGCTGCCCTTTTCCCAAGCACCCCCTACATTTTCAGCTATTTCTCATGGCTTTCCAGGGATCTTTCCTCCATCAGTATATGCTAGGCCACCATTGTTACCTCCAAGTCCACTTCTACAGAGTCCACTTAGTAGAAAAGATGGGCTCCCTCCTCTTGATGCTCCTACTTTTTCTGTGGTCTCATCTATGAACAACAGCAATGGCAACATTGGGAGTGGTCTAAGCAGCCAGTCAGGAGAGAACCTAGAGTTCAAAACAGACTTGTCATTGCCAGACAACAAAAATAAACTCAAGATGAATGACTTGTCTGATGGTAGTGACTTGGAAGATGTTAACACATCTAGCAGCACAGATCTAGACACAACCACTGGTACAGTGTCTGGCTCCGACCTTGATAGTGAGGCAGAGAGTGAACGGGACAAGAGCAGAAGGAAACCAGTGCAGGAGAGCAAGCAGGACAAGGTCAGCAGCAGTTCAGTGTCTGTCTCCATTACAGGGAACCTACCTTATAAACACCATTTTCTCTCCTCCCAGCATTCCTTTTTTCCACCACCAGATGATCAAGCATTTCCACCTTCTGGTGCCACCACTGACTCCATTAAAGCCATTGCCTCCATTGCTGAAAAGTATTTTGGCCCAGGTTTAATGGGCTTGCAGGAAAAGAAAATGGGCTCCTTGAACTACCATTCCATGTTCCCATTCCAGTTTCTGCCTAACTTCCCACATTCCTTGTACACATTCACAGAAAAAACACTTAATACTGGCATGTTCTTCAAACCTGAGCCCAAATCCCCTCATGAACACCTAGAGAAATTAACTACAGCCACTGGTGTAGATTCACCATTCGACCTAACCATCAAACCCAAGGAGGTTAAGCCTCTTCCTCAAATTCCCATTAAACTAGCCTTGCCATCTAATGTGCTTCTGAACCCTAGCGAGGAACAACCTCTGGACCTCAGTATAGGCAGTCGAAGCCGAGCAAACCAAAATGGTGGCACACCTGAACACCACATAAATCAAGTCTATGGCACAAACTGCAAAGCAGCAGCTAAAGATGATATCCCAGCACTTACTCAGTCTCAAATGCCTCAGCAGCAAGCACCCATGCCCCAGCCACCTCCACCCCAGCAACAGACATCACTGCACTACGGCAAGCCCTCGCCATTTTTCATGGACCCTATTTACAGGTATTTTAACCCAAGTATTGTAAGACCCAACTAATTGTGATCTAAGATAGACGGAGCAAGAATAGCTGATCATGTGTTAAAATGTGCAAGTTGTAGCATTTGTGTCCAGCAGGTTTAGAATCAACCTTCGTTTGTATGTAACCCTTGGCGTTGTTGTCCAGCAGGGTGGAGAAGAGGAAGCTAACAGACCCAGTGAGAGCTCTAAAGGAGAGGTACCTGAAGCCTGCACCATTACTTTTCCATCCTCAGGTATTCTTTGTATTTGCTTGCTTCACTTGCACATTGCTGAAGTATACTGTATTTGTTTTGATAATTTCAGCGGTGGAAGACCAAAACACTTTTTACAGTGTTCTCTTCCTCTGGTTTTTGATGAGGTGCTGCATGCTCCAGAATGCAGTGCATTCAAATTTCCTTATTGTTTGCTTTGAAAAGAACCTCTATTGTTTGTGCTACTATTTTAAACCTTTCCCACCTTTAATGGCGACAACAATAATAGTAACAATGGCCTTTTAAATTTAAACAAATTATGCCACATACTTTTTAAGTGGACTATTGTCTCTAAGAAATTCTCAGTTGCATCCCACCGCTAATAACTTCCTAGCATTTCTGCATATCTTTTTTGCTCTGGCTCTGGAAAATTAGTTTAGGAATCAGATGTCATAAATCATTGATACTTCTCAAACATTTGTTATAAGAAAAAATAAATGTGCTGCCACAAAACAGAGATTTTTGAGAAACCCTTATCTATATTGCTCTTTTCAGCAACCCCTATTCAAGCAAATCTTTTTATTCTCACTTTTCTAGGTGGTATGACAACTAGTCAAATCTATCCATCTACAGTGTTTGTCTGCCTTATTGTTTTTCTGATAGTCCCTCTGTCTGCCCTGTTTAAATACAGGTCCTGTACAGTATTAATTTTTCTTGAAGGAACTGCACATCTGTTTTTTCATTTATTCAAGTATTTTTATTTAATAATTTACTCACCCTCAAATCAGTCAAAGTCCATATGAGTTTTCTATGAAACACAAAAGAAACTTTGATGAATATCCGGTTGTGTGAATTGTTCAAAATGACAGCACATTATGACTCCTGTTTACTCCTAAAGCACTCTAGAGTGTAATAAACAAAGTATGTGCAGCTTACTGACAATCTTTTCCTATATTGCAGGTTTCAAACATTAAACCTAAATAAAAAAAATCACCATTATCAGGAGCATTACTGTTTGTTGTTATTTAACTAAACCACTGGCAGAATCAAGGTAATATTAATACATGTATACAATAATAAATTAAAACACAGACTGTCTCTGTATGTATCCATTTTCCAAAAGAAAGAAGGATACATACAGCCACATAGTGAACCTTTGTTCTGTAACAGAGGAAGTACTATCAGCAAGAAGTACTATCTTAAACTGCATTGTATGGTTACCACTCACTGAGGTGAATAGCTCATTCAGATGCTTCTTTCAGAAATTTTTTGGGTACAAAGAATGAGCACAGGGTTCCCATTGGGCTACTAGAGTGTTTGTCAGCATGTCATAGGTTAGAGAGGTCATTTGAACAGTACAATCAAGACACAATGTTCTGAAATATAACTTCCTACAGCTTTCCATTCTGTCTGGTTATAATGCAAACTCACAGGCCCCTTGACATCGCTTTTATTTTGTTCTTCATGTATTTCTAAATAGTAACCAAAACATTTCTTATTCCCAGAAGGACCATAACCTCACACAAAATCAATTTAAGGCGATTTCCTAATTATTTGAGCCCCTAAGCTGTGCATCAGAGTACTCCTCTCTCAATGTTACTTATGTTCTCTCCTCAGGTGTCTGCAATGGAAAACATGACTGAGAAGCTGGAAAACTTTAGTACTCTGAAACTGGATGCTCCCAATTCCCTCCAGCCCTCCTCACACCACCTTTTTAACTTCCGCTCACCACCACCCTCCCTCTCAGATGCTATCTTACGCAAAGGCAAGGAGCGATACACCTGCAGGTGAGCTGCTCATGAAATAAGAGTAACATCCTTAAATAATTATTTAAACCTCACTTCTTTAATTAAGAAGTATCGATGTGATTACAGTTGCAGACTACTGAAGCATAGATAACCTGAATATGAGAGAGTATAGAGAAATAAGTAACTATAAATGTCAATACACTTTTGTTTATCATCAAAATCTAACAATAATATTGCATAAACAACCCTATATGAATGAAAGAGAATGGAACACTATCAAAATCTAGTTTCCATCCCTTGCAGGTACTGTGGGAAAATCTTTCCCAGGTCAGCTAATCTCACAAGGCACTTACGAACACACACAGGAGAACAACCATACAGGTAAGCCTTTCTAAGACCTACATTCTCACAAACAAATGCAGTACTTTTAGTCTAATAAACTGTTGCAAAAACAATGCTGCCTTGTGGTCTGCCTAGTGTTTAACTAGTGTTCAACTGCTGTATAGACACCTATCCTCTAAGGTAGGGGCCCAGACCATATTTAGAGATCACAATATCCGTTGTGAGATTTGGAGTAGGCTCATTCGACTTGTGACAAGTTTTTAATGGTTTTGTAAAAGCACACATCACTCTTTTCTTGTAAGACTGTAAAAATTCAACTTTTAATCCTTTCAATTCAAACAATTAATCCTTTAATTGTTTGTTCAAATATTTTACTAAAATGTGTTTGGAAGGTGTGTAATGTTTTCATCAGTTCACCTGAGTTCTTATTATGCCTTGCAATGGCCATAGAATCAAGACAATTTCCTACAATTTCCCAGAAGACGAAGCTCTGGAACTCAGAATAGTCTCTACAACCTCAGTTGAGAGACCAGAACTTAAGAGCTGGCTTCCCTCAGGGACCAGACCCACAGTTTCTAAATCTGATGAAAAGGGGGTGAAAGTTGGCCCTGCATGCCTGAGACAGATGATTCCTTTGGATTTGGAGCTCTCAAGGGACTCCTTCCAGGAGAGACATTATGTCTCAGAAGCAGACTTGGGTCGGCCAGAATGGCGCTACCACAATTAGACAAACTTGGTCCTGGCGAACCCTGGCTAGGACTCTTGGGGGCAAGATTACTGGGGAAATGCATAAAGACACAGACTCAGCCATGTGTGTACCATGGCGTCCAGCCTCAGAGGAGCTAGATGAGTGAGGATGAAACAGAAGGGACAGTGTGTTGACTCCTCGGAGGCAAACAGATCCACTTCCGCTTAGCCATACCTCTGCCAAATGGACTCCACCACTCATGGATGGAGCCTCCATTCCCTGGACCTCAGCCCCTGCCTTGACAGAATATCTGCTCCCAGATTTGCATGCCCTGGGATGTACATCACTCTGACAGAGAGCAGCCTGGTCTCTGCCCAAAGAAGGATCTGCTGCACCAGGCTGAACAGGGAGCGTGAATGCAGCCCTCCCTGGTGATGTATGAAACCACAGTGGTGTTGTCCATATGCATTAAGACGTGTTGGCCCTTGAGGTGTGGGAGAAAGTGTTATAGAGCCAGAAATACTGCCCTCATTTCCAGGCAGTTTATGTGCCAGGAAAAATGAGGGCCCTCCCACCAACTACAGATTGTGTGGTATCCGTCGTAAGAATCCTGTGACAGCATAACGCTTCTAATGTGGGACCCAAGGTGAGAAACCAGGGTCTGAGTCAAATAAAAAGGGTATGAAGCCCTCACCGAGTAACCCTTACCACCCTTAGCGGATGGATTTTGGGATGAAACATTTTTTTCTTTGTCAGAAGTGGAACGCAGACCGGGGCTGGCCCCCAGTATGCTGTTGGCATCAGGTGTTCTTCTTTTGCAGCCTTTGAGGAGATCACAGTCCTCAGATCGAATCTCCTCTTTCGCCATATCATACTGCGAACCCCATGAGTGCAGCTTCTGCTCTGCCTCGACAGAAGAGAGACCCTACCCGCGAGGTGCAGCTGCCCGGCTCTCATCTAAATTAAAGAGAGTGAGGCCCAAACAAATCATACACATATCCTGTGTGTCACCCGCTGTGATACAGCGTGTGCGTAGTGGTACACACTTCTTAAAATTTTTTTTTGCTTTCTGAATACTAGCTGCTTCCTAGCGCTTATATCCTAGCCCACAATGTTACGTCACATGACCTTGACCTGCCTATAAATAGGCCTGATTTTACACGTGTTTCCCCATAGCATCAAGCCTGACACAGCATTGAGTTCCTTCGAAAGAGAACATCAGAATCTCCTCTTACTCTAAAAAAATCTGAGTCAGACTATTACCAGAACAAAGTTGCATTCAGGTGGCTTCAGGCCTGTTGTAGATGCTATTAGCTATTGAATATGGCCCTCTAGAGCTGACAATTAAAAGACCACATTCAGAGTGTATTGCATCATGTACAATCCTTGTAACAGAGAACAATAAACTGACATGATGAAAAAATGTAATGTTCCCATAAACTGGGTAATAAAGACAAAACTAATTAAAAGTGTTAAAAAAGACTTTAAAAAAATACATTTGCCTTGCCATTTTACCATTCTATGTCAACCGTGATGTATAACATTGGTTAATTTAGATGCACAAACATTTTCTTGCAAAATAAACTAGAAAATGAAAAGGAGCATGCATCTTAACCATGAGCCCATGATGATGATCAATTTTCCCAAAGAAACTCAATGCAATGGCCACAGGAGTCTAAGCTACAACGACCACCCAACAATTGGGGTAGTCACCAACCCAAAAAAAAAAACAATTTTTTTTTTTTTTTTTTAATAATAAAAAACAAAAAAACAAAAATAAATTTTATTTTTTTTTTAATTTTTATTATTAAAAAAAAAAAAAAAAAAAAAAAAAAAAAAAAAAATTTTTTTTTTTTTTTTTTTTTCACAAAAACAATTTATTATTTTATAATTAATTTTTTTTTTTTTTTTTTTTTTTTTTTTTTTTTTTTTATTATTTTTTTTTTTTTTTTTTTATTTTAATAATACAAACCCCCCCCCCCCCCCCACAAAAAATTTTTTTTTTTTCTCCCCCCCAAAAAAAAGAAAAAAAAAAAATCTTTATAAAAATGATAGTGTAGGTTTTATCTGTTCAGTCATCCCTTTATTCATAAACCTACTATAAACCTAGTATGCCTAATTAGTTTTATTAATATACATCTCACACATATTATTTGCAATAATGCCATTAATTCTGTGTTGAACGTGTCTGACATTTGTTCTGTGTTTTATTTTTCATAATATGTAAAGCTGCTTTGAAGAAAATTGAATAAATTGATAAATAAAATTGAATTTAATTTAATTGAACTGCCTGGCATTGCAAAAAAGTGAGCCACAGAGAGAACCATAACAGGATGAATAGAATACATCTGTCTCACACACTGCACAGAGTTACAGAACTTCTATGATACCCAACACATATGATACCCAAAAATGCTAGGTTGCTAGGTTTCAGCCAATGTGTCTGCTGATATGATTATTGATTACTGTTGTCATAACAACAACCTTGTTTAATATCTGTAATTCTTTCTCCCTCACACACAGATGTAAATACTGTGATCGTTCATTCAGCATCTCTTCAAACCTACAGCGACATGTCCGTAACATTCATAACAAGGAAAAGCCTTTCAAGTGTCACCTTTGTAATCGCTGCTTCGGTCAACAGACCAACCTGGACCGCCACTTAAAGAAACATGAGCATGAAAATATTCCAGGTATCTCCATTCTCACCTTGATGCATCTCAGTAATGGTAATAATCTTTTATTATATTTTAAAATGAGAGATAATCAAGA
Organism: Chromobotia macracanthus; assembly: GCA_036877525.1. NCBI lineage: Eukaryota > Metazoa > Chordata > Actinopteri > Cypriniformes > Botiidae > Chromobotia > Chromobotia macracanthus. Next base: position 12,659,523 of record JAZGTH010000004.1, on the reverse strand, counting down.
TTAAATGAGACACATCTTGACAGTCATTTAAATGGCTTTTATATTTTTGTATGATTTATTTTGTGTACTTACAGTTACTTATTTTGTGTACTTACATTTGTTTCCTTTCTTGTTTAAAGGTGTACAGCACTGTAAATTCTAATATTCATATGTTTCATATGTTGATTGTTGATGTTGGTGTGTCTGACTTATTCAGTAGTTTAAAGCTTTGTTCATTTTAATTCCCAGAATACTGCAGAAAATTTGATATTTTATGTTGATTTAATTTAAATCATTCAAAGCAAGGTAATTTGATTAAAGCTGATCTATCAAAAACAAATCCAAAAACAGTGTATATAGTAAGTCAGGAGTACATTTTAAGTAAATGATCAAGTACTGTACAGTTTTTTTAAGGTATTTTAATTGTGTAAGTGTGCTACACTAAAGCATTAGTTAGTACAACATACTATTCCTAGTTTACGTTTACGTTTTTTTACATTTTTTTCAAGGCAATTGGTTTTCATGCTTTTATAAGTAAGGTTAACTAGTTGTATTTTACAGTAAATATTTCCTCGTTATAACGTTTTGTCTATTAAAATGACCTTTAAAAAGTGTTAAGAGTCATGCACATTTAGATGAGACTTAGTCACATCAGATAGCTTATTAGGTAGCTAAAAGCTAAAATAGTTGTTAAAATAGTTTACATGGAAATGAGCTTCAATGCATGAGGGCTTCAATGTTCAGCTCACATTACCAGTCGAATGGTACTTATTTTCGTAAATTAAAGTAATTGACTGTGAATAGCACATTTCTTCAACACTATGTGTTAGATGAATTTAAGATGATTGTCATGTTGCCAAAATTTACTGAGCGCACCATTCAATGAGATAATGATGTATTTATTTATTATTGTAGTGAGTCAGCAGACTGAGATCCTATCGAATTTGGGAACAAATATTTCCTCACCGAACTTTGAGTCTGACAATCATGCACTTTTGGATGAGAAGGAGGACTCATATTTCTCAGAAATTAGGAACTTTATCTCAAATAGTAAGCTGAACCAGGCCTGTAGCACCTCAGAGAAAAGGTAAGACCACACACACGGCATGCACACATACAGCATGCCTACACAAACACATGCTCAGATGATGGTTTGAAGCTGATAAACTGCAGAAACAGCGCATCCTGTATCTAAATTCTGCCTTCTGGTGGAGGAGAGTAGTACTGCTACACAAGATCAGCTGTGCATGTGGCAGACTTTATCTTCAGTCATCAGAGCAATGAACTAGATGTCTGAATGAGTCATTTCACTTCCACTGAGTTCTGTTCTGCATTAAGCACATTAAGCACAGATACATATTAGGGAGCACCTAATTTTAGTGCTTTAAAAAAAACCAAACAATGTATTGGGCCAGTCATGGCCAAATGGTCTGTTTTAAACCAAAAGTCATAGGTTTGATTCCCACAGTTGGCAGGAAACCTGAGCAAGGCACTTTTCCCCCAGTTGTCCCTCAGGCGGTGCAATGATAGTTGCCCACTGCTCTGGGTGTGTGTATGTGTTCACTACTCACTGGATGGGTTAAATGCAGAGGTCACATTTCAAGTATGGGTTACCATACATTAACAAATATGCCACTTTCACTTAATTTATTACTGCCACATACACAATCCATCTGCTTGTTGGTATATGGCCAGAGTTTGATTTAGGTGGCACCTAATGTATATCAGAATCAGAATAAGCTTTATTGCCAGGTATGTTTGCACATACTAGGAATTTGTTTTAGTGACAGAAGCTCCACAGTGCAACAGAATGACATGACAAGATAGGACACAGATAATTAAAAGAACAATATACAAATATACAGAGAAAATATACAAATATACAGAGAAATATTTGTGTGAAAAAAGCAAATACTCAATATACAACTTAACTAAACTAAAATAGACAAATGTAAACAATTTACTATGTACAGGTGTAAATTAGAAATGTAAACAAGTATGTGTATTAAATAAATAAGTGAATGAATGTAAAATAGTGTTGTGTGTTCCACATTATTTTTCAAGTGTTCATGAGATGGATTGCTTGAGGAAAAAACTGTTTCTGTGCCTGATCATTCTGGTGCTCAGGGCTCTGTAGCGTCGACCAGATGGCAACAGTTCAAAGAGCGAGTGTGCTGGATGTCAGGGGTCCAGAGTGATTTTACCAGCCTTTTTGCGTACTCTGGATAAGTACAGATCTTGAAGAGTGGGGAGGGTTGTACCAATGATTCGCTCAGCACACCGGACTATCCGGCGTAGTCTTCTGAGGTCAGAACTGGTAGCTGAACTGAACCAAACAGTAATTGAAGTGCATAGGACGGATTCAATAATGGCAGAGTACAATTATTTCATAAGGTCTTGTGGTAGGTTGAACTTCCTCAGTTGACAGAGGAAATACAGTCTCTGCTGGGCCTTTTTCACAATAGAGTCAATGTGAATGTCCCACTTCAGATCCTGAGAGATGGTGCTGCCGAGGAACCTGAATGACTCCACTGTTTTTATAGTGCTGTCCATGATGGTGAGTGAGAGGAGAGCAGGGGGCTTTCTCCTGAAGTCCTTGATCATCTCCACTGTTTTGAGCGTGTTGAGCTCCAGGTTGTTGTGACTGCACCATTCAGCCAGCTCTTTAACCTCCTGTCTGTAAGCAGACTCGTCACCGTTCTGAATGAGGCCAATGAGTGTGGTGTCATCCGCAAACTTCAGGAGCTTGACAGAGGGGTCTTTAGAGATGCAGTCGTTGGTGTACAGGGAGAAGAGCAGTGGGGAGAGAACACAACCTTGAGGGGCGCCAGTACTGATGGTGCGGGTGCTGGATGAGTATTTTCCCAGCCTCACTAGCTGCTGTCTGTCTGTCAGGAAGCTGGTAATCCACTGACAGACAGAGGTGGGCACAGACAGCTGAGTTAGTTTGGGCAGGAGGAGGTTTGGGATGATAGTGTTGAAGGCTGAGCTGAAGTCCACAAACAGGATCCTTACATAAGTCCCTGATTTATCCAGATGCTGCAGGATGAAATGCAAACCCATGTTTACAGCATCATCCACAGACCTATATAAGCAAACTGCAGGGGGTCCAGTAAGGGTCCAGTGATGTCCTTCAGATAAGCCAGCACCAGTTTTTCAAACGACTTCATGATGACAGACGTTAGTGCCACAGGTCTATAATCATTAAGTCCTGTTATCTTGGGTTTTTTTGGAACGGGGATGATGATGGAGCATTTGAAGCAGGCAGGGACTTCACACAACGCTAGCAATTTATTGAAGATTAGTTGGAATATGGGGGCCAGCTGATCAGCACAAGTTTTCAGACAGGATGGAGTCACACCGTCTGGGCCTGGTGCCTTTTTTCTTTTGTTCTTTTTGAAGACTTTGCGGACGTCTTCATCGCTGATTTGTAAAGGAGGGGTGAGGGGGAGGGGGGTTGTTGGAGGTGTAGATGGTGTTTTTTCAAACCTGCAATAGAACTCATTCAGTTTGTCTGCCAGATGTTGATTGGCCACAGTGCTGGGGGATGGTGTCTTATAGTTAGTGATGTCCTTCAGACCTTTCCACACTGATGAAGAGTCATGGGAATAGAATTGATTCCTTAATTTTTCAGAATAATTCCTTTTTGCCGCTTTGATCTCCTTTTCTAGTGTGTATTTGGCCTGTTTAAATAAGACTTTGTCCCCATTCCTGTAAGCATCTTCTTTGGCCTGACGGAGATGTCTGAGTTTTGCAGTAACCATGGTTTGTCATTGTTGTAAGTTAAATAAGTCCTGGTAGGAATGCAAATATCTTCACAGAAACTGATGTATGAAGTTACAGTCTCTGTGAGCTCATCCAGATTGGTGGCAGCTGCTTCAAAAACAGTCCATTCGAAACAGGCTTGTAAGGCCAGCTCTGTTTCGGTGGTCCATCTTTTTACAGTCTTTACTACAGGTTTAGCAGATTTAAGTTTTTGCCTGTAGGTTGGTATAAGATGAACCAGGCAGTGATCAGAAAGTCCCAAAGCCGCCCACGGGACAGAGTGATATGCATTCTTTATTGTGGTGTAGCAGTGATCCAATATATTACTTAGTCTCTGGTGGGACATGTAACATGATGACTGTATTTTGGCAGTTCACGGAAGAGATTTGCTTTGTTACAGTCCCCAAGAATGATTAAAACGAGTCCGGGTGTTTTTGTTCGATCTCTGTGATCTTGTCAGCGAGTTTCTGTAAAGCCAGACTCACATGCGCTTGCGGCACGCGCGTCTTCCCCTTCTGCGTGTCCTGAAGCGCCTGATCAGCACGCCCGCTCCACCAACTACAACATTGAGCAAAACGTCCGAATAGTAGAAAACCAGTTGGAGGTTTTGGGGTCTGTTCTGCCGAATGTTCAGCAGTTCATCCCTGGTAAAACTGATCCTGTTTGTGAAACAAAAAACAGGAAAAACTAACAAAAACACTAAGACAACTGAGGAGCTCAGCACAGAGGCTGCCATCCGTGGCGCCATCTTGATCTTGATCCCTCAAGATATACACAGTATATGTATATACCTAGTAATACAGAGCCAGATACATGATACTCTTTATTATAGGTGCAATGGTCCTCGGTTTCACTGGTTTACTCACATCAGCAGAGGCCTGATGCCTTATTACATGAAAGCTCTGGTGTGGGCTAAAACCTCTTTTACATCTGTGATCAATAGTCCTATCCTCTCATACTATTCAAATAAGTTCTCTGTTTTGTTCTTCTGCAAATTGGCTTAACCAAAACACGCCTCAGCTGTGCCGCCTCAGCTGGGGCATCCTTCACCCCCTGCCTCCTGTGTCACGTCTCCTCCGTGCTCTTTACCACGAGGGGGGGAGGCACACAGTCAACAATCAGTTGTAGATGGGCTGGGCAGGGGGATGCCAAACGAGGACCTGGACCTGCACATGATAAACCTCTGGAAGGCTCTAGACTGCACGTCTGCCATTCTTCAACTTCTCAACAACCACCTGCACCGATGTGCCAGAAGGTTCAGAGTGTGAAACTGCCCGATTGTATGCTCTGCAGCACCAGCCTGACCCGCTGTTGCATATGCTCTGCCAATCAGACACGAGGAGATCCGAAATAATCCAACTGGTAGAGTCAGAGCCTCCAGAGACAAAGCCCCACCCACTGATAAATCGCCCACAAGCGTCTCGTCAGTGTGAGGTGTCATGCATGCCCGTGCTCTTGCATTTCCTGCACATTTGGGCAAATCATTCACAAATGTGATTTGGAAGAGAGAAATACAGCGGGAGACGAAGGAGAAAGGGCAGATTCAGGAGAGCTTTGTGGTTAAACCAATAAAAAATCACTTTTTAAAAGTTAAATGCCAGTCATGAACAGTCGCTGGCTTCTCGCGCCTGCAAAACATGAATGGCAACGGCTCCACATGCAGAGCAGGCAGGCTGGGGAAACCCACCCACGATCTCGCCTCCCAGCCACATCCTGCGTTTATTTGCTCGCTGGCAGCAGGATGATATCTGACAAATCAAAGAACGCCAACGTGAGTTTCTCTGATTCGGCGGACCACTCACCCCTTCAGGGAAGCGAGAACACCTCCTGCAGACCCCGCGAAATGAGCCTCCGCCTAGCCTCAGCAACGGCGAGAGCTGATCCATGAGGTGTTCACCCAGGCTCACCTGGATAGACAGCCAGCCAGACGAGAGCGAAGCTTCTCCAGCGAAGCCCTCACAATTTGCGCCTGCAGCTCCCTCGAGAGCTGAGCATGCCTGTTCTTCAACCAGGCAAACAACACAGAGTTCGCGCATGTCCTCAGGTGTCAGAAATCCCCAACACACAGGCACTCACTTTCTGATGTTATTCGCAGCTAGGTCTATTAGTGCTTTGACACGAGAACAACAGACAAATGGCTCCTGAAGACAAAAAAAGCTGATGACATGCTCTGCAGGTGCCCTATTATAATGGCGTGCGCACCTGACGCGCATTAGGCACTGCCGTGGGCCAATTTCTGTGCAATATCTGTGTATCCTACATCTTAAAAACTAAAAAAAAAACTTTCTGCACAAAAAATGATTTTTTTTTGCACATGTTTTGTGAACATTTCTTTGTACAATGTTCCAAATTTTAGATAATAAATTTCAACTTGAAACTTCAGATTGAATAAAGAATTGAAAAACACTGATAGAGACATAGAGGCATACAGTGTCCATTATGTCTGTGTCAATTGGATGGTATAATAAATGGTATAATAATAATAATTTTCAGGTATTTCTCTGGAAAATTACTCCATATTAAGAGAATATCTATAAAATTTACTCACCCTGATACACAAAGATTATAGAAAATATATTTATATATTTTCTAATATATATATATATGTATATATATGTATGTATATATGTAAATAATATACATATATACATACATATATGTATATGTATATATATATATTATACGTTTTGTATTATAGATATTTTATAACAAGGGTGGGAAATGCCAACAGGGTATGGCATTTCGATGCACTTAATTAAACATGTATTTACTTAGTCTTAGTTGGCATTGACACTGTTTGGTGCACAAAATCTTGACAAACATGTAATGAATGTAAACCAAAGACATTGTGTTGATAATCTGCAGGAAGTAACAAGTAATACAGATCATTTGCCACAAATATGCATGACCCATATTAATGGAACTTCAATATCATTGTCGTTACAGAACAGAGCTGACACAGGAGGAGCATCCTCAGACTCACACTCATACTGCCTCTAAACTGGAGGAGGAAGAGGAGATTGAAGAAGATGATGAAGATGAGGAATGTTCATTGACAGAAAAGTCACAGGATGAGACTGCCTCTTCCACTATTATGGAGCAGGGCAACTATGAGGATGATGAGGAAGCACCCCTACTCCCTATGTCCTACGAACACACACACAGGTCGGTAAAACATCTGTCTGTTTGACAAGAGCAAAATATATAGCACATCCACTTAAAATAAGTCTCATGTCAAAACAAGTTATTAAACATGTTAAAATGAACACACAAGTGAATATTGTTTGTCATTTGCTACTTGAAATATTAATTGGAAAAAGTGGTTGTCACTTTCTTATTAAGTTGAATTGTTTTAATTTAAAAATGATTCAGTTATGATCAGAAGTATTCATTCGGTATTCATTTTAGAAAATCTAAGTACATAAGACAATCTACTATAAGTCTAAGGAATACCCACAGATGTGTCACATGTATCATTATGAGATCCTAAGATCATATAGGTCTGTTCTAAAATCTAGTGAGCTTCCTATCTAGACAGCATTTTAAGGCATCATAGGAGCACTCCTGCTGTGAAGGCTGTTCTAAAAGACAGCATAATTATAGCAGTACTCTTCTGGCCAAAATGCTGGGCAACACTGCACCTCGTAGCAATCCTATAATGCATTGTGACAAAAGTTTGATCAAAATAGTTGAAAATAATAATTGACCATTTTTTAATCATTGTATCATTGTGCTAGCAACATGCTAACATTAAACTCCCCTGGAGTCAATGGTCAGTGTGCTTCAAGTAGGTGTACTAGAAGAGCGGAGCTGCCGCCTATTTTAAATCAGTTACGTATGCGTTACATTTCAGTTGAGATGCTGCCTTTAAAGGTTGCTGCTTATGTAAACAGTAGATAAGGCAGCTCAACAGGTTTTGGAACAGTTTTTTGGATCACATATATCAAATAATAAGAACACAACTAATCAACTAGTCATTTGTCAACAGTTGTTTAATAATTTAGCAAACCTTGGTTTGCCAGAATGTTAAACTAACTGTATGCCTTTATTATGCTACTTTACTGTTTTTTTTATCCCATGGGATTATGGGATTGATTCTGTTGCATTGTTAGATCTGCTTTCCTCAGCCTGAACAGTATTGTATTTGCAATGTCTCTGAAAAGCATCTAGATACCAGCATAATCAATATTCTGTGGCATATTTACATTTAAAGAAAAGAAATGTAAAGAAATCTTTGAAAGAGAAAGGTTCTTTTTTCACAAGCAGAGTAAGATCCCCATTGCATGAACAAAGCAACAGTCCCACATGCCCACATAATGTCGCCACATGCTGTGACCATGTGTTTTGTGCCATCATTTGTGTGAGGACCACTCTATATTTTCCATAGTCCCCTCACCATCTCATTCACTGCATGCTCCGCCAATGCATCCAGTTCCAATAATTCCAATTGTGGTTGGGCTAACTGAGGGTTCCCTCCCCTGTCCATACCCCTGGCCCCAAACCCTCCCTTTCCCGGCACAGGTGTATAGAGGATGCAAGCCTGTTAGATCTGGAAACTCTGCCTGATTACCCCAAAGGCCTGGAACTCCATAAGGCTGGCGAGGAGCCATATGATATTAAAGACATTTTTAGCACCTCAGTAGAGTCGGAGACACTGAAAGAAACACTATTCAGGCAGGCTAAAACCCAGGTATGTGACTGTACCTGCTACAAAGAGCATTTACTATACCATGAAATGTCTTCTATTATTACTCGAGAGGAGGACATATGTTAAAGAGCATGTTTTAAATAAGGATACATCACAAATAAAAACAGAATTTTTGCTGGTTTTGCTGTGATAATAGTCAAGGGTCTCCCAATCATTCACAAATTGCAAAGTGTTCATTGCTTGTTGAACAGTATGAACATCAAATGTAATAAAAATGTGATTTTTTTATAATAGAGAAACAACAGAAATGCACTGCTTGGCCAAAAAAGTTTATTTAACAAAGTAGCTTTAAAGTTGCTTAACAATGGTTGAAAGCGTTTAGAGGACAAACTCATGCAATTAGTCTATACACAAAAGATATGATATTGACATGCAACATAACTACATGCAACATTCCCGTAACTTTATCATTGTCTTTTTTTATTTTGTCACCTAATATTTTTTTTAATTGTTTTACAAACTCTACATTGTCCAAATAATTAACTAACGTTAAAAGTATCATTGCCTCACATATAGAACTTAAAATTGTCCTCTATTCTCAAACTTTTATGTGAAATTGTTTTGTCTTATTTGTTTGATCATGGTGTTTTGTGTTTAATGGAGTACTTCATTCAAATTAAAGTTTTGCTTTTACTCGCCCTTATGTCCTGTAATAAACTTTCAAACAAAATATCTATGTTTTTCCACATGGACGGTGATTTAAACTTCAGTGCCCCAAACATGAATCAAGAAGCACCATAAAGGTAGTTGAAGGGGAGAGATTATGAGCAAACAACATTTAGTAGGATAAATCCATTGTATGATAAAGAGGCTTTATCATTCAGCATAAGTATTCTGGTGTTTCACAGAAGAGCAAAACTAATACAGCTTTAAAACTACATAGTTGTGAGTCAATGATGAAAATATTACACAGAGGAAAGGAAACAATATATATTATTGTCAGTGGTGTACAGGGTTGTAACCACATGGAAGTGAATAAATGATGATGAAAGTTTTTGGATGAATTATTTTTTTTAAACACTGTCTATCGACAGAAAAAATGCCATCTTATAATACTTATAGGTTATGTAATAATTATTATGTATGCATGAAAGGTTGTCACAATGTTTTTACAATGATAATTATAGTTCAATCATAAATTAAAATTCTGTCATTATTTACTTACCCTCATGTTGCTCCAAAAAAGTGCACTGTACATTCCAATTCTCGTAAAGCCTGTTAATTGAGATATGAATGCAGTCAAATTATTAGGAAATAAAGACTTAAATGTTAGGTCAGGTTTTTTGGTGCGTTTTTCTACTGGTGTCAAAAAAATAGCATCTCATAATAATATAAACGGCATGAGAGTAGTAAATTATGACAGCATTCAAAATTTAAAATGTAAACTTTAAAACTACTACACAAACTTTCGAAATGCACAAAAAAATGAAATATATATGTTGATAGTTGTTTTAACATTGACAATGAAACTTTTCTCATTTTCTTTGATCAGGCGTATGCAATGATGCTGTCTCTGTCTGAGAACAACAACTTACATGCATCCTCACAGAACTCTCTGGATGCTTGGCTTAACATTGGAGGTGGCTCATCTGAAACAAGCTCCTTTCATCCTCTTAACAACATCTAAGACAAAAGTGAGATCAGAATGGTTAGAAGGAGTAGGAGAGAGGGGAAGATACCAACACAAGGACAAGCTTGTGAAAACCAGTGCCACAGTAGATGAACCAGCAATATGCGTGTATAAAGTGAAGAGCTGTAGAGGGAGCAGACTGTATTGATGAGTGAAATTAAAATGAAAATCAGTCGTAGATGGGAGATTTTATTCCACAGCAGTAAAATAAGAATGACATCATTGTTTCCCAGCCATACAGGTATTGCCTGTGTACAACTAGCCACTATAGATCTCTCATCAGCAGCTCAATTCAGAGGGAACATTATCATTTAAATCACTTTAAAGTCTTATACTTCACCTCATTTTCAATTATGTGCACAGGCTGTTTTCAAGGCTGTTTATTTTAACATTCTTGAAGAATCCTGGGATTGGTTGGGTAGACCGGGTTAATGCGTTTCTTTATTAGAAAACTTTAACACTGGTTTTTGTTTAGAATTCCATTCTCAAGTTGCTCTTGTGAGTGATTTACTGTAACACTTTCCTGTATGTAACTCACAGCTCAAATGTTAGACAATTAGACATCAATAATGTAACATCTAAGTGTGCCCCAAAACTAGCATGTTATCTTGCCCCAGAAAATGGCTGCTGTTTGAAAATCATAGTATCAAACGTTTATGCTGGAAATCATTAAAAACGTTGTAAATTTGTTTTGTTGACCCACATTTTGTCTTGTCCTTGTACAATAAGATAAGAGCAACATTCTTGTTCAAAGTGTATAGCATCATTGTAATTGTAATTATTATTATGGTTGGCATTTTAGCTGTATACAGGGCAGAAGTGTGTTTTTAAAAGTTAAATTATTCTGCATTTCTGGGGCCATTAGAATATCTTTCCTCCTTCAATTTAGTAACATTATTCGTTTTGTATGTGTTCATTTCCTAACAGTAAACAATATTGTTTTTTTAAAGCACATCTATGCTTACATGTTATATAATTCTTTCGTGAAGGACCAAATTTGTACAATATGTACAAATACACAGTATGATGTACAAAATAAGTTGTTGTGTGAGTTGTTGAGTTGTTGAGTTTTGTGTGCCAAATGACTCCATTTTTTTTGACAATCATTTTTTCCTAAGTGGTCATGTCTACTGTTAGTAGTTAGTAGTTCTTCGAGTGTTTGTCTTATTTATTTTTTAATGAGAAAATGAAGGAAAACCCACTTTCACCCACTGTTTTGGAGGGATGAAATTACTAAAATGTCATGAAGCTTTTTGGTTCTGTGGGTATAAAGTTCGCCAAAATCTGAATTACAGTAATGAATTTCATGTATGAGCACATAATCTTACACCAGTCTGTTCAACTTTTTAGAAACGTAGGGTGGTTAAAATGGCTGATAAATAAAATGAAAGTGTTTGATTAAAACATCAGGTAACTGAAACTGGGGCATTACATGTTGACCATTTTACATATTTTATCACTCATAGTCAAATTTCATCAAACATCTTAATGAAAATGCAATGGATTAACAAGTTTCAAATGCCTCCTTTGCTTGAGAAGAGCCATATGCATTATGTTGTAAATTTCATAAACAGTAAGTGTTTGAACCAACTACATAATTGAAATGCTTCATATTGCTAGTTTTACAAAAACGATACAAGGCACAGGCAAGCCAGCAACATGTAACATCCATGTAGAGCTTCCTAACAGATGCCCTGATCAGTTAATAAATGTCAGAACTCATCCAACTCTGAACTGTGAAACCAGCAAATGAATTGTACACAACTGATAATGAATGTGCAGGACAGATTAAATAAGGAAAGTCCTTGGAAAAGGAACCTTCTTTTGAATGTTTTAGGGCAGGATGTATTACAGGGCCTGTAATGCGACTCTGTAATACTAACTGGCTAGGAATGTCATATTCCTGGAAACCATTCTTAGAGTGCACCATTTTTCAACCCTTAACACATACTCATATCTACCTAGTTATTACTACCCTTTACTGAGCTGTTATCTTATTACTGGTTATAATGCAGTTTACTAGGGAAGGCTGGTTTTAACAAGCACTTTAATTCAAAAACAGCACTGGTCAAAAACAGCATAAATAAAACAAAGTAATAATCTGTGCTTTGTGAGCAGAACCTGTCAGTTTTAAACATAAGGAATATTCTAACCACAAACAAACCACACTTTCACTGGCTCAAACATGCAATTTTGATCATGGAGTGAAAAACGTGGAGCAGTGTAATATTCCAAAGTACCACTAGGTGGTGATCTTTATTGTCTTGTGACCTGTTTTAAACTGCCATTGTTATTTGCATAACCCGTTGAGTAAAAGCCTTGTTTGATGCATTAAGTGTAATGGAATTCAAAGTATTAAGAATGTCGTCACATAATACTTTTTAAGCACTGTAGGGGTGACAATGGTCAAAAATGAATTTAAACAGATGTTATTCATAGCCCACTATTACGCAACTATAAGCAAGAATCATTAAAAAATAGATACTATGGTTTCTCTACAAAAAAAGTGTATAGTATTACAAAAACAATAATGCGTAAAATTCATTTTAAACATGGGTTTCAAAAAGATGGTGCTTGTTTCTTTTGAATATGAATTATACATTGCTTCTGTTTCATAAAAAAAACAAATGTGTGCATGGTGTGTTTTACAGGTCATAATGTTGTCTATTTGTGAAATGTGTATTAAAAAGAAAGCTAATAAAAAAATTAATTTGTAGATGCACTTAATGTACATGTGGTTAGGTTTAGTAAGTTGTAAAAGTCCTGTTTACTGCCTTATTATGGGCAGATGGTTATTGACCTGAACAATATGCTTGTGGATGATAAATAATGACAAAATTTAGAGATTGTAGAAAAATACAGATGTTCTAAAGTGCTTTTTGATTCTTATGATTACTGAGATGTACTTTAGAACAATTTCATGGAAAGACATAATTCTAATGTTAATTCTGTAGAATAGATATGTACCAAATGTAATCTTTCCAATGCTATGAAGAATTTATACATGAAATTGATATGCAATAAAAACCTGTGTGCTTTTAATATGAATGTTGTTGTTTTAATTGAGCTGTATTATATGTACGTTTACAAAGTAATATTAGTATACTTCATTTAAACTAAAACAAAATACTTTCAGTCTAAATTTTATGTAATTACAAATATGCTTAAAATTACACAATAATACTTGCCATATTGATGGAAAAGTTTAATTATATTTAGCCATACATACAATCAATCTTCTGATCGAGATTTGCTTAAAAGTTATATTTAAATGAAATTGTTATAGTTTAAAACTTTTTGGTTTGATCTGTGATTCTTCTACCTCAGGATAGTTATATAGAAACTGTATAAAGGAATAACATTTTGTTTATATAGAAAATGAGAAATGGATAACTTGGTAGAATTTGAAAAGTCAAAATCAAAATATTAGGGACCCCTCTGTACAATTTCGATTTGACAAAATAATACATAAATAGAAGGAAAGAATAAATAATGATCCTGTAGGCATTTAGAAAGATCCCTTCTTTCTCCCTAAATCTTTGTTTAGATCAACTATATGTTCTGAATTTGAAGGTCATTAGACAGAGAAATCATTAGACTATACATGCTATTTAATACAATTTATTTGTTATCTGTTATTTATTGTTGTAATCTTTAATAAAAGATTAACCTTTCTTCTCTTCTCTTGATAACGTGTCTTTGCCCATGGGCAGGTCTATATTCACTGTCCAAATGGCCCAGGCAGTTTCCATCCCTCCAAGTTTGAATGATTTAATTCATTTCAAAGGACAAAAATCATTCTGTATTATAATCCTAATCTGGGTCTGTAGTTTAACAAAAGAAAATCACTTAACAAAAAAAAATCACAAAACACCATATGACAAAGTAACTGAACCATAAACATTTGTGCATTACAAATTCAATGACAGTGGATATCTATTCCCAAAATATCCATGTTTAAACTTCAAATTATGCAACGTCACTTTTCGAGATTCCCTTTGAGTTTTTCTGGAATTTTCCCTGAACAGTAAAAGTCACAGTTGAATGTTTCAATAATACAACAGGTTACATGCTACAAACTGCAATTACACTAAACAAAACCCATCATTCCTCTTTCAACAAGTTTCTTTTTTTCCCCCTTCATCAATTTGATTTGTGTTTAGAGTGTAGTTTCTGTGCTTCAGATGGCACTGGTCTTAAATGACCTCCACAATCCTGACACTGCAGACGTCATGCACCCATTTCTTTCATCCACTCTGTGCACAAAAGGTCTTATTTGGTCTGGCAAACCTAACATCAGGGAGGATTGCAATGCCAGTATCAAAGCTTCAAAAGTCTCTTTTGCCTCTGCGGTCCATTCATGAGGGCTGCAAGCCTTTTCCATGAGCTAAACTGCTCAATGGAGCCTCCAAAATAGCATTTATGTATAAATGTGCAACAATATCCTAAATAACAAACAATCCTAAAAACGATAACGACTGACTTTTGCTTATTGGCTTTGGAATTTTCTAAAAATCTTATATACAGTTAAAGCTTATATACATTTATTTTTAAAAATGACTCTCCAAAGATTAAGGTTATTTAAGATTAAAAAATGACCCTCCATGTGATTACATTCCCTGGAAAAAAACACCTCTGCACAAATTTCAGTTTGACAAACTAGCTATGTATCCCTCAGTTGTCAGATTTTAATCAATTTAATTGTATCTGCTTCAAACTGCTGCTTGTTCAGACAACACATCATTATATTATCCACATATTGCAATAATGTAATCCCAGGTGTTAATTCTAATTACTTCTAAACTGCTTCATTGTAAATAGTTGGCACTCAGTAGCCTTGTTTAAACAGGTCTGGACTGTACAGCAGCATTAACAGGTTGTGTCTTAAAACACAATTCAGAAAGAAATGTGACAGCATCAAAACAAAGCATTTACATGGTTCTTACACATGCATTCAATATCAGATAAACAATTTGTTTGTTCACAAATTGGACTATATGTCACCACTGGGTCCTTAAATCGTCAGTTGCATTTGCACAAACCTGGGCCCAAACCTTCCCAATGGTTTATATCACCTCATGACAGAAAATAAGGGTAGGACTTTAAAACACCAAACAAGGCCTTTTGTTCTTCAATTAAAACAACTTTGTGCGTCAGTCAACTGAAGAGAACAAACATTCACAACATCTTGCAACTGACTCATACACAGTATTCAGTTCCTGTGAGATAAGTGAGGTGGAGTGTAAACCCGTCTGTAACATTGAGGCTGGGGAGACTTTCTCTCCCCAAAAGTTGCGAAACGTTAATGCAGTTTTTAAATTCCAATGTGTGCAATTAATATGCCAGTTATCTTAATCTACAACCTAGATTCCTTCTTTTAAAACACCGTTTAAGACAGAAAGATTTCGTTTTCAGTGTGTGCCCTCCATTACGGTCTTATCGCCATTTGAAACATGCATTTTATTCGATAGTGTCATTGTCTTTACCTGCACAACACATCTCCATAAAAGAATCCTTATTTTCAAATACTATACTATTTGGAAAGATAGAAATCAGCCACAATGCATTATCTTTAAGTGTTTGTTTTCCATACGTGTTATAATTTCACAAAAACATTATGCCATTTATATGTTGACAGTTTGACATAAGAGTGTTATCATTTGAGAACCTCATCTGTTAAGATTCCTTATCACCCGTTGTACTGTTTAGATAGACAAATTTGCTTGCTCAATTCATGTTACGATGTTTGCAGCGCTTGCATTTGTGATTTAACCGTTTTGTCTGGGTGGATTCGTAGTCTCATATAACATATAATCATTTAACTACAGGGCATCGCAGAAATCGGATTACTTTAGTGCAGAATATTGCTAACCATGTTCAGTATACATACCATTTGCGACCGCATATTCTTCGAAATCTATCAGAACATGTGCAAAATCTCTTTTCATGTGTTATTTGTCAAGCTTCATAATTGCATTAACGTCTGTTGCATAACGCATCCGCTAACAAGTGTCCTTATTTACCTAGTACTGTTTAGAAGACAGAAATCAGCTGGGTCATTCGTTATCTTGCAAAGCAATAATGAATGAACAAACTCATTATTTAAGCAGATTTATGTCTTTCTAAACAGTTCAGTGCATGATAAGAAGGAATCTACTCAGGAGATGCGGATCGCAAATGATGACAAAAATAATGTTTCGTAAAAATTGTAGCACTTAGCAAACACTGAAGCATGAAGTGATGTTCTATACCGGAATAGTCAAATGGTTTTATTATCTGCAGGTAAAGAAAATGCACTTTACAAAATGGAAAGACCATTGCTATTCAGAAAATGAATCTGTTGAGAAAATGTGATTTGCAAATACAGAGCGAAGACTTGCGAGGTAATGCATTTTGCAATACAGATGAGGCATTATGTATTCCTTCCAGGGCAGTTCAGCCCTCAGCGATATGTCCATTTTGTTTGGATGGACTATAGACATTTGTCCTGTGCGTCATCTGTAAGCGGGCTGAAAGCAATGTCCATTCTTTCCCAGTATGACAATGCGGTATTTTCTTGTCCCCGTGAAAGATACCTTGTGGTTTTACTTTTATGAACATTATCTGATGGCGCTGGGTATTTGATTTTGATTTGCCTACCAAAATTATTATGGCCCTGTGGTAAACCACAAACGCTGGAATGCCCTAAATAAATCTTGTGAGAAAATGCGATTTATTCAATGAAGGTAATGCACTAACGTAATCAAAGACTAGTACGAACTCGAGAGAAAATGTGTTTTGTACTTGACGCTTAATCAGAAAAGCCTTTGTTGAAAGAAGAACACAACATTCACAAGAAACGTGCTTTTTGATAGGAATGTTTCAACGTAACACGCAGTGCAGCTAACAATTATAAAATGTTGGGGTACAGGTTGCCAAGAAGGCTGTGATATTAGTATGGACAGAGTGCCTCGGGAATATAACCGTTCTTATATATTAAATGATCTCGTGTCTGGAGTGCTGTTAAAGTAATTTCGATAGCAACACAATATAGTTTGGAAACACAGTACAGTTTGGAAATCGCTGGCAATACAGAAATTTTGGTCATTCTCTAAGACTGGCGAAACAGTACTCTGCTGTTAACCGACCAACAACCAGCTTGAGATTTGTTGTAGAAATAAAGCGAACACTTCTCAAATTGTAAACTGTTGAGTCAATACATGTTTGATTTGAACAGGCACAAAAATGATGACCATAGAGAGTATTCATTCGACCTAAAAGGTCATGTCGATAAAGAATTATGTGAGACAAGATTGGCCATGCAATTTGCTCGTGTGGACAAACCTACTGAATACCCCAACCATTATGGGTTTCAGAAGACGGAATCTTGTCAGAAAGAACGGTTATAAAAAATGATGAAAATAAACAATGTTTCATGAAATTATAGAGCTTAGCCAACACTAACGTCATATGTGGCTGAGTTCTATTTTCCCGAATAGTCGACCGTTTCATTCTTGTATGCTTGTCAAGAAAATGAACTTCACAAATTGAACATACAAATGAAAAGAATTGCGTTTTGCATCCTTGAGGAAAAGTGAGACATATGAAATTGATCTGTCGACAAAATGCGTTTTGCAAGTGAATTTGCAAACACTGACAGACTGATTTTTGTCTGACAAGTAATATTTCAGGTAGGTGCAACAGTGAAAACGATCGAAGCATTTAAAGGTAACCAAATGATGCACGACGAAGCTGAGTTTTGTCTTTCTGAACATTACAGCTTTTGAAAGGAATTTTGTTAAAGGATGAGTTTAGCAAGTAAAGACAATAATAGCATGGCACACATCAACCCATGAAAATGGGCTTTGACAGACTGATTTTTGTCTGACAAGTAATATTTCAGGTAGGTGCAACAGTGAAAACGAAGATCGAAGCATTTAAAGGTAACCAAATGATGCACGACGAAGCTGAGTTTTGTCTTTCTGAACATTACAGCGTTTGAAAGGAATTTTGTTAAAGGATGAGTTTAGCAAGTAAAGACAATAATTGCATGGCACACATCAACCCATGAAAATGGGCTTTGCAAGAGTCAGAGAACGGATCTAGCGAGAAAATGCTTGTTACAAGCAATGGGATCACACATTAAGAATTATAATTATGTGAGACAAGATTGGCCATGCAATTTGCTCGTGTGGACAAACCTACTGAATACCCCCACCATTATGTGTTTCAGAAGAAGGAATCTTGTCAGAAAGAACGGTTATAAAATGACGAAAATAAACAATGTTTCATGAAATTATAGAGCTTAGCCAACACTGACGTCATATGTGGCTGAGTTTTATTTTCCCGAATAGTCGAACGTTTCATTCTTGTATGCTTGTCAAGAAAATGAACTTCACAAATTGAACATACAAATGAAAAGAATTGCGTTTTGCAGCGCTGAGGAAAAGTGAGACATATGAAACTGATCTTTTGAAAAAGCGTTTTGCAAATGAATTTGCAAACACTGACAGACTGATTTTTGTCTGACAAGTAATATTTCAGGTAGGTGCAACAGTGAAAACGACGATCGAAGCATTTAAAGGTAACCAAATGATGCACGACGAAGCTGAGTTTTGTCTTTCAGAACATTACAGCGTTTGAAAGGAATTTTGTTAAAGGATGAGTTTAGCAAGTAAAGACAATAATTGCATGTCACACATCAACCCATGAAAATGGGCTTTGCAAGAGTCAGAGAACGGATCTAGCGAGAAAATGCTTGTTACAAGCAATGGGATCACGCATTAAGAATTATAATTATGTGAGACAAGATTGGCCATGCAATTTGCTCGTGTGGACAAACCTACTGAATACCCCAACCATTATGGGTTTCAGAAGATGGAATCTTGTCAGAAAGAACGGTTATAAAATGACGAAAATAATGTTTCATGAAATTATAGAGCTTAGCCAACAGAAACGTCATATGTGATTGAGTTCTATTTTCCCGAATAGTCGATCGTTTCATTCTTGTATGCTTGTCAAGAAAATGAACTTCACAAATTGAACATACAAATGCAAAGAATTGCGTTTTGCATCCTTGAGGAAAAGTGAGACATATGAAATTGATCTGTCGACAAAATGCGTTTTGCAAGTGAATTTGCAAACACTGACAGACTGATTTTTTTGTCTGACAAGTAATATTTCAGGTAGGTGCAACAGTGAAAACGATCGAAGCATTTAAAGGTAACCAAATGATGCACGACGAAGCTGAGTTTTGTCTTTCTGAACATTACAGCGTTTGAAAGGAATTTTGTTAAAGGATGAGTTTAGCAAGTAAAGACAATAATAGCATGTCACACATCAACCCATGAAAATGGGCTTTGCAAGAGCAGACGGATCTGCGAAAAAATGCTTGTTACAAGCAATGGATCACGCATTAAGAATTATAATTAGGTGAGACAAGATTGGCCATGCAATTTGCTACTATACTGCAAAAAAACCCCATTTATGGGTTTCAGAAGATGGAATCTTGTCAGAAAGAATTTGGTTATAAAATGACGAAAATAAACAATGTTTCATGAAATTATAGAGCTTAGCCAACACAGACGTCATATGTGGCTGAGTTTTATTTTCCGAATAGTCGAACGTTTCAGTCTTGTATGCTTGTCAAGAAAATGAACTACAAATTGAACATACAAATGAAAAGGATTGAGTTTTGCAGTAGGAAAAGTGAGACATATGAAACTGAGCATGTTGCAAAAAGCGTTTTCAACATGAATTTGCAAAGGGCTTTGACAGACTGATTTTTGTCTGACAAGTAATATTTCAGGTAGGTGCAACAGTGAAAACGAAGATCGAAGCATTTAAAGGTAACCAAATGATGCACGACGAAGCTGAGTTTTGTCTTTCTGAACATTACAGCGTTTGAAAGGAATTTTGTTAAAGGATGAGTTTAGCAAGTAAAGACAGTAAATGCATGTCACACATCAACCCATGAAAATGGGCTTTGTAAGAGTCAGAGAACGGATCTAGCGAGAAAATGCTTGTTACAAGCAATGGGATCAGGCATTAAGAATTATAAAGAATTATGTGAGACAAGATTGGCCATGCAATTTGCTCGTGTGGACAAACCTACTGAATACCCCAACCATTATGGGTTTCAGAAGACGGAATCTTGTCAGAAAGAACGGTTATAAAAAATGATGAAAATAAACAATGTTTCATGAAATTATAGAGCTTAGCCAACACTAACGTCATATGTGGCTGAGTTCTATTTTCCCGAATAGTCGACCGTTTCATTCTTGTATGCTTGTCAAGAAAATGAACTTCACAAATTGAACATACAAATGAAAAGAATTGCGTTTTGCATCCTTGAGGAAAAGTGAGACATATGAAATTGATCTGTCGACAAAATGCGTTTTGCAAGTGAATTTGCAAACACTGACAGACTGATTTTTTTGTCTGACAAGTAATATTTCAGGTAGGTGCAACAGTGAAAACGATCGAAGCATTTAAAGGTAACCAAATGATGCACGACGAAGCTGAGTTTTGTCTGTCTGAAAATTACAGCTTTTGAAAGGAATTTTGTTAAAGGATGAGTTTAGCAAGTAAAGACAATAATTGCATGGCACACATCAACCCATGAAAATGGGCTTTGACAGACTGATTTTTGTCTGACAAGTAATATTTCAGGTAGGTGCAACAGTGAAAACGACGATCGAAGCATTTAAAGGTAACCAAATGATGCACGACGAAGCTGAGTTTTGTCTTTCTGAACATTACAGCGTTTGAAAGGAATTTTGTTAAAGGATGAGTTTAGCAAGTAAAGACAATAATTGCATGGCACACATCAACCCATGAAAATGGGCTTTGCAAGAGTCAGAGAACGGATCTAGCGAGAAAATGCTTGTTACAAGCAATGGGATCACACATTAAGAATTATAAAGAATTATGTGAGACAAGATTGGCCATGCAATTTGCTCGTGTGGACAAACCTACTGAATACCCCCACCATTATGTGTTTCAGAAGAAGGAATCTTGTCAGAAAGAACGGTTATAAAATGACGAAAATAAACAATGTTTCATGAAATTATAGAGCTTAGCCAACACTGACGTCATATGTGGCTGAGTTTTATTTTCCCGAATAGTCGAACGTTTCATTCTTGTATGCTTGTCAAGAAAATGAACTTCACAAATTGAACATACAAATGAAAAGAATTGCGTTTTGCAGCGCTGAGGAAAAGTGAGACATATGAAACTGATCTTTTGAAAAAGCGGTTTGCAAATGAATTTGCAAACACTGACAGACTGATTTTTGTCTGACAAGTAATATTTCAGGTAGGTGCAACAGTGAAAACGACGATCGAAGCATTTAAAGGTAACCAAATGATGCACGACGAAGCTGAGTTTTGTCTTTCTGAACATTACAGCGTTTGAAAGGAATTTTGTTAAAGGATGAGTTTAGCAAGTAAAGACAATAATTGCATGTCACACATCAACCCATGAAAATGGGCTTTGCAAGAGTCAGAGAACGGATCTAGCGAGAAAATGCTTGTTACAAGCAATGGGATCACGCATTAAGAATTATAAAGAATTATGTGAGACAAGATTGGCCATGCAATTTGCTCGTGTGGATAAACCTACTGAATACCCCCACCATTATGTGTTTCAGAAGAAGGAATCTTGTCAGAAAGAACGGTTATAAAATGACGAAAATAAACAATGTTTCATGAAATTATAGAGCTTAGCCAACACTGACGTCTTATGTGCTGAGTTTTTTTTCCCGAATAGTCGAACGTTTCATTCTTGTATGCTTGTCAAGAAAATGAACTTCACAAATTGAACATACAAATGAAAAGAATTGCGTTTTGCAGCGTTGAGGAAAAGTGAGACATATGAAATTGATCTGTCGAAAAAGCGGTTTGCAAATGAATTTGCAAACACTGACAGACTGATTTTTGTCTGACAAGTAATATTTCAGGTAGGTGCAACAGTGAAAACGATCGAAGCATTTAAAGGTAACCAAATGATGCACGACGAAGCTGAGTTTTGTCTTTCTGAACATTACAGCGTTTGAAAGGAATTTTGTTAAAGGATGAGTTTAGCAAGTAAAGACAATAATTGCATGTCACACATCAACCCATGAAAATGGGCTTTGCAAGAGTCAGAGAACGGATCTAGCGAGAAAATGCTTGTTACAAGCAATGGGATCACGCATTAAGAATTATAATTATGTGAGACAAGATTGGCCATGCAATTTGCTCGTGTGGACAAACCTACTGAATACCCCAACCATTATGGGTTTCAGAAGACGGAATCTTGTCAGAAAGAACGGTTATAAAAAAATGATGAAAATAAACAATGTTTCATGAAATTATAGAGCTTAGCCAACACTGACGTCATATGTGGCTGAGTTTTATTTTCCCGAATAGTCGAACGTTTCATTCTTGTATGCTTGTCAAGAAAATGAACTTCACAAATTGAACATACAAATGAAAAGAATTGCGTTTTGCAGCGTTGAGGAAAAGTGAGACATATGAAATTGATCTGTCGAAAAAGCTGTTTGCAAATGAATTTGCAAACACTGACAGACTGATTTTTGTCTGACAAGTAATATTTCAGGTAGGTGCAACAGTGAAAACGATCGAAGCATTTAAAGGTAACCAAATGATGCACGACGAAGCTGAGTTTTGTCTTTCTGAACATTACAGCGTTTGAAAGGAATTTTGTTAAAGGATGAGTTTAGCAAGTAAAGACAATAATTGCATGTCACACATCAACCCATGAAAATGGGCTTTGCAAGAGTCAGAGAACGGATCTAGCGAGAAAAAGTGCTTGTTACAAGCAATGGGATCACGCATTAAGAATTATATGTGAGACAAGATTGGCCATGCAATTTGCTACTGAATACCCCAACCATTATGGGTTTCAGAAGATGGAATCTTGTCAGAAAGAACGGTTATAAAATGACGAAAATAAACAATGTTTCATGAAATTATAGAGCTTAGCCAACACTAACGTCATATGTGACTGAGTTCTATTTTCCCGAATAGTCGAACGTTTCATTCTTGTATGCTTGTCAAGAAAATGAACTTCACAAATTGAACATACAAATGAAAAGAATTGCGTTTTGCAGCGTTGAGGAAAAGTGAGACATATGAAATTGATCTGTCGAAAAAGCGGTTTGCAAATGAATTTGCAAACACTGACAGACTGATTTTTTTGTCTGACAAGTAATATTTCAGGTAGGTGCAACAGTGAAAACGACGATCGAAGCATTTAAAGGTAACCAAATGATGCACGACGAAGCTGAGTTTTGTCTTTCTGAACATTACAGCGTTTGAAAGGAATTTTGTTAAAGGATGAGTTTAGCAAGTAAAGACAGTAAATGCATGTCACACATCAACCCATGAAAATGGGCTTTGCAAGAGTCAGAGAACGGATCTAGCGAGAAAATGCTTGTTACAAGCAATGGAATCACGCATTAAGAATTATAAAGAATTATGTGAGACAAGATTGGCCATGCAATTTGCTCGTGTGGACAAACCTACTGAAAACCCCCACCATTATGTCTTTTAGAAGAAGGAATCTTGTCAGAAAGAAGGGTTATAAAATGACGAAAATAAACAATGTTTCATGAAATTATAGAGCTTAGCCAACACTAACGTCATATGTGGCTGAGTTCTATTTTCCCGAATAGTCGAACGTTTCATTCTTGTATGCTTGTCAAGAAAATGAACTTCACAAATTGAACATACAAATGAAAAGAATTGCGTTTTGCAGCCTTGAGGAAAAGTGAGACATATGAAATTGATCTGTCGACAAAATGCGTTTTGCAAGTGAATTTGCAAACACTGACAGACTGATTTTTTTGTCTGACAAGTAATATTTCAGGTAGGTGCAACAGTGAAAACGATCGAAGCATTTAAAGGTAACCAAATGATGCACGACGAAGCTGAGTTTTGTCTTTCTGAACATTACAGCTTTTGAAAGGAATTTTGTTAAAGGATGAGTTTAGCAAGTAAAGACAATAATAGCATGGCACACATCAACCCATGAAAATGGGCTTTGACAGACTGATTTTTGTCTGACAAGTAATATTTCAGGTAGGTGCAACAGTGAAAACGAAGATCGAAGCATTTAAAGGTAACCAAATGATGCACGACGAAGCTGAGTTTTGTCTTTCTGAACATTACAGCGTTTGAAAGGAATTTTGTTAAAGGATGAGTTTAGCAAGTAAAGACAATAATAGCATGGCACACATCAACCCATGAAAATGGGCTTTGTAAGAGTCAGAGAACGGATCTAGCGAGAAAATGCTTGTTACAAGCAATGGGATCAGGCATTAAGAATTATAAAGAATTATGTGAGACAAGATTGGCCATGCAATTTGCTCGTGTGGACAAACCTACTGAATACCCCAACCATTATGGGTTTCAGAAGACGGAATCTTGTCAGAAAGAACGGTTATAAAAAATGATGAAAATAAACAATGTTTCATGAAATTATAGAGCTTAGCCAACACTGACGTCATATGTGGCTGAGTTTTATTTTCCCGAATAGTCGACCGTTTCATTCTTGTATGCTTGTCAAGAAAATGAACTTCACAAATTGAACATACAAATGAAAAGAATTGCGTTTTGCAGCGCTGAGGAAAAGTGAGACATATGAAACTGATCTTTTGAAAAAGCGGTTTGCAAATGAATTTGCAAACACTGACAGACTGATTTTTGTCTGACAAGTAATATTTCAGGTAGGTGCAACAGTGAAAACGAGATCGAAGCATTTAAAGGTAACCAAATGATGCACGACGAAGCTGAGTTTTGTCTTTCTGAACATTACAGCGTTTGAAAGGAATTTTGTTAAAGGATGAGTTTAGCAAGTAAAGACAATAATTGCATGTCACACATCAACCCATGAAAATGGGCTTTGCAAGAGTCAGAGAACGGATCTAGCGAGAAAATGCTTGTTACAAGCAATGGGATCACGCATTAAGAATTATAAGAATTATGTGAGACAAGATTGGCCATGCAATTTGCTCGTGTGGACAAACCTACTGAATACCCCCACCATTATGGGTTTCAGAAGAAGGAATCTTGTCAGAAAGAACGGTTATAAAATGACGAAAATAAACAATGTTTCATGAAATTATAGAGCTTAGCCAACACTGACGTTTTATTTTCCCGAATAGTCGAACGTTTCATTCTTGTATGCTTGTCAAGAAAATGAACTTCACAAATTGAACATACAAATGAAAAGAATTGCGTTTTGCATCCTTGAGGAAAAGTGAGACATATGAAATTGATCTGTCGACAAAATGCGTTTTGCAAGTGAATTTGCAAACACTGACAGACTGATTTTTTTGTCTGACAAGTAATATTTCAGGTAGGTGCAACAGTGAAAACGATCGAAGCATTTAAAGGTAACCAAATGATGCACGACGAAGCTGAGTTTTGTCTTTCTGAACATTACAGCTTTTGAAAGGAATTTTGTTAAAGGATGAGTTTAGCAAGTAAAGACAATAATAGCATGGCACACATCAACCCATGAAAATGGGCTTTGACAGACTGATTTTTGTCTGACAAGTAATATTTCAGGTAGGTGCAACAGTGAAAACGATCGAAGCATTTAAAGGTAACCAAATGATGCACGACGAAGCTGAGTTTTGTCTTTCTGAACATTACAGCGTTTGAAAGGAATTTTGTTAAAGGATGAGTTTAGCAAGTAAAGACAATAATTGCATGTCACACATCAACCCATGAAAATGGGCTTTGCAAGAGTCAGAGAACGGATCTAGCGAGAAAATGCTTGTTACAAGCATTTTCTCGCTAGGATCACGCATTAAGAATTATAATTATGTGAGACAAGATTGGCCATGCGATTTGCTCGTGTGGACAAACCTACTGAATACCCCAACCATTATGGGTTTCAGAAGACGGAATCTTGTCAGAAAGAACGGTTATAAAATGACGAAAATAAACAATGTTTCATGAAATTATAGAGCTTAGCCAACACTAACGTCATATGTGGCTGAGTTCTATTTTCCCGAATAGTCGAACGTTTCATTCTTGTATGCTTGTCAAGAAAATGAACTTCACAAATTGAACATACAAATGAAAAGAATTGCGTTTTGCAGCGTTGAGGAAAAGTGAGACATATGAAATTGATCTGTCGAAAAAGCGGTTTGCAAGTGAATTTGCAAACACTGACAGACTGATTTTTTTGTCTGACAAGTAATATTTCAGGTAGGTGCAACAGTGAAAACGACGATCGAAGCATTTAAAGGTAACCAAATGATGCACGACGAAGCTGAGTTTTGTCTTTCTGAACATTACAGCGTTTGAAAGGAATTTTGTTAAAGGATGAGTTTAGCAAGTAAAGACAATAATTGCATGTCACACATCAACCCATGAAAATGGGCTTTGCAAGAGTCAGAGAACGGATCTAGCGAGAAAATGCTTGTTACAAGCAATGGATCACGCATTAAGAATTATAAAGAATTATGTGAGACAAGATTGGCCATGCAATTTGCTCGTGTGGACAAACCTACTGAATACCCCCACCATTATGTGTTTCAGAAGAAGGAATCTTGTCAGAAAGAACGGTTATAAAATGACGAAAATAAACAATGTTTCATGAAATTATAGAGCTTAGCCAACACTGACGTCATATGTGGCTGATTTTTTTCCCGAATAGTCGAACGTTTCATTCTTGTATGCTTGGTCAAGAAAATGAACTTCACAAATTGAACATACAAATGAAAAGAATTGCGTTTTGCAGCCTTGAGGAAAAGTGAGACATATGAAATTGATCTGTCGAAAAAGCGTTTTGCAAGTGAATTTGCAAACACTGACAGACTGATTTTTTGTCTGACAAGTAATATTTCAGGTAGGTGCAACAGTGAAAACGATCGAAGCATTTAAAGGTAACCAAATGATGCACGACGAAGCTGAGTTTTGTCTTTCAGAACATTACAGCGTTTGAAAGGAATTTTGTTAAAGGATGAGTTTAGCAAGTAAAGACAATAATTGCATGTCACACATCAACCCATGAAAATGGGCTTTGCAAGAGCCGGAGAACGGAACTAGCGAGAAAATGCTTGTTACAAGCAATGGGATCACGCATAAAGAATTATGTGAGACAAGATTGGCCATGCAATTTGCTCGTGTGGACAAACCTACTGAATACCCCAACCATTATGGGTTTCAGAAGACGGAATCTTGTCAGAAAGAACGGTTATAAAAAATGATGAAAATAAACAATGTTTCATGAAATTATAGAGCTTAGCCAACACTGACGTTTTATTTTCCCGAATAGTCGAACGTTTCATTCTTGTATGCTTGTCAAGAAAATGAACTTCACAAATTGAACATACAAATGAAAAGAATTGCGTTTTGCAGCGTTGAGGAAAAGTGAGACATATGAAATTGATCTGTCGACAAAATGCGTTTTGCAAGTGAATTTGCAAACACTGACAGACTGATTTTTTTGTCTGACAAGTAATATTTCAGGTAGGTGCAACAGTGAAAACGATCGAAGCATTTAAAGGTAACCAAATGATGCACGACGAAGCTGAGTTTTGTCTTTCTGAACATTACAGCTTTTGAAAGGAATTTTGTTAAAGGATGAGTTTAGCAAGTAAAGACAATAATAGCATGGCACACATCAACCCATGAAAATGGGCTTTGACAGACTGATTTTTGTCTGACAAGTAATATTTCAGGTAGGTGCAACAGTGAAAACGAAGATCGAAGCATTTAAAGGTAACCAAATGATGCACGACGAAGCTGAGTTTTGTCTTTCTGAACATTACAGCGTTTGAAAGGAATTTTGTTAAAGGATGAGTTTAGCAAGTAAAGACAATAAATGCATGTCACACATCAACCCATGAAAATGGGCTTTGCAAGAGTCAGAGAACGGATCTAGCGAGAAAATGCTTGTTACAAGCAATGGGATCACGCATTAAGAATTATAAAGAATTATGTGAGACAAGATTGGCCATGCAATTTGCTCGTGTGGACAAACCTACTGAATACCCCCACCATTATGGGTTTCAGAAGAAGGAATCTTGTCAGAAAGAACGGTTATATAATGACGAAAATAAACAATGTTTCATGAAATTATAGAGCTTAGCCAACACTAACGTCATATGTGGCTGAGTTCATTTTCCCGAATAGTCGACGTTTCATTCTTGTATGCTTGTCAAGAAAATGAACTTCACAAATTGAACATACAAATGAAAAGAATTGCGTTTTGCATCCTTGAGGAAAAGTGAGACATATGAAATTGATCTGTCGACAAAATGCGTTTTGCAAGTGAATTTGCAAACACTGACAGACTGATTTTTTGTCTGACAAGTAATATTTCAGGTAGGTGCAACAGTGAAAACGATCGAAGCATTTAAAGGTAACCAAATGATGCACGACGAAGCTGAGTTTTGTCTTTCAGAACATTACAGCGTTTGAAAGGAATTTTGTTAAAGGATGAGTTTAGCAAGTAAAGACAATAATTGCATGTCACACATCAACCCATGAAAATGGGCTTTGCAAGAGTCAGAGAACGGATCTAGCGAGAAAATGCTTGTTACAAGCAATGGGATCACACATTAAGAATTATAAGATTATGTGAGACAAGATTGGCCATGCAATTTGCTCGTGTGGACAAACCTACTGAATACCCCCACCATTATGTGTTTCAGAAGAAGGAATCTTGTCAGAAAGAACGGTTATAAAAATGACGAAAATAAACAATGTTTCATGAAATTATAGAGCTTAGCCAACACTGACGTCATATGTGGCTGAGTTTTTTTTCCCGAATAGTCGAACGTTTCATTCTTGTCTGCTTGTCAAGAAAATGAACTTCACAAATTGAACATACAAATGAAAAGAATTGCGTTTTGCATCGTTGAGGAAAAGTGAGACATATGAAATTGATCTGTCGACAAAATGCGTTTTGCAAGTGAATTTGCAAACACTGACAGATTTTTTTTGTCTGACAAGTAATATTTCAGGTAGGTGCAACAGTGAAAACGATCGAAGCATTTAAAGGTAACCAAATGATGCACGACGAAGCTGAGTTTTGTCTTTCTGAACATTACAGCTTTTGAAAGGAATTTTGTTAAAGGATGAGTTTAGCAAGTAAAGACAATAATAGCATGGCACACATCAACCCATGAAAATGGGCTTTGACAGACTGATTTTTGTCTGACAAGTAATATTTCAGGTAGGTGCAACAGTGAAAACGAAGATCGAAGCATTTAAAGGTAACCAAATGATGCACGACGAAGCTGAGTTTTGTCTTTCTGAACATTACAGCGTTTGAAAGGAATTTTGTTAAAGGATGAGTTTAGCAAGAAAAGACAATAATTGCATGTCACACATCAACCCATGAAAATGGGCTTTGCAAGAGTCAGAGAACGGATCTAGCGAGAAAAAGTGCTTGTTACAAGCAATGGGATCACGCATTAAGAATTATAAAGAATTATGTGAGACAAGATTGGCCATGCAATTTGCTCGTGTGGACAAACCTACTGAATACCCCAACCATTATGGGTTTCAGAAGATGGAATCTTGTCAGAAAGAACGGTTATAAAATGACGAAAATAAACAATGTTTCATGAAATTATAGAGCTTAGCCAACACTAACGTCATATGTGGCTGAGTTCTATTTTCCCGAATAGTCGACCGTTTCATTCTTGTATGCTTGTCAAGAAAATGAACTTCACAAATTGAACATACAAATGAAAAGAATTGCGTTTTGCATCCTTGAGGAAAAGTGAGACATATGAAATTGATCTGTCGACAAAATGCGTTTTGCAAGTGAATTTGCAAACACTGACAGACTGATTTTTTTGTCTGACAAGTAATATTTCAGGTAGGTGCAACAGTGAAAACGATCGAAGCATTTAAAGGTAACCAAATGATGCACGACGAAGCTGAGTTTTGTCTTTCTGAACATTACAGCGTTTGAAAGGAATTTTGTTAAAGTTTGAGTTTAGCAAGTAACGACAATAATTGCATGTCACACATCAACCCATGAAAATGGGCTTTGCAAGAGTCAGAGAACGGATCTAGCGAGAAAAAGTACTTGTTACAAGCAATGGGATCACACATTAAGAATTATAATTATGTGAGACAAGATTGGCCATGCAATTTGCTCGTGTGGACAAACCTACTGAATACCCCCACCATTATGTGTTTCAGAAGAAGGAATCTTGTCAGAAAGAACGGTTATAAAATGACGAAAATAAACAATGTTTCATGAAATTATAGAGCTTAGCCAACACTGACGTCATATGTGGCAGAGTTTTTATTTTCCCGAATAGTCGAACGTTTCATTCTTGTATGCTTGTCAAGAAAATGAACTTCACAAATTGAACATACAAATAAAAGGATTGCGTTTTGCATCCTTGAGGAAAAGTGAGAAATATGAAATTGATCTGTCGACAAAATGCGTTTTGCAAGTGAATTTGCAAACACTGACAGACTGATTTTTTTGTCTGACAAGTAATATTTCAGGTAGGTGCAACAGTGAAAACGATCGAAGCATTTAAAGGTAACCAAATGATGCACGACGAAGCTGAGATTTGTCTTTCTGAACATTACAGCGTTTGAAAGGAATTTTGTTAAAGGATGAGTTTAGCAAGTAAAGACAATAATTGCATGTCACACATCAACCCATGAAAATGGGCTTTGCAAGAGTCAGAGAACGGATCTAGCGAGAAAATGCTTGTTACAAGCAATGGGATCACGCATTAAGAATTATAAAGAATTATGTGAGACAAGATTGGCCATGCAATTTGCTCGTGTGGACAAACCTACTGAATACCCCAACCATTATGGGTTTCAGAAGATGGAATCTTGTCAGAAAGAACGGTTATAAAATGACGAAAATAAACAATGTTTCATGAAATTATAGAGCTTAGCCAACACTAACGTCATATGTGACTGAGTTCTATTTTCCCGAATAGTCGAACGTTTCATTCTTGTATGCTTGTCAAGAAAATGAACTTCACAAATTGAACATACAAATGCAAAGAATTGCGTTTTGCATCCTTGAGGAAAAGTGAGACATATGAAATTGATCTGTCGAAAAAGCGGTTTGCAAATGACTTTGCAAACACTGACAGACTGATTTTTGTCTGACAAGTAATATTTCAGGTAGGTGCAACAGTGAAAACGATCGAAGCATTTAAAGGTAACCAAATGATGCACGACGAAGCTGAGTTTTGTCTTTCTGAACATTACAGCGTTTGAAAGGAATTTTGTTAAAGGATGAGTTTAGCAAGTAAAGACAATAATTGCATGTCACACATCAACCCATGAAAATGGGCTTTGCAAGAGTCAGAGAACGGATCTAGCGAGAAAATGCTTGTTACAAGCAATGGGATCACGCATTAAGAATTATAAAGAATTATGTGAGACAAGATTGGCCATGCAATTTGCTCGTGTGGATAAACCTACTGAATACCCCCACCATTATGTGTTTCAGAAGAAGGAATCTTGTCAGAAAGAACGGTTATAAAATGACGAAAATAAACAATGTTTCATGAAATTATAGAGCTTAGCCAACACTGACGTCATATGTGGCGAGTTTTTTTTCCCGAATAGTCGAACGTTTCATTCTTGTATGCTTCAAGAAAATGCACTTCACAATTTGAACATACAAATAAAAGGATTGCGTTTTGCATCCTTGAGGAAAAGTGAGAAATATGAAATTGATCTGTCGACAAAATGCGTTTTGCAAGTGAATTTGCAAACACTGACAGACTGATTTTTTTTGTCTGACAAGTAATATTTCAGGTAGGTGCAACAGTGAAAACGATCGAAGCATTTAAAGGTAACCAAATGATGCACGACGAAGCTGAGTTTTGTCTTTCTGAACATTACAGCTTTTGAAAGGAATTTTGTTAAAGGATGAGTTTAGCAAGTAAAGACAATAATTGCATGTCACACATCAACCCATGAAAATGGGCTTTGCAAGAGTCAGAGAACGGATCTAGCGAGAAAATGCTTGTTACAAGCAATGGGATCACGCATTAAGAATTATAAAGAATTATGTGAGACAAGATTGGCCATGCAATTTGCTCGTGTGGACAAACCTACTGAATACCCCAACCATTATGGGTTTCAGAAGAAGGAATCTTGTCAGAAAGAACGGTTATAAAATGACGAAAATAAAGTTTCATGAAATTATAGAGCTTAGCCAACACTAACGTCATATGTGGCTGCGTTCTATTTTCCCGAATAGTCGAACGTTTCATTCTTGTATGCTTGTCAAGAAAATGAACATACAAATGAAAAGAATTGCGTTTTGCAGCGTTGAGGAAAAGTGAGACATATGAAATTGATCTGTCGAAAAAGCGGTTTGCAAATGAATTTGAAAACACTGACAGACTGATTTTTGTCTGACAAGTAATATTTCAGGTAGGTGCAACAGTGAAAACGAAGATCGAAGCATTTAAAGGTAACCAAATGATGCACGACGAAGCTGAGTTTTGTCTTTCTGAACATTACAGAGTTTGAAAGGAATTTTGTTAAAGGATGAGTTTAGCAAGTAAAGACAATAATTGCATGTCACACATCAACCCATGAAAATGGGCTTTGCAAGAGTCAGAGAACGGATCTAGCGAGAAAATGCTTCTTACAACGCATTAAGAATTATAAAGAATTATGTGAGACAAGATTGGCCATGCAATTTGCTCGTGTGGATAAACCTACTGAATACCCTCACCATTATGTGTTTCAGAAGAAGGAATCTTGTCAGAAAGAACGGTTATAAAATGATGAAAATAAACAATGTTTCATGAAATTATAGAGCTTAGCCAACACTGACGTCATATGTGGCAGAGATTTTTATTCCCGAATAGTCGAACGTTTCATTCTTGTCTGGAGCTCAAGAAAATGCACTTCACAATTTGAACATACAAATAAAAGGATTGCGTTTTGCATCCTTGAGGAAAAGTGAGAAATATGAAATTGATCTGTCGACAAAATGCGTTTTGCAAGTGAATTTGCAAACACTGACAGACTGATTTTTTTGTCTGACAAGTAATATTTCAGGTAGGTGCAACAGTGAAAACGAAGATCGAAGCATTTAAAGGTAACCAAATGATGCACGACGAAGCTGAGTTTTGTCTTTCTGAACATTACAGCGTTTGAAAGGAATTTTGTTAAAGGATGAGTTTAGCAAGAAAAGACAATAATTGCATGTCACACATCAACCCATGAAAATGGGCTTTGCAAGAGTCAGAGAACGGATCTAGCGAGAAAAAGTGCTTGTTACAAGCAATGGGATCACGCATTAAGAATTATAAAGAATTATGTGAGACAAGATTGGCCATGCAATTTGCTCGTGTGGACAAACCTACTGAATACCCCAACCATTATGGGTTTCAGAAGATGGAATCTTGTCAGAAAGAACGGTTATAAAATGACGAAAATAAACAATGTTTCATGAAATTATAGAGCTTAGCCAACACTAACGTCATATGTGACTTTCTATTTTCCCGAATAGTCGATCGTTTCATTCTTGTATGCTTGTCAAGAAAATGAACTTCACAAATTGAACATACAAATGAAAAGAATTGCGTTTTGCATCCTTGAGGAAAAGTGAGACATATGAAATTGATCTGTCGAAAAAGCGGTTTGCAAATGAATTTGCAAACACTGACAGACTGATTTTTGTCTGACAAGTAATATTTCAGGTAGGTGCAACAGTGAAAACGATCGAAGCATTTAAAGGTAACCAAATGATGCACGACGAAGCTGAGTTTTGTCTTTCTGAACATTACAGCGTTTGAAAGGAATTTTGTTAAAGGATGAGTTTAGCAAGTAAAGACAATAATTGCATGTCACACATCAACCCATGAAAATGGGCTTTGCAAGAGTCAGAGAACGGATCTAGCGAGAAAATGCTTCTTACAACGCATTAAGAATTATAAAGAATTATGTGAGACAAGATTGGCCATGCAATTTGCTCGTGTGGATAAACCTACTGAATACCCCCACCATTATGTGTTTCAGAAGAAGGAATCTTGTCAGAAAGAACGGTTATAAAATGACGAAAATAAACAATGTTTCATGAAATTATAGATCTTAGCCAACACTGACGTCATATGTGGCAGAGTTTTTTTTCCCGAATAGTCGAACGTTTCATTCTTTTGGATGCTCAAGAAAATGAACTTCACAAATTGAACATACAAATGAAAAGGATTGCGTTTTTGCAGCCTTGAGGAAAAGTGAGACATATGAAATTGATCTGTCGAAAAAGCGGTTTTGCAAGTGAATTTGCAAACACTGACAGACTGATTTTTGTCTGACAAGTAATATTTCAGGTAGGTGCAACAGTGAAAACGATCGAAGCATTTAAAGGTAACCAAATGATGCACGACGAAGCTGAGTTTTGTCTTTCTGAACATTACAGCGTTTGAAAGGAATTTTGTTAAAGGATGAGTTTAGAAAGAAAAGACAATAATTGCATGTCACACATCAACCCATGAAAATGGGCTTTGCAAGAGTCAGAGAACGGATCTAGCGAGAAAAAGTGCTTGTTACAAGCAATGGGATCACGCATTAAGAATTATAAAGTTATGTGAGACAAGATTGGCCATGCAATTTGCTCGTGTGACAAACCTACTGAATACCCCAACCATTATGGGTTTCAGAAGAAGGAATCTTGTCAGAAAGAACGGTTATAAAAAATGACGAAAATAAACAATGTTTCATGAAATTATAGAGCTTAGCCAACACTAACGTCATATGTGGCTGAGTTCTTATTTTCCCGAATAGTCGAACGTTTCATTCTTGTATACTTGTCAAGAAAATGAACTTCACAAATTGAACATACAAATGAAAAGAATTGCGTTTTGCATCCTTGAGGAAAAGTGAGACATATGAAATTGATCTGTCGAAAAAGCGGTTTGCAAATGAATTTGCAAACACTGACAGACTGATTTTTGTCTGACAAGTAATATTTCAGGTAGGTGCAACAGTGAAAACGACGATCGAAGCATTTAAAGGTAACCAAATGATGCACGACGAAGCTGAGTTTTGTCTTTCAGAACATTACAGCGTTTGAAAGGAATTTTGTTAAAGGATGAGTTTAGCAAGTAAAGACAATAATTGCATGTCACACATCAACCCATGAAAATGGGCTTTGCAAGAGTCAGAGAACGGATCTAGCGAGAAAATGCTTGTTACAAGCAATGGGATCACGCATTAAGAATTATAATTATGTGAGACAAGATTGGCCATGCAATTGGCTCGTGTGGATAAACCTACTGAATACCCCCACCATTATGTGTTTCAGAAGAAGGAATCTTGTCAGAAAGAACGGTTATAAAATGACGAAAATAAACAATGTTTCATGAAATTATAGAGCTTAGCCAACACTGACGTTTTATTTTCCCGAATAGTCGAACGTTTCATTCTTGTATGCTTGTCAAGAAAATGAACTTCACAAATTGAACATACAAATGAAAAGAATTGCGTTTTGCAGCGTTGAGGAAAAGTGAGAAATATGAAATTGATCTGTCGACAAAATGCGTTTTGCAAGTGAATTTGCAAACACTGACAGACTGATTTTTTTGTCTGACAAGTAATATTTCAGGTAGGTGCAACAGTGAAAACGATCGATGCATTTAAAGGTAACCAAATGATGCACGACGAAGCTGAGTTTTGTCTTTCTGAACATTACAGCTTTTGAAAGGAATTTTGTTAAAGGATGAGTTTAGCAAGTAAAGACAATAATTGCATGTCACACATCAACCCATGAAAATGGGCTTTGCAAGAGTCAGAGAACGGATCTAGCGAGAAAATGCTTGTTACAAGCAATGGGATCACGCATTAAGAATTATAATTATGTGAGACAAGATTGGCCATGCAATTTGCTACTGAATACCCCAACCATTATGGGTTTCAGAAGATGGAATCTTGTCAGAAAGAACGGTTATAAAATGACGAAAATAAACAATGTTTCATGAAATTATAGAGCTTAGCCAACACTAACGTCATATGTGACTGAGTTCTATTTTCCCGAATAGTCGAACGTTTCATTCTTGTATGCTTGTCAAGAAAAGAACTTCACAAATTGAACATACAAATAAAAGGATTGCGTTTTGCATCCTTGAGGAAAAGTGAGAAATATGAAATTGATCTGTCGACAAAATGCGTTTTGCAAGTGAATTTGCAAACACTGACAGACTGATTTTTTTGTCTGACAAGTAATATTTCAGGTAGGTGCAACAGTGAAAACGATCGAAGCATTTAAAGGTAACCAAATGATGCACGACGAAGCTGAGTTTTGTCTTTCTGAACATTACAGCTTTTGAAAGGAATTTTGTTAAAGGATGAGTTTAGCAAGTAAAGACAATAATAGCATGGCACACATCAACCCATGAAAATGGGCTTTGACAGACTGATTTTTGTCTGACAAGTAATATTTCAGGTAGGTGCAACAGTGAAAACGAAGATCGAAGCATTTAAAGGTAACCAAATGATGCACGACGAAGCTGAGTTTTGTCTTTCTGAACATTACAGCGTTTGAAAGGAATTTTGTTAAAGGATGAGTTTAGCAAGTAAAGACAGTAAATGCATGTCACACATCAACCCATGAAAATGGGCTTTGCAAGAGTCAGAGAACGGATCTAGCGAGAAAAATGCTTGTTACAAGCAATGGATCACGCATTAAGAATTATAAAGAATTATGTGAGACAAGATTGGCCATGCAATTTGCTCGTGTGGACAAACCTACTGAATACCCCAACCATTATGGGTTTCAGAAGAAGGAATCTTGTCAGAAAGAACGGTTATAAAATGACGAAAATAAAGTTTCATGAAATTATAGAGCTTAGCCAACACTAACGTCATATGTGGCTGATTTTATTTTCCCGAATAGTCGACCGTTTCATTCTTGTATGCTTGTCAAGAAAATGAACTTCACAAATTGAACATACAAATGAAAAGAATTGCGTTTTGCATCCTTGAGGAAAAGTGAGACATATGAAATTGATCTGTCGAAAAAGCGGTTTGCAAATGAATTTGCAAACACTGACAGACTGATTTTTGTCTGACAAGTAATATTTCAGGTAGGTGCAACAGTGAAAACGATCGAAGCATTTAAAGGTAACCAAATGATGCACGACGAAGCTGAGTTTTGTCTTTCTGAACATTACAGCGTTTGAAAGGAATTTTGTTAAAGGATGAGTTTAGCAAGTAAAGACAATAATTGCATGTCACACATCAACCCATGAAAATGGGCTTTGCAAGAGTCAGAGAACGGATCTAGCGAGAAAATGCTTCTTACAACGCATTAAGAATTATAATTATGTGAGACAAGATTGGCCATGCAATTTGCTCGTGTGGATAAACCTACTGAATACCCCCACCATTATGTGTTTCAGAAGAAGGAATCTTGTCAGAAAGAACGGTTATAAAATGACGAAAATAAACAATGTTTCATGAAATTATAGAGCTTAGCCAACACTGACGTCATATGTGGCAGAGATTTTTATTCCCGAATAGTCGAACGTTTCATTCTTGTCTGGAGCTCAAGAAAATGCACTTCACAATTTGAACATACAAATAAAAGGATTGCGTTTTGCATCCTTGAGGAAAAGTGAGAAATATGAAATTGATCTGTCGACAAAATGCGTTTTGCAAGTGAATTTGCAAACACTGACAGACTGATTTTTTTGTCTGACAAGTAATATTTCAGGTAGGTGCAACAGTGAAAACGATCGAAGCATTTAAAGGTAACCAAATGATGCACGACGAAGCTGAGTTTTGTCTTTCTGAACATTACAGCTTTTGAAAGGAATTTTGTTAAAGGATGAGTTTAGCAAGTAAAGACAATAATAGCATGGCACACATCAACCCATGAAAATGGGCTTTGACAGACTGATTTTTGTCTGACAAGTAATATTTCAGGTAGGTGCAACAGTGAAAACGAAGATCGAAGCATTTAAAGGTAACTAAATGATGCACGACGAAGCTGAGTTTTGTCTTTCTGAACATTACAACGTTTGAAAGGAATTTTGTTAAAGGATGAGTTTAGCAAGTAAAGACAGTAAATGCATGTCACACATCAACCCATGAAAATGGGCTTTGCAAGAGTCAGAGAACGGATCTAGCGAGAAAAAGTACTTGTTACAAGCAATGGGATCACGCATTAAGAATTATAAAGAATTATGTGAGACAAGATTGGCCATGCAATTTGCTCGTGTGGACAAACCTACTGAATACCCCAACCATTATGGGTTTCAGAAGATGGAATCTTGTCAGAAAGAACGGTTATAAAATGACGAAAATAAACAATGTTTCATGAAATTATAGAGCTTAGCCAACACTAACGTCATATGTGGCTGAGTTCTATTTTCCCGAATAGTCGAACGTTTCATTCTTGTATGCTTGTCAAGAAAATGAACTTCACAAATTGAACATACAAATGAAAAGAATTGCGTTTTGCATCCTTGAGGAAAAGTGAGACATATGAAATTGATCTGTCGACAAAATGCGTTTTGCAAGTGAATTTGCAAACACTGACAGACTGATTTTTGTCTGACAAGTAATATTTCAGGTAGGTGCAACAGTGAAAACGAAGATCGAAGCATTTAAAGGTAACCAAATGATGCACGACGAAGCTGAGTTTTGTCTTTCTGAACATTACAGCGTTTGAAAGGAATTTTG
This sequence comes from Chromobotia macracanthus, assembly GCA_036877525.1. Lineage (NCBI taxonomy): Eukaryota > Metazoa > Chordata > Actinopteri > Cypriniformes > Botiidae > Chromobotia > Chromobotia macracanthus. The sequence goes on along the minus strand of JAZGTH010000004.1, from coordinate 12,620,798 downwards.
TTAAAGGATGAGTTTAGCAAGTAAAGACAATAATTGCATGTCACACATCAACCCATGAAAATGGGCTTTGCAAGAGTCAGAGAACGGATCTAGCGAGAAAATGCTTGTTACAAGCAATGGGATCACGCATTAAGAATTATAAAGAATTATGTGAGACAAGATTGGCCATGCAATTTGCTCGTGTGGATAAACCTACTGAATACCCCCACCATTATGTGTTTCAGAAGAAGGAATCTTGTCAGAAAGAACGGTTATAAAATGACGAAAATAAACAATGTTTCATGAAATTATAGAGCTTAGCCAACACTGACGTCATATGTGGCAGAGATTTTTATTCCCGAATGGTCGAACGTTTCATTCTTGTCTGGAGCTCAAGAAAATGCACTTCACAATTTGAACATACAAATAAAAGGATTGCGTTTTGCAGCGTTGTGGAAGAGTGAGAAATATGAAATTGAGCTGTCGACAAAATGCGTTTTGCAAGTGAATTTGCAAACACTGACAGACTGATTTTTTGTCTGACAAGTAATATTTCAGGTAGGTGCAACAGTGAAAACGAAGATCGAAGCATTTAAAGGTAACCAAATGATGCACGACGAAGCTGAGTTTTGTCTTTCTGAACATTACAGCGTTTGAAAGGAATTTTGTTAAAGGATGAGTTTAGCAAGTAAAGACAATAATTGCATGTCACACATCAACCCATGAAAATGGGCTTTGCAAGAGTCAGAGAACGGATCTAGCGAGAAAATGCTTGTTACAAGCAATGGGATCACGCATTAAGAATTATAAGAGACAAGATTGGCCATGCAATTTGCTCGTGTGGACAAACCTACTGAAAACCCCCACCATTATGTCTTTTAGAAGAAGGAATCTTGTCAGAAAGAAGGGTTATAAAATGACGAAAATAAACAATGTTTCATGAAATTATAGAGCTTAGCCAACACTGACGTCATATGTGGCTGTTTTTTTCCCGAATAGTCGAACGTTTCATTCTTGTATGCAGGTTAAGAAAATGCACTTTACAAATTGAACATACAAATGAAAAGAAATTGCGTTTTGCAGCGTTGTGGAAGAGTGAGAAATATGAAATTGAGCTGTCGACAAAATGCGTTTTGCAAATACTGACAGACTGATTTTTGTTTCACAAGTTATATTTCAGGTAGGTGCAACAGTGAAAACGACGATCGAAGCATTTAAAGATAACCAAATGATGCACGACGAAGCTGAGTTTTGTCTTTCTGAACATTACAGCGTTTGAAAGGAATTTTGTTAACTGATGAGATATGGAAGACAATAATTGCATGTCGCACATCAACCCATGAAAATGGGCTTTGCAAGAGTCAGAGAACGGATCTAGCGAGAAAATGCTTGTTACAAGCAATGGATCACGATTAAGAATTATAATTATGTGAGACAAGATTGGCCATGCAATTTGCTCGTGTGGATAAACCTACTGAATACCCTCACCATTATGTGTTTCAGAAGAAGGAATCTTGTCAGCAAGAACGGTTATAAAATGACGAAAATAAACAATGTTTCATGAAATTATAGAGCTTAGCCAACACTGACGTCATATGTGGAGTTTTTTTCCCGAATAGTCGAACGTTTCATTCTTGTATGGTGTCAAGAAAATGAACTTCACAAATTGAACATACAAATGAAAAGGAATTGCGTTTTGCAGCCTTGAGGAAAAGTGAGAAATATGAAATTGATCTGTCGAAAAAGCGGTTTGCAAGTGAATTTGCAAACACTGACAGACTGATTTTTTTGTCTGACAAGTAATATTTCAGGTAGGTGCAACAGTGAAAACGACGATCGAAGCATTTAAAGGTAACCAAATGATGCACGACGAAGCTGAGTTTTGTCTTTCTGAACATTACAGCGTTTGAAAGGAATTTTGTTAAAGGATGAGTTTAGCAAGTAAAGACAATAATTGCATGTCACACATCAACCCATGAAAATGGGCTTTGCAAGAGTCAGAGAACGGATCTAGCGAGAAAATGCTTGTTACAAGCAATGGGATCACGCATTAAGAATTATAAAGAATTATGTGAGACAAGATTGGCCATGCAATTTGCTCGTGTGGACAAACCTACTGAATACCCCAACCATTATGGGTTTCAGAAGATGGAATCTTGTCAGAAAGAACGGTTATAAAATGACGAAAATAAACAATGTTTCATGAAATTATAGAGCTTAGCCAACACTAACGTCATATGTGGCTGAGTTCTATTTTCCCGAATAGTCGAACGTTTCATTCTTGTATGCTTGTCAAGAAAATGAACTTCACAAATTGAACATACAAATGAAAAGAATTGCGTTTTGCAGCGTTGAGGAAAAGTGAGACATATGAAATTGATCTGTCGAAAAAGCGTTTTGCAAATGAATTTGCAAACACTGACAGACTGATTTTTGTCTGACAAGTAATATTTCAGGTAGGTGCAACAGTGAAAACGAAGATCGAAGCATTTAAAGGTAACCAAATGATGCACGACGAAGCTGAGTTTTGTCTTTCTGAACATTACAGCGTTTGAAAGGAATTTTGTTAAAGGATGAGTTTAGCAAGTAAAGACAATAATTGCATGGCACACATCAACCCATGAAAATGGGCTTTACAAGAGTCAGAGAACGGATCTAGCGAGAAAATGCTTGTTACAAGCAATGGATCACGCATTAAGAATTATAAAGTTATGTGAGACAAGATTGGCCATGCAATTTGCTCGTGTGGACAAACCTACTGAATACCCCCACCATTATGTGTTTCAGAAGAAGGAATCTTGTCAGAAAGAACGGTTATAAAATGACGAAAATAAACAATGTTTCATGAAATTATAGAGCTTAGCCAACACTGACGTTTTATTTTCCCGAATAGTCGAACGTTTCATTCTTGTATGCTTGTCAAGAAAATGAACTTCACAAATTGAACATACAAATGAAAAGAATTGCGTTTTGCATCCTTGAGGAAAAGTGAGACATATGAAATTGATCTGTCGACAAAATGCGTTTTGCAAGTGAATTTGCAAACACTGACAGACTGATTTTTTTGTCTGACAAGTAATATTTCAGGTAGGTGCAACAGTGAAAACGATCGAAGCATTTAAAGGTAACCAAATGATGCACGACGAAGCTGAGTTTTGTCTTTCTGAACATTACAGCGTTTGAAAGGAATTTTGTTAAAGGATGAGTTTAGCAAGTAAAGACAATAATTGCATGTCACACATCAACCCATGAAAATGGGCTTTGCAAGAGTCAGAGAACGGATCTAGCGAGAAAAAGTGCTTGTTACAAGCAATGGGATCACGCATTAAGAATTATAAAGAATTATGTGAGACAAGATTGGCCATGCAATTTGCTCGTGTGGACAAACCTACTGAATACCCCAACCATTATGGGTTTCAGAAGATGGAATCTTGTCAGAAAGAACGGTTATAAAATGACGAAAATAAACAATGTTTCATGAAATTATAGAGCTTAGCCAACACTAACGTCATATGTGACTCTATTTTCCCGAATAGTCGATCGTTTCATTCTTGTATGCTTGTCAAGAAAATGAACTTCACAAATTGAACATACAAATGAAAAGAATTGCGTTTTGCATCCTTGAGGAAAAGTGAGACATATGAAATTGATCTGTCGAAAAAGCGGTTTGCAAGTGAATTTGCAAACACTGACAGACTGATTTTTTTGTCTGACAAGTAATATTTCAGGTAGGTGCAACAGTGAAAACGATCGAAGCATTTAAAGGTAACCAAATGATGCACGACGAAGCTGAGTTTTGTCTTTCTGAACATTACAGCGTTTGAAAGGAATTTTGTTAAAGGATGAGTTTAGCAAGTAAAGACAATAATTGCATGTCACACATCAACCCATGAAAATGGGCTTTGCAAGAGTCAGAGAACGGATCTAGCGAGAAAAAGTGCTTGTTACAAGCAATGGGATCACGCATTAAGAATTATAATTATGTGAGACAAGATTGGCCATGCAATTTGCTCGTGTGGATAAACCTACTGAATACCCCCACCATTATGTGTTTCAGAAGAAGGAATCTTGTCAGAAAGAACGGTTATAAAATGACGAAAATAAACAATGTTTCATGAAATTATAGATCTTAGCCAACACTGACGTCATATGTGGCAGAGATTTTTATTCCCGAATAATCGAACGTTTCATTCTTGTATGCTTGCTCAAGAAAATGACTTCACAAATTGAACATACAAATGAAAAGAATTGCGTTTTGCATCCTTGAGGAAAAGTGAGACATATGAAATTGATCTGTCGACAAAATGCGTTTTGCAAGTGAATTTGCAAACACTGACAGACTGATTTTTTTGTCTGACAAGTAATATTTCAGGTAGGTGCAACAGTGAAAACGATCGAAGCATTTAAAGGTAACCAAATGATGCACGACGAAGCTGAGTTTTGTCTTTCTGAACATTACAGCGTTTGAAAGGAATTTTGTTAAAGGATGAGTTTAGCAAGTAAAGACAATAATTGCATGTCACACATCAACCCATGAAAATGGGCTTTGCAAGAGTCAGAGAACGGATCTAGCGAGAAAAAGTGCTTGTTACAAGCAATGGGATCACGCATTAAGAATTATAATTATGTGAGACAAGATTGGCCATGCAATTTGCTCGTGTGGATAAACCTACTGAATACCCCCACCATTATGTGTTTCAGAAGAAGGAATCTTGTCAGAAAGAACGGTTATAAAATGACGAAAATAAACAATGTTTCATGAAATTATAGAGCTTAGCCAACACTAACGTCATATGTGGCTGAGTTCTATTTTCCCGAATAGTCGAACGTTTCATTCTTGTATGCTTGTCAAGAAAATGAACTTCACAAATTGAACATACAAATGAAAAGAATTGCGTTTTGCATCCTTGAGGAAAAGTGAGAAATATGAAATTGATCTGTCGACAAAATGCGTTTTGCAAGTGAATTTGCAAACACTGACAGACTGATTTTTTTGTCTGACAAGTAATATTTCAGGTAGGTGCAACAGTGAAAACGATCGAAGCATTTAAAGGTAACCAAATGATGCACGACGAAGGGCTGAGTTTTGTCTTTCTGAACATTACAGCTTTTGAAAGGAATTTTGTTAAAGGATGAGTTTAGCAAGTAAAGACAATAATAGCATTGGGCGCACATAACCCATGAAAATGGGCTTTGACAGACTGATTTTTGTCTGACAAGTAATATTTCAGGTAGGTGCAACAGTGAAAACGACGATCGAAGCATTTAAAGGTAACCAAATGATGCACGACGAAGCTGAGATTTGTCTTTCTGAACATTACAGCGTTTGAAAGGAATTTTGTTAACTTATGAGATAAGCAAGACAATAATTGCATGTCACACATCAACCCATGAAAATGGGCTTTGCAAGAGTCAGAGAACGGATCTAGCGAGAAAATGCTTCTTAAAACGCATTAAGAATTATAAAGAATTATGTGAGACAAGATTGGCCATGCAATTTGCTCGTGTGGATAAACCTACTGAATACCCCCACCATTATGTGTTTCAGAAGAAGGAATCTTGTCAGAAAGAACGGTTATAAAATGACGAAAATAAACAATGTTTCATGAAATTATAGAGCTTAGCCAACACTAACGTCATATGTGGCTGAGTTCTATTTTCCCGAATAGGCGAACGTTTCATTCTTGTATGCTTGTCAAGAAAATGAACTTCACAAATTGAACATACAAATGAAAAGAATTGCGTTTTGCAGCGTTGAGGAAAAGTGAGAAATATGAAATTGATCTGTCGACAAAAGCGTTTTGCAAATACTGACAGACTGATTTTTGTTTCACAAGTTATATTTCAGCTAGGTGTAATTGTTAAAACGAAGATCGAAGCACTTTAAGGTAACCAAATGATGCAAGACTAAGCTAAGTTTTGACTTTCTGAACATTACAGCGTTTGAAAGGAATTTTGTTAAAGGATGAGTTTAGCAAGTAAAGACAATAATTGCATGTCACACATCAACCCATGAAAATGGGCTTTGCAAGAGTCAGAGAACGGATCTAGCGAGAAAATGCTTGTTACAAGCAATGGGATCACGCATTAAGAATTATAAGATTATGTGAGACAAGATTGGCCATGCAATTTGCTCTGTGGACAAACTACTGAATACCCCCACCATTATGTGTTTCAGAAGAAGGAATCTTGTCAGAAAGAACGGTTATAAAATGACGAAAATAAACAATGTTTCATGAAATTATAGAGCTTAGCCAACACTAACGTCATATGTGGCTGAGTTTTTTTTTCCCGAATAGTCGAACGTTTCATTCTTGTCTTCAGGTCAAGAAAATGCACTTCACAAATTGAATATTCAAATGAAAAAAATTGCGTTTTGCAGCGTTGTGGAAGAGTGAGAAATATGAAATTGAGCTGTCGACAAAATGCGATTTGCAAATACTGACAGACTGATTTTTGTCTGACAAGTAATATTTCAGCTAGGTGTAATTGTTAAAACGAAGATCGAAGCACTTAAAGGTAACCAAATGATGCACGACTAAGCTAAGTTTTGACTTTCTGAACATTACAGCGTTTGAAAGGAATTTTGTTAACTGATGAGATAAGCAAGACAATAATTGCATGTCGCACATCAACCCATGAAAATGGGCTTTGCAAGAGTCAGAGAACGGATCTAGCGAGAAAATGCTTGTTACAAGCAATGGGATCACGCATTAAGAATTATGTGAGACAAGATTGGCCATGCAATTTGCTCGTGTTGACAAACCTACTGAATACCCCCACCATTATGTGTTTCAGAAGAAGGAATCTTGTCAGAAAGAACGGTTATAAAATGACGAAAATAAACAATGTTTCATGAAATTATAGAGCTTAGCCAACACTAACGTCATATGTGGCTGAGTTCTATTTTCCCGAAAAGTCGAACGTTTCATTCTTGTATGCAGGTTAAGAAAATGCACTTTACAAATTGAACATACAAATGAAAAGAAATTGCGTTTTGCAGCGTTGTGGAAGAGTGAGAAATATGAAATTGAGCTGTCGACAAAATGCGTTTTGCAAATGAATTTGCAAACACTGACAGACTGATTTTTATTTCACAAGTAATATTTCAGCTAGGTGTAATTGTGAAAACGAAGGTCGAAGCACTTAAAGGTAACCAAATGATGCACGACTAAGCTAAGTTTTGACTTTCTGAACATTATAGCGTTTGAAAGGAATTTTGTTAACTGATGAGATATGGAAGACAATAATTGCATGTCACACATCAACCCATGAAAATGGGCTTTGCAAGAGTCAGAAAACGGATCTAGCGAGAAAAATGAGTGTTACAAGCAATTTTGAAAACGCATTTAGAATTATAAAGAATTATGTGAGACAAGATTGGCCATTTTGTCTTTCTGAAATTAAGCTTAAGAATTGTTAAAAGAGGTTTAAAGTGAAGAAATAAATGCATGTACAACAAGGTGAAGGTAGAGAAGGATTAGGAGAAAATGTTGTTACAAGCAATTGGATCACGCATTAAGAATTATAAAGAATTATGTGAGACAAGATTGGCCATGCAATTTGCTCTTGTGGACAAACCTACTGAATACCCCCACCATAATGTCTTTCAGAAGAAGGAATCTTGTCTGAAAGAACGGTTATATAATGACGAAAATAAACAATGTTTCATGAAATTATAGAACGTAGCCAACACTGACGTTGGAAGTGATGTCATATGTGTCTGAGTTCTATTTTCCCGAGTAGTCGAACGTTTCATTCTTGTCTGTATTATTGTCATACGCTTCACAAAATTGAACATACAAATGACAAGGAAATGCGTTTTGCAGCGTTATGGAAGAGTTAGAAATATGAAATTGATCTGTCGGGGGTGGGTAGCACTGCTCAGGAAAGTGAAAAAAACAAGGTTACTAAAGAGACTGAAGGACTTTCATTACACATCAGGGAGAACTTTTGTCTCAACTCAGTCACCAAAAGAGCTATCCAAAGTGTGTGTGTGTGTGTGTGTGTGTGTGTGTGTGTATATATATATATATATATATATATATAATGTATGTTATGTTCCTGATTGCATATGTCTCCCCATATTCATCTCCATCGTCCATTGCCTTGGTATATATAGTCTGACAGGTATTTTACCTGTATGCATATTCTCAGATAAATTGCATGTTAACGTGTGCAAACCTGGTCATGTTTACATTCTAAATGCTTCTTAATTTACTGACTGGTGCAACATAGTGAATGAAGGTACATGGGCTTGATACGCTTATTATTTTAGATTCAGGTAAAATGCACAAACTTTCCAGCAACATGAGGAGCATATAAATTAAATCTTCAATCTTCAATTAAATCTCAGGATCAATAAAATTATTCCACATGAGTAACTGCAGTTGTAAATGTGACACGATAAAAACGAAGAAATCGTTTATAGTGCGTCTAGATATTATGTTGACCGCTTAATCTGAGCCAAGAAATCCTCTATTAGCGCGAAGACAGATCGAACTATGTTCCTCCCTCATCTTACAAGGCCTTATTCAGTGTATAGCTAGACTGATGCCACTGTCCTATGGTAGCTCAACTATGCTTTTTTACTCCCTTGGTTTTTAACCATTAGAGTAGCTAAGGCTATTCAGTAGATGATTGCTATTTGAATGGGACTTATAAAATCTTAAGTATGATCAGAGAATATCTTGATATAATTAATATGTAACAGCGAAGAAAACCTGTTGTTTTATAAATCTTCTAAATATAGTATTTTTTCTTTTAAAACTTTAAATAATGGCAGAGAAGCTGTTCACTCCAGCGTCCAGTAACTTGCAAGTTAGAACAGGCAGCGAGGGAAACCTGCCTCATACCAGTGTGCAAAGCACTGGCTTCAGCTCTAAAACCAGCTAGATCAAATTACACTCGTAATCGTAGCAACTCTGCGTCTGAAACGAGAGTAATTTCCAGGTAAAAGGGGGTTAAATGGAAATTCAGATTAAGGCGCTTCCTATACCCCCTAGTTACACTAGAGGGCAGTATGTCTAACACTGCTGTTTCATGTTTCATGTAGCCTTCCACTACTTAGCTATTTCCCTTTTAGTTATTCATTTAATGACGTAACTGATTTCAGCCGTGATCAGCCTTTGTGTTCCCCCATAGGTAACAAGGTTCCCTAGTGCTCAGGTAGTGAAGTTACAGTTCTGTCCATGGTGGTATCTGGTGAGTGGATCTGTCTGTCCTGACAAGTCAGGGGAGGTTGTCCTGCCACTGGTACCCACCTGGAAAGACCTCAATTCATGCCCAGGTCTACTAAGTAAGGTGCAGTCCCATTCAGTTGCTAGAGACACCAAAGAGAAAGAAACATTCTCTGTCCCCCAAACTGTTTGGCCTGTCCCTACTACTTTTAAACAACACCCTATCTACAGGATCTGCCATCAACCCTGGTGCTGGTGGTCAGCCCACTCTGAACAGGGAAACTCTTCTTTACCTTTCTTCACCTTCTCTCTTTTCGTTATTTGTTTTTGTCTTGTTTTATATAAGAGATTAAACCTGTCTGAACCATCAGGAAAATTCCCAGAAATAATGTTGATGAACCAAATAGCCTAGATCACCGAATGATCCCTGAGGTTACCACACATCAGCAGTTGTACTTACATCAGCAGTTTTACAGCAGTCTTTTCCTGTGCCTGCACACACCAATTATCCACACCTGCCTTCACAGCCAGGATAATAGGTATCTAGTTTGCATCACTTGCTGTACTCAGTTAGATGCACTGCACATAGCCCATATATTTAGCTCACTAAACCTGTACAGACTTGCATTGGCTCCTTGTGCTTTTCTCTCTCCACCTGTGTGCCACTATGTCCAGATCATTCAGCCCTGCCACCCACCGGATCAGCTAGAGGCCTGGTTGCGACAGACGCACTGTCGCCCCTTCCCAGGATCACCAGTGACATACAGCACCTAAGTCAAGAGCAGCTGGACGACAACTGGAACTGGCAGATGGACCCTGATCGAACTGAGCCAGCCAGGATCATCTGTGGAAGCCAGGATCAAATGCCGTGGAAGGCCACCATGCACACATATACTTGCAGATTGACCTTATGTATGAACATTATCCAATGTAACTACACAAGACAACCTGTACCTGCTCAGGATCACCTCCAGCCATGAGGTGCACAGCTTCCTGGACCAGCAGTCCTGGTTGGTGAATCCAAGCTGGATTCTCCAACAACTGTCTCAATGCAGATCTGCTCCAACAGCAAGGCCAGAACAAAAGGGGGGTTGCTGATGACAGCTGAACACTGCTCCCACAAGAGCTGAAGATGATGAGACAGCTTTGAGCTGCACTGCATGAGCCATCCAGTGAGTCTGCCACACTGGATTGGACTTTCTGTGATTGTGGACAAACACTCCCTCAAACTTACCAGATCAAGATAAGCGGAGGGAGCAGAAAGACCAAATCATAAGAATGGTCCATTGATTAAAGACACTTGGCTCCAGGGCAATGAAAGGAAAAGGGGGAGCTAATACCAAGGCAGAACTGAACTCCCTACCTGAAACTGCAAAAGGGGGGTCCCAGCTAGTCTATACCACTCCCCACGACACCGACCTACAGGCAACTGCTGGGATGCCAATCATGCCCAACTCACCTGCTGTGCCATTAAGGCTGCTGCTGACACTGTGCTGTGCATCCCTACTGAGATAGGATAAGTCACAACCGACATGATGCTAGAACCAGTGTAAAAGTGCATGGCCACTGTCCCATGAGCACTCAAGTATAATGTATTTCAAGTTTAATGTTTTTCAAACTCTGTCATATTTAGTATCTAACAGATCATCTTCTAATTTCCCATCAGGGAAATTATGGTTCTGTAACCATAACAGGCATGATGGTCTTATTAATATTTGCAAAAACATGCAAATAAGGTGTTAAGTGAGATAAAAAAAACTTTTGCCTGCTCAACACCTATTGGTTGTTTTGGTTTTACTGGGCGTGACCGGTGTGAAGTTGAAAATGACCGCCAACGCTCTTAACTCTTGTTGTTCTCTTGGTCTCTTCCACTCTTCAATCAAAGATCTTCGGCCCTGGCACCCTTCCCCCACAAGATTGAGCCTCTTAGCTCAATCCCTTTGAGACAGACTCTGAACATCACTTCAGCTAACTTTGTTGATCTCCGGAACTCAACAAACTGCATCGCATTTTTGAACCACGCAGAAATCTCTCCACGTGCATGCAGGTTCGCGCCCTGCACTAGAGCTCAATGCTAACATTATTAACATTATGTTAACATCATGATAGCCCTTTAAAGTATAATCACATTCTTATTCTGCATTTCAGATTCTGTGTCTGCAGTTAGAACCCGACACCCCTCTGGTAACTGGCCTCCAAAGAGTTGCAGTGATCAACCTGTAAGGAAAGATGTTAGGAAAACAGAGATAAATATCTAATTTCTAAAATGTTGAACAATGGAATTGGGACGTGGTTTCTACTGATGCTCACAACCACACAGGTCAATGCCATCAAAAAGAAAATTTTCATTGTTTTACAAATATATGCACCATTATCATGTTACTTACTGCAAAGTTAGCTTTTGAGGCCAGATTATCTTGACTGTCTTTGGTCATATTTTACTTACTTTTACTAGTAGTAGTAGTATAGTCAGTATAGTTAGTAGTATGGGGCTGTTAGTAGTATAATAGTAGTATAATCTGAGTGTTTAGCACCTTAAACTCCTATTGCAGTTAAATCTTTACATCTTCACACTGTGTTGTGAGCACAAGTTCTGCTGGGGAAACTTTTGAATAAATTGGTGACTTTATCATCCTTCTAATCGTAATGTCATGGTCACATGTCTGTTTAATTTTGTGTTGTTCTAATCATGTCCTTTTTTTAAAGTCATGTTTCTTTTTGTTTAATGACAAATAACTCCTTAGTAACATTATTTTTGCCACCTACTGTACTTGGATGGCAAATTAAACTTTTAGGGGTGATGGGTCTGAACATAAAAAAACTGTGGATGTTCCCTCCCAATCTTCCCAATGAGAGTGCACTCTCATGCTTGCGCTGCGTGTTCAGTTCCTCTGATATTCACATCTAACATTTACAACTAGCTCTTTATGCTCCAGATTAGGTAGAGTATTCCCATCCATACATTATAATCTAGCCCCTAAACCTGAGGCATATTTAAATTTAATTAGTGCTCTGTATGCCTGTCCAACTTTTTCCTAAAATATCCTCATTCTTCATTCTGTCCTCCCCATTTTTAAAGTGACTAAATAGTATATCTCAATATACATTATATTTACCACACATAAAAAGCACAACATTTATTTTCACATACACCACACACATTGCATAAACTATTTTCATGCAAACCCATAAATGCTGTGTTGATTTTAACCCTGTATGTCCCAGTCTTAGCCATACTTCTTTCCTATTTTCCGCAGACAATTTATCCTCCCTGCTGTCTGTGTAATACTATCTCCCTGTGTTACTATTGTCCCATCTAACTTGTCATTTATTCATTAACTCTAAATATAACTAAATATATAGAGTCCTCAGTACGTTATCTATTGTACATTATATACATACAAATTTGTAAATAGAAATGAGTTCTTCTTTAAAATCGATCTTGCATGTATTATACTAATTAAAGTTGCAAGCGATTAAGGGAGTGTCCATAGTCCCAGCAAGCAGTACATTAGGACAGAGAATCTTATTGTCCATTCCATATTCTACTCTTCCATCCAAACCTGTGTCCTCAGCACTCCTCCAATACTTTGCGAGTATGATTATTCGCTGATTGTTGAAGATTCACCCAGTATGTCATTGCCAGTTTTTCCCTTTTAAACTCTAGAGAATTTATTATAATTTTACACTTTGTTTCAGTTTTACGTATATGCAGTTTCCATGTTAATTTACCATCAAATCATAAATCAAGTTATTTAAAAATGGGCCCTCTTTACAATGTTTGCTTATACGGCTTCAGATCTAATTGTTCAGTCCTCTTGTTCTTTGTGAATAACATATATTTTGTTTTTGAGACTGATAATTTTAGACCCCAATCCCAGGACCATTCCTCTACTTCTTTAATCGAGGCTTTTATTTTTATTATTGTGCCCTCTCTTCCATAATGCATAATGCATCATCTGCGTAAAGAGCTGATCCTATTACTGTTTATTTTTAACTTGATCAAAAACATCATTAATCATTGATTGGGATACAATATTGGGATAATTGCACTACCCTGCAGAGCTCCTTTTAGAATGTTTTAAGGATGTTTTCTCTCCTATCGTAACCTGAAATATGCATTCAAATCTAAAAAAAAATCTAAAACCCAATTACAAAATTTGCCACCTATTCCAGTTTTGTTCAGTTTAATTAGCCTTCTCTCCACAAAGCACTTCTTTTTCAAACAATCATCTATTGAAGATCTTTTTAGATTAATGTATTTGATAACACCTTTCTTTTTTCTCCAAAATGTAATTCAGTCACCTCAAAAATATATTTTTTATTACTTTACAAAGCGTAGCGGTAAAAGCGATGGGTCTATACCTACTAGGTTTTGTTATATGTTTCCCAGCACAATTGCAGTCATTGCTTAGGAAGAAAGGAAAATTATATGTCTAATAATGTTTCTAATGTCTTTGGTCCTAGGTTTTTCTTTATTATTTAAATTAAATTATTGAAAAACCTTTTTATTTAAAAAACTAAATTATTTATAACTTATCTATAACCTATAACTTATCTATAACTAATACTATTAAAATCTTGAATTTTCTTGCAGATATTTCCATACATATTTGTAATTTGTTGTTGTTCAGAATGTGTCACCTAAATTTTAAAAGCTATGAGCTTTAGCAAATGCTTGAGTCAAAATTGTAGCCTTTATTTGCTTCCAATACTACATGTATTAATAATACTAATGTAAGCTGTCAATTCCATTCATCTTTTATCATATGCCAGACTGCATTTATTTCTGTTTCCCTTCCTATTGTATTGCAGAAGTTTTGCCATGCTGTTCTCGTATTTTGATAACATTTTTAACATAAGCTCTTTTCCTTTGATAATCTATGACTGTTTCTGGGGTGAGTGTTCTTTTAAAAACTGAACTGATTTATTCCTTTCTCTGACTGCTGTTGAGCATTTCTCTGACCACCATGGCACATTCTTTTCTATATTTGTACCACTTAATAGTGGAATAGATTGAGAGGCTGAAAAATAAATGTCATTCATTACCATACCTATCATCAACAATTTGAAACACAGAACATTTGAAATCTTTCCCAATCTGCTTTTTTATATGTCCATCTTACACCAAAATTACAACTTTGTTTTTGAATCTTATTTTGAATTTCACAGGTCACTGGAAAATGATCACGTCCTATATTATCTTTAGAAGCTGACCATATACATTTACCAGCTAATGATGCTAAAACATATCTAAACATGACATTCCACCTCTTATTGTCTATTCCTGTTGGATTACCATCATTTATACACACCACAGTTCTCTTCCGTGAATTCTTCTATTACTTCTCCATTTTTATCTGTGTTCCTACTACTCCAAATCTTATTGAGAGCATTACAATCACCACAAATAATCATTTTGTTTGATACTGCTCCCATGGCACTTTTCAGGATTTGTACTGTTAATTTTGAACATAGATTATAAAAATTTAATAATCTGATAAACCCCAGTATACACTTATAAATATTTGTATTAAAGATTGTTTTTCTCTACACCAAATACTTGTGTTGTGATGACACAGCTAAATGATGAATGATAAATGTAAATAAGCAATTTCCTATCAAATATGTCTTTTTACTATTTTCTATTTACTTTCCTGTAACTTAAACTGGGTAGGTTATATAAACATGTTTTCAGTTTTCATCTATTAAAAACTCTTCAAATATTTTTCACTGAACCAACATTTACCATCCATTTAAATTATAGACGGTGGTTCCATTCAATAAGTTTTAATTACTTCAACATAATGGTTTCGATTTTAAGTTACATCACACAGAAATACAAAAATGCTTTGCTATGACCTAAAGACAAATATATAACATGCTCTTTATTTAATGAATTGTCAGACACAATTTCCTTCCAAAGAATTGTTTATTGTACTTTTAATTGTTTAGTGTTTATTGTTAACATGAAATGTTTGCTGACAAAAATTATGTACTCAGCATCATTCAGGGAGCTTGCAACAAGCTTGCAGTTAAACAATCTTGCTCCAGAAATAGCTTCTGTAGTACTTCAGAAGTGTACCTGAGTTCAGGGGGGCAGCTCAAGTCTAGTGCAAGTTGTATTTATAATAAAATGTGTGTCAAATTGTCAATCAAATATCAATAATTTATTACCCTGTGTTGGGGTCTGTACGATTTTCATGTTTATGTCAGATTTTTTACACATAAACAGAAACAAAAGTTGTGCTGGCTTAATTCTTGTAACTTTGTTACAGCTGAAAACAACTAGATCTCACCAGCATTACAGTGAAACATCTTAGAAAGACACAAAGGAAAATAAGACAGCAATTCAAGTGTCTTGGAGACGCTGCCACAGTTCTTCTGGATTTAGTCTGTCTTAGTTTTTTCTGTTGGTTCATAATGTAATCACAGACAGACTCAATGATTGTGAGATCAGATCTCTCTGTGAAGCACTGGCTGTTGTCAGTCTCCTTGTGCATACAAAAATCTCACTGCATTATTACAATTAATGGCAAAAAGAATGTTTGGAAATGTAAACTTAATTCCTACTAACACTACAACAAAAGAAAACAAAAGCCGACCTTTTCCTCAGCCGCTAGCAACCTGCCGTCGCTCTTCTTCACTACGGTTGGCAGACCAGCGTTTGGTACTTTAGCGTCACCAACTGAAATGGAGTATGAACAGTATCTCCAGGTTGATAGATGCTGAGGAAAAGATAGATGCGTTAATTTTGTCAAACATCAATTTTGCAGCGTTCCTGAAATACAGCATAGACTTTTTATAAGGAAAATCATAAAGAACGATTATAAATTGATAAACGATTTATCTGAGCGATGGCGTAATGTACAAAAGACGCAGACGACAGGGAGGACGACATATACAGACGACATAAGCAGACGACATAGGAAGACGACGTGTAGGACGACATATATAGACGACACATTTATAAATATATAAATGTAACATTTATAAATACATAAATGTCTGCTTCCATCAGTAAAGTCTGTGGCTATCTGTGTGTGCAACTATACCCGCTGAAATGAATCTTAAGCACGAGATGTGATGTGTACTATGTATATTGTTTGTTTCATGTCAGTTACTGTGTTTTTCTCTTTAATGTTCTATTCTATTAAAAGTGAATACCACAGTGTATTGCCCTTGAAGTTTACAGAACATTTTTATTTATTAATTATAGGCACGTTTAACTTGTTTTTGTTTTAAAAAATTGTCGTTTATAAATTACTTTATGAGCATACAAAGTTTAATCTAAAACTGTTATTTTGTTGTCATTAAATGTATTTTAAGAAACTTTTTTAGAAAGCAGTTATTTTTCTATTCTCTTATTTTGTTTTTTAGTTTGTTTATTAGGGACAAAAGGCCCATCAAAATAAAGTTTAACGTTTTTTTTAAACTTTTAATCTATTGCTACTTAAAAGTAGATGCTGCCATCTAGTGACAAATATTCATGTCACCGATGCATTAGGTTGAATTAGCTACAGGGAAAATTACCTTCTTCCTCAGCTGTTTATTAACGAATACAGCGAAATTCTGACGTGTTTTGGTTTATTTGTAAAAACATACTGTGCAGATATTTTATTTTGTGCCAATTGTGTATGTTAAAGGTCATATTAGAAGTGGCATTATTTAGCACAATCCAATGAGTGGCGCTGTATACATATGATTCTCCCTGACTTTTTTTTAAGTAAATTTCCAGACAAACACATATTTTAAAGGTTGTAAAGTCATACGTTTTATTGTTAATAATATAAGGTTGTGAATGCATAACCAAAAACAGAAACACAAATCAGACATGCTATTTTCCTTGCTTTAAATATATGCTTAAAGTGTTTATCTGAAAACTTTTCTGTTGTAAAATAACGCAACATCCTAAATTACTTTTTAAAAATTAGACAATTGTTGACAATTATTTCACAAAAAAGAAATGCCATTCAGAAATCAGTGTGATAAACGAATAAGACTTCTTCCAAAACTAAAACTGACATGGGTGGGGAAAAAGGCAGTCTTCAAAGTCTTCCTAACCTTAACCAAGAGCTGCACGATTATGACAAAAATTGTAATTGTGGGTTATTCCCTTGATATTATAATTGTGAATATTAATGTTAATTATTTGATTTACATTGAAGTGTTTTAAAGAGATGCTTTTTAAACAGGACTGATGAAGTTCCCATCTATTCTGGGCTAATATTGGCTGATTTTTCTTCAAGCATGTAACAAGCTGTATCGAAAGGGAGGTGGGTTGCAAATCGGCTGTATCGATGGACCCACCAAACCAAAAAGATAGTTTTATGGCATTATGGTATACAGTACATGCACGTAACATCTTAACAAATACATTAAAATGTAGTAATAATATTAATAAATACTTACATTCTTAGTGCTCCTTAAACTTTCCAACAAATAGGCTTCACTTATTTGTACAGGATTATGTGAGAAAATGGGTAAGAAAATTATGTACGTTTTAAAGTTAAATGGATCAATCTGGTGCAAGTAATATTAAGTTACTAGATATATGAAGAATATTGTGCTAATATAAACAAATCTTTGCTCTTGTAATAATTTAATCATTGGTTAAATTAAAGCTACAAAAGTTATTCAGTCAAAAACAGGGAGTGATTCTTTTTCTTCTGTTTAATTCATATTGACAGCATATACAGCAACAGGAATATTAGGTTGCTGACACTTTAAGACCTAATGCACGTTTCCAAACTGTATTGACAAAAATCAAATGTAAACAGCTGGGGAAAACATTCACAAACTTTGTTTGAATACTCGTCTAACGGCTATTTTACAAAGTAACTTTGTGTGTATTTGTACATTACATGTGTAACGGATTGTGGTGAATTAATATAAAATATATTTTAACTTTTTCACTAAAATCCTTTTCGTTGTGTTAGTGATTTATTTCTGTTTGTTTGTATAATTTATGTTGATTTTGTTGTTGCTGTTTGTCACTGTTTGTATGTGACGCTCCTCTAACGCGATTACGAAGTGAGCGCGCCTCTCATCAGTTCGTTTTACATGTGCTGGGGAGAGGGTTGTGACATCATTGAATGCCCAGGAACGATATATGATTTTATTGATATTGATCCACAGATGGAGGCCTGTTTAAGCTGGGTGTAACTGTCAATAAACCCCATCAGTGTCGGAATGCAGTTGTTGTCTTGGTATCTCTCTTTTACACAACACAAAGGGGAGTAACAGTGGTCAGAGCCAGACCGGTTACACATGCTTTAAGACACAGAATAAAAGTATGAAACATTTAGATCCTGCAAAAACTAATTTCAGGAAGGTAGCACCAACTGCCCAACCACACCCACCCCCAACACACACACACACGGTCTCCCAAGGTTTTTCCCTAGGACACTTTTGATTAAGTAAACAACTTTAATAGAACATTTTTAGCACATATTTTAATTATTTACAGTACACGCACATATACACATTCATTACTTCAGTACCTTCTGTCTCAAATGGCTAAAATAAATGGTAATTCAACTTTTAGGCATACAGTTCATTTTCTTTCAACTGTTTTCTCAGGACACTAGACCCTCTGTCACTGCCAGTTCATTTACAAACTTCCCTTGTACTGAGATATTTAGCTTTGCAGATTTGAGCATTTTACTGGATGACTCAAAGTCATAGCAGTCTGTGTCAATGAATTTATTTATTTTGAATTCTGAATTGACAGGAGATTGAGAGTGAGAGGTTGACTCTCACTCCCGCCCACAGAGACAACTGATTGGTCTATTTAGGGCATATGAGACCAATCATCAGAGGATGCTCATTCTGCTGCAATTCAAAACCTACTATAGCTGCGTCTCATTGCTCAGCCTCAGAAATGAGACGCGGCTTATATCACCACCTGTCTCTCTCGCTCGCTCGCAAGATTTCCAGAATATTGTATCTAATTTGCAGGCATCAGGGAGGCATTACGAATATGCGGGAGACTCCCGGAGCTCTTGGCTGGTATCTGCCTCAGCTATGGTTCACCTGCAAGCGAATGTTAATGCACAATGAACGCGTGCTGCATCCGCGCTGTAAACGCGCCCTCGCGCTCTGCTTATATCCAGAATAAACGCTGTAAACGAACAGTTTGCGCATTACATAAGCATCTGTTTCTAAACGAGCGAAACAGCTAAAGGACACACCAACATTAATATAAAGACCTTTGATTCGCCGCGGCTCAACCCACCTGCCAAAACGCACAGAAATGAGCGCCAGGGGACTAATATAATGGTGGCTTTAAATGAAACGTACTCAATGCACCCGCAGTCGTAATCGTTTTGGTGCAGCCCCATCTAGAATATATAATTAATAGATCCAGTCAGACAACTGTCTAAACAAAAATGCAACATTATAGCTTTGTACTGAAGTGTACAGCACAAAGTTTAAAGTAACCGTTTAAACATTTATAAATCTCGGAATGAGACAAGCTTTTGAAGGTAAAATTACTGCACAACAATCTTAAACTGATGTTTAGCTGAGAATTAAAGAAAGCTGTGTTTAGCAGGTCCCTGTGCCACTCATAAGAAAGAAGATAGCAAATTACATATAATAATTGGAGTACCTAACACCAAATATTTCTGAATGACCTCATTCAAAAGTAATCACATTTTTTGTAATGTTTAAGAAAAGAGCAAAGGTTGCTAATTGTGACAGGTGCAGTATTACAAGTTCTGTTTTGTTTCCTTACACATCTACATTTATGAATAGAGGTGTTTGGAAAAGGAACCAAAAGCATAAGATGTCCAATATATGATTCAGTTTATTACAATAAAAAAGAACACCTTTATGGCATCAAGACAGTGAGCATCTTTTGAGGTAATGCTATATGGTATTATGTAAGAAAGATTTATGAAAACAAACATATTGTACCGATGGACACCCGGGATGTAGTACTGAAACATCCTAACTCAGAATCCTATCTTATCTGTTTAGTAACCATGGTGATTTAATACATTGAATTTGTCAGATCTTAACATTGGAGGTTTCTTTAATATAGCCCCTGGTATATTAAACATCAATTACATAACAACTTTGAAGATATTAGAGTTGAGATCAGTTCTGTCAATTTAAGCAATTTAACAATTTATATTTATTTCACAACTGCCGTTCACCCATTCTTGACTGCAACTGAGTTGAAGTCTACAAACTGGTTGAACTGAAACTTGACTCCTTAAACTCATTGAACTTTTTACAGCTAACTATATTTTAGGCACAAACCACAAGAATAAACAATAATGATTATTTATTAGTTACAATTACAAAGTATGGTGGAATTTTTTACACCGTAACAAACTTGAACAATCTTAATATTTTATCAAGCAAAAAACAGCACCAGACAAAAATAGATAACATTTTTCAACATATTCTAATATGGAAATTATAACTTCTGTTAATATCACTGGGCCGAAATAAGTTAATTCTCTGGTAAAGACTGGATATTTATTTACCAGCTCTACTGAGTAACTGCCTTTACGAGGTGTTTTTTGCAATAACTCTTCAGATATGTTGCTCTAAAAAAAACCGAGGTGGCAAAAGCCTTCTGACCAAGACAATCCTCACAAATCTTTGGATAACAATTCTGTATCTTCATATTTGGTGGTTTTTATAATGAAAAGCAGTTAATGGTACAATACCCGTCTCAATCACTATATCGTTTTTTATAAACAAGCTATTTTGTGTAATATCTTCATCCTTTTTAATTCTTCTGCTCTTTAGCTCTTGTTCAATCTGACAGAGACGCATTATAACTCTCTGGATGCCTATCCTTTAAGGCTTTTTAAATGTTTATCCATGGTTGCTGTTAATGTTGTAGTGAGGGAAGTAGTTTTCAAACTGTGTCACCTGTTAGAAATAAAGCAAAACAAAAACACAAAGGGAAATAAATAATTAGGGACTATTTAGTTAGGTTAAGTGATTATAGTTAGATGACATAAGCAGTGGATAGAAACAGCGTTATAAAATTCTCTCTCTTTTAAAATGCCATTACTCTTGGTGAGATACCAGTGTTTCCACTGGCGCCACCCCCAAGAATAACTGTTTGGCTCAAATGCCAAATGACTGTTGTAAATATTGTTTGGACAGCCCTCAGCGACCTGTTTAAAAGTAATAAGACACTCAGTTAAAACATATGGCACCTACTGTGAAAATACAGAAAGATGAACTGGTCATTATTACTTAAATGTGTCTGAAATGTCTTATTGAAAAGACACTGGAGTGAAGAAACTACACCACAGTTAAAGCATTTAAATGTGGCCATGCAGTAACATTTTGTTTTGTCAAGTCTGTCTTCACTTCTTCACTGTTGACTGTTTCAATAATTTCCATGACTTTTCTAGGCCTCATGTTTTATGATGTTTCTGACATTTTCTGAAGCAATTTTATTTTTCACTTGTCCCCATGTGTACATGTGTTAGCATGTATGAATAAGTGTGTGCAGGCACCTGCTGGAGCAGCTGTGTGCTGCTTGTTGCTCTTGACATCTAAGAAGATTGTGTAGGCATCATAGGCAAACAAGAGTCCAGCTAGCAGACCAAACACCTGTGAGAAGAGGTGAACATCATGTGATAATGAACAAATGCTGAACAGAATGACCCAACAGGAGGAGGTATTCATGGAGGAAATAAAGCCCTAAAACAGATGAGATAAATATTTTGAGGCAGTATGTTAGATGCCTCACCCCCCCAGCGATGCGAGCCCCATCCCCAGCTCCACCAATCACACAGATCAGTGAGGTAATGAGATACAGGAGTGCACCAATCCCCGCACGGAACAGGTCCTGAAGGAGAAATTGTTAAGAGAAGTTCATGCAACTCCCAAACAGGCTTTGCCCTGCCTGGCAGGAGCTTAAAATCTTTATTTTCAAATGGATTGAAAGCAACATAATATGAAACTTTATTACATGACTCTGTGGAATCCTTTATTCTGATTGGTTCAACTGCGGCATTCAGCAGTCAGACATTTCTGAATAATGACCATTGTTCTGACTGCTCATCCATAAAAAGTATGTAGCTGAGAAACCTGTTTCCTTTTTGTTTTGTGTCCCATGTTTTCTGTTTCTCACATAAAACTCATGTACATGTTTCGTGTAGATTAACTGAATATTTATTCAGTTCAGCAGCGTAAAATGTGGATAACATCTTAAGAGTAAAACAAGACCGCTCTGTTTTGCATCAAGGTCCTGATTAGTGTCTAGGTTTGTTTTGTGATAATGACCTGCTGACTGTACATCACCCCTCACTTATGTTTTCAAACAATTGAGCAATTTCAACTGTTTAATTAATAAAATGTCAGTTTGATATGTTTAGAATCAAAATGTTTAATTTTAATGTTTTGAATGTTAAATGTTTAAAAATAGTTTTGTTCAGAAATTCTGATGTGACACAAAGGATCTTAGGAAAGTGTTTGTTGCATGGGTTCATAATAGTATGTCAGCACGTGTGTGTGTGAGGTAATACTTACAGTCCAGGGCCAGTTCACAACCTGGATCTGTTTGTCCAGCTCCATCATGAAGATAATGAAGAAGATAATGGCAAAGACCATCTCACAGATGGCCACTGCTGAGTACCCTCCATACAGAGATGCAGCGTAACAGATGATGATGATAAAACTGATGAGCTACAGCAAAGAGAGACACTCAAGCTTTAGTCACACTTTAGTCTATAGAAATGTAGAACAAATTTGTAATGTTTTACAAATAACCTGCACTAATATAAATACAAATGCACCTGTCAGTTGCTTTAAAAAATATGGAATTTGGATTTTGTTACTGAATCTTTACAAGATACAGTAAAAAGACACCCTTTTAGTCATTTTACCCCAATTCACACAAATAAATTTATAAC
This sequence comes from Chromobotia macracanthus, assembly GCA_036877525.1. Lineage (NCBI taxonomy): Eukaryota > Metazoa > Chordata > Actinopteri > Cypriniformes > Botiidae > Chromobotia > Chromobotia macracanthus. The sequence continues at coordinate 12,597,748 of JAZGTH010000004.1, read as the reverse complement.
AATGATTTATCATTTGAGCTGTCGAAATAACTTAAAGAAAAGTATCTAAAGTAACGCTGATTTTTGATCAATTTAAAACTATTGGAATATCAGCTATAGCATGGGGAAATGCTGATATAACAAACCAATAGTTTGTTGTTAACTGCGTAAAGGTACTGAGTTGTGGGGTAATAATAATTAATAATAAATAATAATCAACATTTTCTCTAGGTGTAATAATTAAATACTTGCCAAAACAGTTTGTTAAAATTGGTATCATATAGCACAAAGAAGTCCTATCAGTGCATCCCTAGGTATGAAGATATAAACGTATCAGATTCATAAAATAAGATTGTAGTGTTATCGTAAGGAAAGGGGAGGCCTCCCATTCATCCCTCCACCAGAGGGAGCTGTCACCCAAATCCTAGTCATGGACTATTCCTTCTTCACCCACTTCCTGTGCTTAAATCATTTCTACACAATGCGTCCCTTGCAAAGTACTGCCAATTTAACTGCCTTATTGAGGGTTCTCATTGCCTTAGCCATATTATTGTTATATTGTTATTAGTTATTATTGTGTACATATATTGTTATTAGTTATTGTTTGTTTTTTACCATTGCTTGTTCTTTGGATTTTTGCTTTTAGGATTCCCTCTGTTTTGGTTGCCAGGTTGGACTGTCTTTGTGTTTTGTTAATTTCCTTGCCTGTTTCTACGACTACTTTTCCTTGCATGTTAATTTGGATTGTGTTCTTTAATTTGGATTGTGTTCTTTAACGTCTTTCATGGGGGTTGGTGGGGGGGGTGTTGTTTTGGAAAAATGGGGCTGCCTCCCATTCATCACTCCACCAGAGGGAGTTGTCACCCAAATACTAGTCATGGACTATTCCTTCTCCACCTACTTCCTGTTTGTCACCATATTTAAATCCTCACCATACCACGCTTCTCTTGCAAAGTATTGCCAATCTTACTGAGCGCTCTCTTTGGCAAATCACCAAAAGCTTTCTACTACACTTCTCACAATTTATCTGGACACCATCTGTTCTAAGTGTCAGGTAACAGCAGAGATGTAAACTTTCCACACCTCCTGGAGTTTGTGAAGAGTTTTAAACTTTCACTAAAAATGGTGGGAACTAAAAAAAAAAGTGAGGAATATAGCGTAGGTATAAATCCCTTACAATTTATGCGGTACATAGAGGGTGTTTTTGTCCTGAATGACCTTATATGATTTCAAATTAAGTCAAAACTGACTAAGATTACCTGTGGGAGCAGAAGACCAGTTTTAACATTAGCCAGCTCAAATCCTAAAACTCATATCTGCAGGAACACAGCAACTACTACTACAAAATGTTGAATCCTGCTGTGGATATTAGTCAGACTTTAAGAACTCTTTAAGAATTTGATTGTAACTTAAAATAAATAACTCATGGTTTATTTAAAAAACATGAAAGAAAACTAATCATGCAAGCTGAAATAGGACTACTGAGATAAAGTTTTACATATGCTTATTTTAATTTACGTTATTTTTATTTAAGTTAGATTAAAATATATTAAAAGCAATTAGATTTTTTTACAGTTTGGTTTTACAAAATGTAACTATTGCCTGCACATGCAAAATTCAATGCTGGGGTGCTTGACGTTGTTGCCAGGACATTGCAATGAATTTGCAAAAGTGGATTTTTGCTACCTTTTGTACATACAGAGGATTGCAATTTCGAAAAGGGCCCAACTCTATGATTTTCTGGCTCCCAAAATAGCTCAGATCTTCAATGTGGATTTTGTTCACCCATTTTATCAGAATTAATAGCACAACTCTCCTCAACAATCCTCAAGATGTAAGGGATCACTCAAGTCTAGTGTGATCTGATTACATGTCAGTGCCAACATCAAATGAGTCGTGTGCAAACATTGTACAACACTAGGTATGAACAAGCGCCAGCAATAATTATATTTGCAAAGAGCTGTATAGGTAAGATGTTGCTACATGTTTCAAGCCACCTGGAAGTGTTATTTTTGTTGTCATGGTTTTATTATGCTTTGTCACTTGCCTGCAAATGCAATGTGCTGTTGTCATAGTAACAACAGCTAAAAGACTTTAAAGAAAGTGTAAGGAAGAAGATTTTCTCAAAACAGGATGATTCTCAATGTGTTAGGTAGCAAGTTTCCTGTTTACTTTCACTTGGATCAACAAAGTTGCTATCATAGCAACAGTATCTGTACCAGACATTTGCAAGAAATACACAACCATGTGACTAAGGATTCACTGATATTCAATTTTTGGCCAATACTTATTATTAGATGATTGTTTTCAAGCCAAAGGATTTATAATATTTTGGCTGTTTAAACAGCAACACGCTAAAATATAGAGGTTTACATATCAAAAGGCATCAGTCAAGTCAAAGTGTACTTTATTGTAATTCCAACCATACAACAAATAGTGTACACCAGAATGACATTGCGTTTCAGCTCTATGTGCAATGTAAGTACAAACATAAGTAAGGTAGACAAGACAACATATCGACATGTAAGACAATCTAAGCTAAATATATACAAAAGTTATACAAGAACTATACAAAAGTACACCAAATAAATAAAGGTTTTCATAAATGCACTTTTCCACAGTGTACGTATTGCACACAGTGGGTGTAATGGACAAAGTTTATACAGTGAGTGCACTGTAACACTGATGTAAACAGGCACCAGTGGATGATGGAAAAAATTACTAGAGCAGCATTACTATATGTCCAAAAGAAATTACTTTATACACTTTGTATAGAAACGAATACAGAACAAAAACATGATTTCTGATTAAAGAAAAAAAATAGCATTTTCCAACCCCATACTATAAACATAATCAAACTCAGTAATAGTGCAGAAAACCACTTGAACTGTAAACATTTTTAGCAAGTTTTGATTTTCATAATTTTAAGTTTAGCATTGCCAAAAGAGACTGAGAAAGGCATTTTTAATAACAGTCAGTAAAAAAACCCCCAGTTTTCTAGCTGTGCTATTGAAATGAGGTCAGCATGAAGGCACATACATATATTAGCTAAACATTTACTGCTGTGCCTTTAATCTACTACGTTTGACAGATGTGTCACACTACAGATACAGTTCTTCACACAGATATGCTAATGCTTAAATGCTGCACAATGATCTACTTCACAGTCAGCAGAGTAAGGCTTTACTGCCTTTCTAGTTTTTATGGAACTAAATCATCCTAAACTAAGGGCTCATTCTTACATAATGCAGTTTCTATATGTATGATTTACTTAAGTTAATACAATGACACTATGGATTTACATACAACATTTAAAATTTAAAGCATATCTTTTTGGTTATACCACCGACTGTATGGTGGTTCTCCAATGTCTATGGGGCACTGGCACTTTCAGCCTAAGGAGAGTCAATGAATAATTAAAAAATAATGAAATTTAGATTTGAAAACATAAGCTGAAAATAATTTTCTATTATTACATAATGATACAACTTAATTTTACTTTTACATTTTTCATCTTCCACTGACAAGTCTTTCTAGGTCCATGTAAAATAGGTTAACAATCATTTATGTACCTCACCTACTGGTTTCAACCTACTAAGCTACACCAGCCCAGAAAAGGCAAGTCATTATACCAGGCTGATGTCTGTGGGTGAGGAGCAGAACGGGCAGTATGATGTCATCAGGCACCACTCCCTCACACACGCATGTATCAGAGCTGTATGAGTTGTGGGGACTGGTACAAACTGCCTCTTTAATCTAACAGGCAGAGCTCCAGCCAGTACACAATGAAGCTCTATTCAAAGTTCAGCACTGGTCCTTTAAGAACACCCACTACTGAGAGCTCTTACTGAAACGGGTCATGGGGGGAAGAGATGCATAAGGAAACACCAGAAATAAAAACAACCTCAAGCATATACACAAAGCAACATTACCTAAAACACTAGCCTATTATATGTATAGTATACAACATACATATACAAACAGGCAGAAATTATAATCTTTCAGGGCAAAGTGTACAAAAGGAATATTTTAAACACTAATCATCTGGCAAAAACGGACATTCTCAAACCCAGCAATGGCATCCACTGCTATTCATGCCATCCTAAGCCATTTAAGACATTCTTGCATCTTCACATTTGTTTTGTGTCGTAATATAGTCAGTTATGTAACATAAACCTCTGTAAAAGTCTAAGCATGCATTGTCAATTTAAACACAGGGTGTGTCAATTATGTTTAGAGGTGGTTGTATCTATGTATGTTTGTGTGCATTCATGTTTACTACCCTATAGCTATATACCAATAATTATTTCTATAACATACTATTATTGCTTATCTTTACAAGGTATTCTGTGTTTGTTAATTAATATCAAGTGAAGCTGTCAGCCTTTAATCAGTTTGTTTTTCTGATATCCGGACTTACATGGTTTAAATCTGCTGAACATGCTTTGGGCCAGACTTGGACTTTTGTTAGAAGACATGCTGACATTAACTTATGCACCTTTCAGCATTTTCAAGAACTGTTTCAAGAACTTCAGTATAGAGTATGTGTTTACAAAGACTTGGTCAGTTTTCTAAATACCTTTGAAGCCCATAAACTCCTTCACCAGCTTCAGTTTAATAAATGTACTTTCAGTGCCTGAATAATTTTTTAAAAACGACTTAACTACTTATAACATGTTTATGAATCTGCTATTATGTCTATAAAATACATTTACCATATTTACAAAATGTTCTATTCCAGTTACACAGCCTAATATTTATTCTAGTCAGTTCACCAAAGAATGTAACGTTTTGTAATCATTTTGTTGTTCCAAACATGCACACCTTTCTTTCATCCATGGAATGCAACATTTTTAAGAATGATTACTTTGCTCTATTCAATTCAATAAAAGCATACAGTGACCAGAGACTGAGGTCAAACTATCAAAAAGATTTGAGAGATGATGAGGAGATTTCTGAGTGAATAATAGTAACATTTGGTCGGTTTAATACACAAAGCTATTATACAGCATGGCTTCAGAAGGCCTGGAGTATAGTACACAAGTTAAATGGATTACATTTGGATACATTTACTGTATAGTGCCTTTTTGTCATTTCAGAGCCACTATCTCTATTCACTTTCATTGAAAAAAGTATCCATTTATGCTCCAAGGTTTGATTGACATCAGTGTAAATTAAGATAAAATGTAGATTTTAGATGTTTTTTCCTTTTTAAACTTAGGTAAATAATTCATAGGTAAATAATTCATTAAACAGAGATACTGGAATTAGTAATTTACTATTTTTATCTCACAGAACTCAAACTTTACAGAACTCGAACTCTTACTTTATTGTACGTCAGACTGTAATATCTTTTCCATTTTCAACTTCTCTTTTTTGTGGCTTTAGACAAGCTGTAGTCAAGAGAAGACAGTCATCTATGTTTACAGCAGAGGGCTAAAACCTCATGCCCTTTGACCTGAAAGCACATAGTCAACATTCCATACCACCTTCTCCCAAAAGTACATACTTGTGTGTCACTGAGATTTCAAATGACTCTGTGATGGGAGGTATTTCATTCAATCCTATTAATATTCTTGCTGAACGGCTCTTTTAATATCCATACAGATCTACTCTCACAATGCCGTACTGTACATGAATATTTAACGATGTAAAATGTATTGCAGTGCTGAATGACTGTATTTACAAGATCTGTCTTGGTCAAATTGGGTGTTGTTGTACTAGATATAGCATGCGCAGATTTGGGTAATGCTGCTCGTGTACTTACGTCAAATTCTAAAACTTAAAAACCTCGTTTTAACTTACGATATGGGACGTTTAAACACACGTGGTCGAAAGTTGTTTAAGGTAAAACAGTGTGAGTTAAAAGTGTTACCCTGACAAGCTTTGTTGTGCATTTAAATAAAATTAAAACTTAATATTTTAAAGTATTTTAATAACTCAAAATATTAAACATGATTCGACTAATATTGTGATAACTGACAACATGTCTTACATAAAAATATATATTTTTAATGATTTGATTATCAAATAGTTAAATCAAACTTTCTTTGTAAGTCAAGTGTGTAAATCAGCAAGTAAATTATTCTTGTTACTGAGTGAGAGCGGCACCATGGCAACACTCTTGTCATTTCACACCCCCGCGGCGTTTGATCCAACTTTCAAAGAAGTTATTATGTTCTAAAACGATATTAAAGTTAAAATAAAGTTTTGATGTCATTCACACTTACTATTTCAGCGGCCAGAATCGTCCCTTTCCGAGTCCGCACGTAGCTCTTCAGTTTCTCCAGACAGTTTGTGAAAGGACTCGCCTCTGTTTCAGCCATTCTGCAAAATAACGCCTTCTTAGCAGGATCAGTGTCCCTATCAGTAAACGTTCACAAAGAAAACCACAGTTATGGGTTTAGGCGACAACTCTGACGTGAGTTTCTGGACGTACTTCCTTATGGGGAACCTGGAGTCTAAAATTAAACGAAAACTTAGTGTGGTAAGAGCGCAACAGCACGGGGGTTACGCGAAAGGAAAACTTGAGTGTGTGTCTGGGGCGTTGGCTGTACTGCTGTCATAAATAAAGGGTAAATCAGGCCGAAGGAGAAGAGTTAAACCGCTAGAGGGAGAAGAGCAACTGACTTTGAGTAGTGCAGCTACTATATATATATGTATATGTATATATGTGTGTGTGTGTGTGTGTGTGTGTGCATATATATATATATAATTCATATATATAAATATGAATTATAAATTATTTATAATATATTGTTTTCTTTAGGATTTTAGATGGGAACTAGCAAAGACAGACGAACAAGAGAAACATCCCAAAGGCAGAAAGTCAGACAACGCCTCCCGCTCACCGGGCGTCCCAAAACGCCAAACAGACACAAAGACAAAAAGACACACAGCACAGACAGACAGACCGGACAGATTAGATAGACAGACCGGCAGACAGACAGACCAGGCAGACAAAAGTAGGCAGACAGACAGACAGACTGACCGGGCAGGACAGACAAAACCGGCAGACTCTTCTTTAGAGAAACTATTTTGTCCATTAATCAAAGATAGTCAACTGTCAACTTGTTAACACACACTCAACCACAAGGCAGATTCAGAGATGGAGGGGATAAACAGCAGGCAGGAGATAACGTGCTGATGGAATTAAATGATCAGAGTTTATTGAATAATCTTAGTTGTGTTCTCAATGCTCAGTCTGACTTCGTCTGACCAGCACAAGTTCAATTAGTGTTATTATACCAAAGTGGAAAATTACTTTCACAACATTGTCTTATGGTGTTATTCTAAACCTTGAGATGGAGACCATTCCCTTACCTCTACTTCTGAAGACAACACAAACCCAAAACAAGATTAAACAACATTAATTAAAGTAATGTAAAACAGAATTATAAAAATAATAGGTAAAATAAAATGAATATAAGAAAGAATAAATAATAATAAGTATAAGAAAATAGGGAACTAAATACAACAGATGTCTGTACTCTTAAATCAGAATTTCAGTCATCTTTCAGATCTTTCAGATGCACACACACAGGTTGCTTTTAAGAAATTCAGATAATAAGATCCTTCAAACATTAGGTTTAATTCACAATAGCATATATCTGTTTAAATATAGTTTATATTTACACCACAAAAACGCATTCAGTTAACAGTAGTATAATTCATAATTCATTCAAAATGTTCCCCTTACATAATATATTATAGTTTTCATTCATTTTTTGTAGCATGATCAAATTTTTGTTCATCAAAATAGAACAAGTTATATCTCCCTGGATCAATGTAATAGAGAGCACATTGAAATTAGGGTCACTTTCTCCTAGGTCCAATGCCTTTCCCCTTTGGTTATGATATTTTTAATAATCCTGTTTCCATACTGGCCAATGACATGACCAATCCATTGGTGTGATCTGTAAGGGAGACAGAAAGAGTTTATGCAGGTCTGTTTAAATGTTAAAACATCTGTATATGCAAATGTATAATTTAAAATTATTAAAGGGACAATACAAAGTTTTATTGGTTTAATGTAATATGATACTACCATTTTACTTATACAATACTAAGTTTGCAGTATACAACATGTATACTGTGTATCAGTCTTTATTTAGAAGTCTCAAAAATATAGTAGTAACACAGCCTGTTCAGTTTAAAGGATCAGATAATAAACAGCCATGTAAACTCAAATTCATGTTTTTGTAGCAAGAACCTTGATAAACACTGTAAGCAGTCTTAAAATGATCATTCTTGTTGATCATAATGTTGATGCAGCTATGTGGCATGAATTTTTGAAGTAGATAAAAAACAACTAAATCCTACTTGTTTTAATATTTTGTTGCATTCACTCACCAGTGCAGTGTTCTTGGGGCTGGGCTCACATCTCACATCTTTTTACTTTTAGTTTTCAGCATCAGCTTAACCACCTGATCACATTCAGGCTGAATCAACTTCAAAAAACATTTTAAGTATAAAATTACATTTGCAAAATATGCATTTACATATTACATATATAAATAAATTTAAAAGCCATAGGCATACAGTACCTTCTACTTGTCATTGCATAACAAAAGAAATTTAAAAGAATTCACATTGACTTTTGGTTAACACAGTTTTAGTTATTTACATTACGCACACAGGTCATTCTAATGATTGTGTTTTTGTCTCCAACAAAGCCTGTTTTACTGTGTCCTGACTGGACAAGGATGACAGTGAAACACTGACCTGAATGGGTAGCCAAACTCAGCCTCAATGTTCAGGTTACTTTGTGAATGATTCTTACACTCCATGCTAAGGCAAAACACTCTGGAATAACCGCCACAGGTGGAGAATGCAAAGATGGCAAAAAACTGAGAGACAGAGAGGAACAGTTGGTAATATACATATACTACTATAGAAATCATCATAAAGAAGAGATTAAACAGGTATCCTGGAAATGGGTGGGCTAAGCAGGTTGGATGGTTTGTCAAATGACTCAGTTACTGTAATTCTAATGAACTCTTTTATCTAAATCTTAATATCTTAATTTAATCTCTTTTATTAAGTAACTACTTATTGTTTCTCTGGGTTTATTACTCAGGTGTAACTTATTGGAAATTCCACTTATAAAGCAGCACATTGACAGCATTATCAGGTGATACCTGTTACTTTTCTCAGCGCTGGTTGGGATAGACCAATCACAGTCATTTGCGACAAGAAATTTAAAAAAATATATATTCTATAAAGATTTCTGGGCTGGTTTTTCTATTTGTATGTCCTGAAACTTAGCATGTTAGGTCAAAATCTTTTTCAAAATGGCCAACCAAGGAACAATGGATAGCATTTGACTCATGGTGCCACCAGCTGGCAACAGGAAGTGTGTCACTCAAATTGTTTTTTAAATAGTCAGATTACATTTAGCAAAGTCCATTTAGGCTTGTTCAGAGTAATGTAGTGACTGTTGTCTAAATGTAGATGTTCTAAAAGGATTTGTGATATCTTAAATATTGTTACCATGGCAACATCAAACCTTTAAAAACACATTCAGATGTATTTGAAGCACTTAACATACGTGAAGTGGCATGAAATTCGGCACACAAATCATAGCTGTCGGCAGTGGAAAAGTCGTTACACGTGGGAAAAGGACAAGGGCGAGGTGGGAGGAGGGCTCTGTAGCACTCCGTTTTGACTAAAGTAATGGGGTTAGTTTTACCTACATAAAACATTTCTGAACAATCTAGTTAATGCCATTCTTACAATGTTTACACTCACAATTTTATATTGTATAATATAATAAAGGTGGTCCGAAAACAATGAGGTTCTTTAATGCAAAAGATTGATGGTCATCAGCTTTGATTCTCTTAATCTGTACGCCATCACTGTCAGGTTCCTCTCAAAGCACAAGTTACATAAGCAGACCACATAGGCTGTGCACAATACCATGTGTACCCTTGCCTTGTTGGCTTGCTTACTGGAAGACTGCTGATATTAGCTTAGAACATTCGCTTTGTACATTGTGTTATTATCACTGTTTAACAGATTTGAGTCCTTGGCTCTTCCTAATTTTCTCTCCTTTCTCTTTCATTTCAATTTTAGTTTTCACTGTTAAATATCTTTGGATATTTTCATTTGTACAGCTGTTTTGTAACAGAGTGCCACTGTAAAAAGCGCTATAGAAATAAATTGAAAAACTGAACTTGAACTTGTATACTGCCAGCAGTAACTGAGAGAAGCTAGATTTGCACTTCCTGAAGGAAATGGTAAAAATGGTTTAAGTGGTTAAATGACAGCTCTGAAAGATGCAAATCCAAACATATTCACAAAATTTCATGTGTTTTGCAGAACTTAATTATGAGAAAATGGAAGAAAGTATTATATTAATTTACAGATTGTAGGAGTGACAGCCATGCTGCAAATCAGCATTAGAAATACATAAAGCCAATAGGCTTTTTAATTTTGCGTTTCTAACCCTCTAAAAGTGAAAACAATATATAAAAATAAACAAAATAACAGACATTAAAATGCAGATTGCATGTCAAGTGACGAAGTGGGCTTTGCAAACACTGTAATTTCAGTTACTCGCCCACTGTAATATTTTAATGAATCCTAATGGTTGTTTGACAACTGTGAAGTTCCCAGTGGCGACGAGCTGAAGAACAAATAACGTTAACAAATCGATAATTCCTGTAACAACAACCAGTCTAGAAACTTACCTCCTAAATAGTAACCTTACATTTACAACTGACATTTTTGAATGACAAGGACCACTGTTTGCTCATTACTTTGAAACTGATTTTTTAGTAACATTTTATAAATATGAGTATTGTTGAGTATAAATATGAGTGTGATTTTACAATAATAGTTAAAAATCGCATGAAAGTGGTCGGAAATCAAACAGAACACAACACAAATATACAGTAGTGTTTCTGAATGTGGAGAATCAAGTTTTGGAGTTCGATGGCATAATTTGCTGTGTCTAAAAGCGACCAATAGACAGCACGGTAGAGGATAAGTGGAGATTTTGCAAGCGTTAGAATTAGTCAGAGCTGCTTATTTCTGTGTTTCCTCAATGAAAGTGCAACTTGCGAGCACTTGCAGGCTATAGCCCATTATGTACTACCTAAACAGCGGGCATAAGGCCAAAGAGCAGTGGCCGCATGCGGGGAAAATGAGGCACACTGCAGAGTGATGCAGTCAAAGCATCAAACACAATCATCTCTTAAATCCACGGAAACGACGCGACACACTATGTACCACAGAGTGTGACATTCATGTACTGTCATAATGTAATGACTGGCAAACGCGATATGTTTACATAAATAACATTGGTATACGAATGTTTTTTTCGGACGGTTCTTTTAAATAAACCGATGCGATTGAGCCATCATCACTCAATCCCACTATACGGGGATTGTTTTATATAAAATACATTTCACTTAAATTATGTTTTTGTATCACTGTTTATACAGATTATGGCTACAGCATGTTACTCACAAACTTTACAGTCGTGAACCAGTTCAACGAAATCCCCACAGGTGAACTGTTTACAAAGACGATTCGTTCGCGAATCAAACATCATGTGAATAAAGATAATAGCCTGGAGACTGTTCTTATTATCTACCGTCTCACTGTAAATATTTTTATGATGTGTGAACAGTTTGACTTTTATGAGTCATATTGGCGTATTTTCACCCTTTACTAATACTTGCGCCTTAGTTCTATCATTATCACAAAATATCCCACCATGCAAAAACACCTTCGCCTAAACACTGCATATAAATCAGCATGCGGTTATTTATCCATTCACATGAACTCTCATATACTGTATTGCTTTTCTATAGGGTTTATTAGGGTGATATCCTAATCGGACAAAACGATTCCATGTCTCAGGGTTTTTTTTCCGTTTCCGTGCTCCTGACTGTTGAAGTTAAAGTGAACACCATGTTGAGAGCAAAAGAGCTGTCAGAGGCCTTCAGAAAATAATTGTAGCATCCTATGAGTCTGGTAAGGGATTTAAAAAGATCTTAAAAGATTTTGTAATCAGCCATTTCACTGTCCGGAAGATCATCCGCAAGTGGAGGGCTTTCAAAACAACTGCCAACATGCCCAGGTCTGGTCGCCCCAGCAAGTTCACCCCAAGAGCAGACCGCAAGATGCTAAAAGAGGTCTCCAAAAACCCTAAAATGTCATCTCGGGACCTACAGCAGGCTCTGGCTACTGTTGATGTAAAAGTGCATGCCTCCACAATCAGAAAGAGACTGCACAAGTTTAACTTGCATGGGAGGTGTCCAAGGAGGAAACTTTTGCTCTCTGAGAGAAACATCAAGGCCAGACTGACATTTGCCAGAGAGAACGTTGACAAAGACCAGGACTTCTGGAATAATGTTCTTTGGACAGATGAGTCCAAAACTGAATTATTTGGACACCAGAGCAGAGGACATGTTTGGCATAAACCAAAGACAGCATTCCAGGAAAAGAACCTCGTACCAAATGTGAAGCATGGAGGTGGAAGTTTCATGGTTTGGGGCTGCTTTGCTGCAGCAGGACCTGGTCAACTCACCATCATAGAATCCACCATGAATTCTTTTGTGTATCAGAAGGTGCTTGAAGAACATGTGAGACCATCTGTTAGAAAATTAAAGCTGAAGCTGAACTGGACCATGCAACATGACAATGACCCAAAACATACTAGTAAATCAACCAAAGACTGGCTGAAGAGGCAGAAATGGAGAGTCCTGGAATGGCTGAGTCAAAGTCCAGATCTGAATCCCACTGAGATGCTGTGGGGTGACTTGAAAAGGGCTGTACATGCAAGAAACCCCTCAAACATCTCGCAGCTGAAAAAATTCTACATTGAGGAGTGGGGTAAAATTTCCCTAGACTGATGTCAGAGACTGGTAGATGGCTACAAGAAGCGTCTCACTGCAGTTATTTTAGCCAAAGGAGGTAACACTAGCTATTAGGGGCTAGGATGTCCTATCTTTTCCTCAGTTAAAATAGGCATTTTTGTAGAATTATATTTACAGAAGATCTTGAAAAGACTTCAGTTTTAATTGTGTAGTTATATTACTTTAATCTTTCTGTATTGTTAAAATTGATACTAAATAACCATATATTAAAAAATGTTACAAAATACACCCTTTCACAGGGTGTCCTAATTTTTTCACATGACTGATATGTTAGATGTACTTGTTTGCATTTTGTCTTAGAATGCTTTGCAAATACAAAATCAATTTGTTTGTTTGAGGGTCAAGTTCCCTTTGAAAAAAGATTGCATTTGTTTGCGAAATGCTGGGTTGTGTTTTTTTTAGTTAATTTTAGCTCCATAGATTAGCCACTGTTGTGGTTTCTTCCACATCTTAAAAGGATCACTCAAAGACTTTTTCAAAGGTTTTAATGCCAAAAGATAGACTTTATTATCAAAGACATAAAGCCGAGTTGGTCTGCATAACGTCATAACTAATTTTGACGTGTGTGTGTGAGAAGGCTCCTATAAAGACCCTTCCCCAACCAGGCACAACTGTTTGTGCCTGGTTGGGGAAGGGTCTGTATAGGAGTCTTCTCACACACACATCAAAATGAGTTAATGAGGGGTTCCTGGAGTTACTATTCCTCCCTACTTCCTCCCTTAGGCCCCGAACAATAACGAGATGTGCTTGCACAGTTAAATGTAGAGTAGAACTATAATGGTAAAAATTTGTACCTGATTCCTTTATATTTTGGTTAATAAAATCTTAACCACTTGCAGTCGAGAGAGGACATCAAACTGGAGCCTTTAAGTCTGACACTTGCTGCTTGCCATAGTGACATTTGTGCAGTGCTTGCATTCTTTATTGCAGATGAATTGATAAACAAATGTTGAATGAATTGAAATGTAGTAATCATAAACACTGGAGTTAGTTATGTGCTGTGTAATAATATGCTCAAGAATAAGTTAAAGATTAGCTTATATTAAAATACCAATAAAATGGGTTGTATTGTATATTTTAATTTAATTAAAAATAAATTTAATGACACAATTTAACCCAAATTGACAAATTTTAACAGAAATTATACTGTTATTAAAACAGGATTTAGTACTAGTGGAATTGAAAGTGTCAGAATAAACATGAAAAGTATGTCATTGTGAGTCTGGTCAATCATAAATTAATAAATAGATATGTCAGGAGCTGGTCATTACATCCTGGTCTTCTGAAATATTAGCCCTGTGTCCCAATTTACATACTATCCATCCTAAATAGTATCCAACATGATAATATTTCCCAAATCATAGTATGTTGAAAGGAGTATCCTTAAAATGCCCGGATGATCTACTATTTCCAGTGAAAATTCGAAGTGCAGATTCATGAACACTTTAACAGTTAATATTATCCACAAATCATTATGAGAGGGTGAGGCTATATAAACCAAATAAGTGACTTCAATGAATTGATAAATTAAACTATATACACTGTAAAAAAGCTGCCTTAAATTAAGTTTAATCAATTTGGTTGCACAAGTCATTTCAACTTACTCTTTGTATCATTACAATACTGGTGTGGAGTTGAGGTAACTTATAAGAAATAGTTGGACCAGTTATACCAGTGAGGATTTAAAATATTAAGCTGAAATGACTTGTGCAACCAAATTGATTAAACTTAAAATTAAGGCAACAAAGTTTTTTACAGTGTAGTAAACATTACATAAAAAATAATGAATGATGGAATGCTTAAATTCTAGGAGTTGTATTTTGATGTGTGATTCCTTATGATCACAGTGTTGTCTATTCAACAGTACTTGTGTACTCTTTTGCTACACACTAAAATGTATATACTTTCCATAACAAAAACAGTACATACTTTAGGGTATAAGTAGGCGAATTGAGATGCAGTATAGATGTCTGAGATTTTCTGTGACAATTTTCTGTTGTTAAAGCATCACTGAAAAAAATGCACACTCTTAATCATCATCACACAGAAACGTTTTTCTGTAATGTAATTACATTTCAGCAAACAGTGTTGAACTAAGTTAAGCTTTTTTTATATCTGTTCATAGGTTGGAAATTGTGATTTGTAGAATATTTCACGATTATAGCCATGATTTGATCATTATTAAAGGCTCCAAGAAAATGAACCAGCAACCATTAGGAATTTTTGTTATATAGTTATGTTTTACTTTTGAAGGTCTTTTATACTTTCATTTGATAACTTGTATAAATGTATTTGTGGCATAAAATGTCTGCTGTGATTCCATATTTGTTAGGCTATTGCTTCAGTCTAACTTCCAACAATTACAATAGGATTTCAGCGCGTCATGCTTGAACCCCTTATTATTTGAATAAATGGAGGAATACAGAAAAAATAAAACAACAAAAAAATTATTACCACCTTATTGCAGATGATTATTGCTTGATAAATAAAAAAAGTTATGATTGTGTCATTACATGTGTGATTATTTGGTATTGGTAATAATATGAATACTAATAACAATAATAATTATGCCATCTAAACATAGCAGCAATTGAAGTGCCAAGCACACCAATCAGATTAAATTCTGAATTAATCAGAGCAGTTTAAAATCTGAGCCAGAGGAGATGAGATTAACAAAGTACATTTTCAATTAAATTTAAAAATGTGGACAGGAAGTATGTCAATGTCACAAGGGTAAAATGGTTTTAACAGATAAACCTGTGGAAATTAGTAAATGTACAGCTGGTACTGTAATATTAAACAGAAATTCATGTCCAAAATTCCAGCATGTTAAAAGATTTATTAAGCATCTCTCGCTGAGAGCTATGCAACAATTCTGCAATGTTTGATGACTGATGTTAGCGTCCTATGAAAGTGTAGACTGGTAATGCATTGGTGCGTTTACTGTGTACCCAGATTAAAACTATTAAGTCCAAGATTAATCTTTTTTTTGCAAATTACATACTATACGCATTACATGGACATTTAGAAATAAATACTCATATGCAAAATTAAGATTCACAAGAATTGTTTCCATAACAGCTAGCAGTAAAACAGACTAGAAAATTATGTTGACATTTCTGGACAGACATTAACTTGATGTGGATCAGACTGCTACCACTCTTTAAACTGAGAAGCAGTTAAACCTAAAGTTGAAGTTTGAAGCACCACAATGAAGTTGGGTCTTAGGTCCCTGTTGTTCCTTAATCTTGATGAGGTAAAGACAGATTACATGATATATCCAGTTTAATTTACAAAAATAATTTCCTCACAATTTGTGCTCCACCCACCTGAAGTAAGAACTGCAGGTGGCCAGCACCATCTTATGGCAGGGGAACACACTGTCATACACCAGCAGGGTGACCAGTCAACAACTTTTGCTCATAGAAAGACTTTAGATGTTCCAGCACAGAAAAGGCATAGTCTGTGTTGACTGGCCGACGCTCTTCAGCCTGTAATTGTAACTTATGAGTTTGTGATCAGATTCAGGTCAGAGTATATTGGTTACTTTCTTTGCAAGTGACTTCCTCTCTGAATGAGTAGAGATGATATTTTTATAAAACAGTGTTTGCAGCAGCTGTTCAGTGATCTGGTGTGGTAAAGGATGCTGGGATTGCTGAATGAGGAAGTGAGGAATAGTCCAGTGGGTCTGTTATATAAATGGACACATGGATAACATTAACTTTACATTCATGTAACATTGCTAAACATTGTTCTTCTAAAGCAACATTAACACAATATTTACATTCATTATAAAATGTATATTTCAGAATAATCAGTCTTTAAACTGTGACATCGCACAGCAGATGATTTTGGCATTTTTATGGCAAGTTTGCATATCTGTAATTTTAACTACTGTAAGGTTATTAAATGGCATTCATTGAAAGAATTATTGTGAATACTACTGAAAAACAATGTTTTGTCATTCACCTACCAAAACAATAAGGGAAACTAGCATTTTATAGCAGACAGCTGCTTGATTTATTTCTGCACATATGTTGCACTAAAACTCTAAAGATTATGCAGTGTTGACATGGTCAAGAGAATAACAGCTAGCCATAATCTGCAGTTTGTATAAATGCTGGCAATGTAATTATCTACCAGTGCAACATTTCTCTGCACTTTGTTATCTGCCTTTGCTTTCCCTGCTCACACATACAGACGAACGGTCCGAACCAACAGAGGATATGAATCACTGGGGTTACAGCTCAGAACTGCTGTAACTGCTACCCTCAGCATTCCTACCCATCTCACCAGTGAGTGCTAACACTGCAGGTCTTACTGCCATCGTTGGCTCCCGCCACCCTGAAGGTTTATGCGGCTGCCGTGTCTGCTAGCCACGAACTTGACGATGGAGCCTCTATTGGGAGACACCCTTTGGTGTCTCATTTTCTGCGTGGTGCCAGACAGCTGAGGCCTTTCTGTCACATGTGGGTTCCTTCTTGGGACCTTACCATTGTTCTAAGGGTTTATCTTTGGCTCCATTTGAACCCCTAGAGTCAGCCTTGGATAGGTTTCTGACTCTGAAGGTGGCTCTGCTTTTGGCTCTCACATCGCTCAAAAGAGAAGGAGATCTACAAGCTCTATCTGTAGATCCTGCCTGCTTGGATTTTGCCCCTGGCTTTGTTAAAACAATTTTGCACTCTACACCAGACTATATCTCCAAGGTGCCTGCTGCGGCTGGTTACCTGGTGGTACTTCAAGACTTCTGTTCTCCGGCGTTTGATTCGTCGAAGCAGAGGCTTTATTTGTTGTGTCCAATCAGAGCCTTAAGGATTTATGTCCACCGCTCAGGCCAGTGGCGTAAAACCTCTCAGTTCTTAGTCTGCTTTGGTGGCCGCAACTGAGGTAATGCGGTCACATAACAGCGCTTATCTCACTGGATCACAGATGCTATTTCCATGGCCTATGAGGCGTGTGACCTTGTGTCACCATTGGGCATTAGAGCCCATTCTACCAGGGGTGTAGCATCATCTAAGGCTCTGTCTAGGGGAGCATCCCTAAGTGATGTTTGTGCTGTGGCAGGCTGGTCCTCTGCACACATTTATTACATTTTATAGTTTAGACTTAAACTCAACTCCAGGTGCTCAGGTCCTCCTGGGTTAACAAGTCTAAATCTGCTCCTATGCTCTGTGCCAATGTTTCACAGCATTTGGGGCAGGCCTTCCCTCACTGTGGCGTAGTGGGTATTTCTTCCGAGTTTCCTCGACCGAGACTACGCTGCGTCGCTTTGCCACATCTCGGTCTCGCCTGTACGACTTTTCTTCAAACCTAAGTTATTTTAAAGGCTTTGTGGCATGCAATGCTACGTCACTTGACCTTGAACTTGCCTATAAATAGGCCTGGTTTTACACAGTTTCAGACTTGGGCACGCCTGAAGCGCTTTCCCTATAGCGTCAAGCTGACGCAGCATCTTGTTTATATATAAAGTGCACAAGTACAAATGTGCAGACAGCACAAGACAGTGCAATGAGTACTGGGACAGATAATGGACATAGTAAGTCCCAGTGCAGCACCAACCAGTACACAGTTCTGTTTTAAAGTGATCCTAGTGATAAACATATAAGACAGTATAAGTATTTAGCAATTCCAAGTATTTTGGCTCATGCCAATTCCAAAGCACCAAAAGTAGGTTTTCCAAAAGTAGTTTTTTTCTGAAAAACCTACTTTTTAACTCCCCCTAGGGGGTTGTCCGATTTGCACAAAATTTGATATGTAGCATCTAGAGGCACCCCTGACAAAGAGTCATTCAATTTGTGTCAATACCGTTCGACAAGCACATAAAAATAGATATGAGGCTTTATCTTTGCCATGCTTTGGTGTATGGACACACACATCACCGCATTGCCTACTGGTCCAGAGATATGAACAATGCTTATTGAGATTTGCTTATATGAGAGAAGTCTCTTTAGATTCCTCGAGGCATGCAGAGACAAACAATATCTAATGTTCCGTGGTTGGCCATTTTCAATTATGTTGTAAAATGCAGTGGCACAATTGCACAAATGCAATTGGTATCATTATGAAACTTTATATGATTCATCATTATTATATTCTGGTAACCTGCCACCTATTGGGCAAAAGATATAAGAAAATGTATAAAAAGTCTTGAAACAACATATTTTCAAACTTCTTTTATTAAATTCTTTGACTCATGACGAGTCCTATGATACCAAATTTTAGTATTTAGGCTGGTGGTGCTGAAACCCTATTGTAATTGTTAGGATTTTTATTATTAGGGGATCAGACATGTAGTGATTTATCAAATCATCATTTATTATTATTTTTTTTTTAATACTTTTGTCATTTTGGGCCACTTAGCATGTTCAAAAACACTTAAAATTTGGCACACACATCAGAGTCGTCAAAGGCTGGCACATGGGCAGGGCAGAGGGGCTCTGTGTTATAAATACATACACGCAACTGTACGAAACTTAGTACATGTGAGTCTTGTTGACCTGAACAACTTTGGCACTAACACCCACTAGCCCTACCCAACACAAAGTTGACCATTTTGGAATTTCTAAAGAAAGTGCATGCTGTGAACTTTAAAATACTCCCCCTCAATTCATTGAAGATGCAAAATTGAGAAGGGATTTTTGGTGTCTTGAACGGTGTTGCCATGGCAAGGCAGTAGAAGTCTCAAATATCTATTTTGAGTCATATCAATATTTTAAGTCATAATTTAAAATGTCACTTAAAAAAATACTTTTTTTTAATTATTTAAATTATTTGTTTTGAAAAAAGTCACTGCACTTTTTTTGTCAGAATAATATGGAGACACGGCTGATGTAAATTCTAAAGAATTTGTGATCATGTTGCCATGGTAACATGTCAAACTTTAAAACTATATTCAGATGTATTTGAGGTGCATAAACCTGAGCTGTAAGTATGGTCATGAGGGCTGAGGGCTAGTAATTTAATGGGAATTCATTTATCATATATGCTGATAAATTGTAAACCTATACAGTATGATAAAGGTTCATGATTGGTGTGTCCTTTGACCTCTTGTTTAGACATGAAAATATTCCTTTCTCTAAGCTGATTTGAAAAACAAAGGTATATTTTAAAATGAGCTTTACAAATCACCAAAACAAAGAAACAAAACAAGAAAGAATAGTCTCTATAAATGATTGAAGTATAATGATTGAAGGTTTGCAGAAAAAACTTTGTTTTCACTTTTATCAGACCTCAGATTAAATCCTTAAAAATAATATAAGATACCAGGTATAACATTTTAAACAACAGATGTCTCTCGCATCTTTCTGGAAAATCACAAATGTTAAATACTAAAATAAACTTAAAAAAAATTAGCTGACAAGTCTTTTTTCCCCATTTTATTT